>CM054808.1:28667138-28687719 GCA_028984105.1 Lavandula angustifolia
TTACTATGTTGCCCTTTACGACCAAGTTGATTTTGAAAAAAGTAGAAGGTAAAAGATTCGAGTCGAGTAGTTTCCTTTTTTTAACTTTGTTTTCTAGTATTTTTCTCCTATTATTCTTTATTTCGTAAATGGGGTGCTTTATATAGTATTGATAAAATTAAAAAATATATATATTTTAGTTTGGAAAATTCACACGAATTTTAAAACTTATGAATTAATGTAACAATTTTTAATTTTGCAATTCAGGCATGCTTCCAACTACAAGTTAAACCTCTTTAAAGTAATATACTTGAGACCCGAAAAAATATTTCTTTATCGAAATTATTTAATTATCGATAAATGAATAATTTTATTTATCGATAAATGAATATTTATTACTTTAAAGAGAAATTTATGATATAAAATAAGTTAAATGTGTGTATTTAACTCAATTCTTTTAATAACTTAGTTCGTATAAACATTAAAAAAAAAAAAAGTTATTAGTATTTGCTTTAGTAAAATCATGTTAAAAATGTACATTTATTTTTTTCTTTAGTATATGCACTAATTATAAAACAAATACAATTATTCAATTTTAGAAAAACTCAATAGTTTTATAAAAGAACAAAGCTCATACACATAAAAAGAAAAATGAAAAGTTTATTATTGTTTATATTAAAATTATCATATAAGTATGTTTTTGTATTACAAAATTCATTCAACAGAAAAATGATATGCCGAAATCGAAGTCCTTAAATTAGATGAAGATATTAAACATTAAGTAATTTCATCTCTAATTTACGTTGTAGAAATGCTATGAATGTTCAAGATCTTTCGCCTATCGAGAATGATGCAGTTATGAAATTAACGATGAATGAAGAAATTATTGAAACACTTACGAATGGTAATGATGATGAAGAGGATGATCCTAAACGAAATTATAGTACATGTATTTCAATTGTGTCATTAAAATTATTACTTCAAACAATAATCACCTTAAATAATTACTTGTTATAAAATAAATTATTCGGGAAGTTGTCTATACTTGCGTGAAAGTTAAGAATGATAATTTTGGTTTAGATGAGAAGAAAAAAACAATAATTATGGAAGCATATATTCATAAGATTTTAATTATTGTACTACTGTAGTATTATAATTGTGTATATATTTTCTGAAATAAGTAACTATTACTTTACATTTTCATTAGGACATTAAGGATTTAAACTTTTTATTTATTACTTAATGCATTTAGCGAAACTATTACTTTAGTATACCCGTTCAAGTTGAGATCGAAATAAATTATTATCTAAACGGAATTATTACTTCATCGAGATTTAATTATATTCCCAATCTTCGTACAATAATGCTAAGTTGGGTGTCTAAGTGGATTGTAAAAAATTAAAAATTGTCTTTTTTATGTAAGAATGTAAAAAATCGATATTTATATATTGAAGGTAAGAATACAATTTTTTCTCGATTGAATGCAAAAATAATGTGGAAATTAATGAGGTGGTAGTTTTTTGCTGACATGACATCAAAATGACGTCACTTTAGTCTAGTTAGGTATCTAAATTATTAAAACGACATCATTTTAATTTTTTGCTAGTCAAGAAAGATTGGAATCGTAACATGCCTTAAGTTGCAAAAAATTAAAAAGTGGTATTATTCTTTTTACCCAATTTCATCTAATAAAAATTAAATTTATCCAATCATTATATTTGCTACTGCACAAAATACCCAACTTTCTTTTACACTACCCTCACTTTTTTGAAAAAGTTGTTATGACACCAATATTTTTCGGGTATTTTTCGAAATTCGAGACGAATTAATTGAAGAAACAAACAAAAAACACACGAACTTATATATACACATGAATCTCTGTTCGAGTCCCGCTCACATAGCTCAAATCCCGCTCCGAAAAATTAGTGTCGATCTTGTTCGCGATCAAATCCCGCTTAGTCCCGCTCACATACCGGAATCCCACTGTGCGGCACGTAATCCCGCAATAGCGACATCAAATCCACGGAAGACTGTCGAATCCCGTCGCCGGCAATGCAGAATCCCGCTCGGCGGCGGCTAAGTCCCGCTCGAAAAGCGCCGTATCCCGCCGCCGAAGCATATCATTAAATCCCGCTGCGGCGGGGACCAAGCGGGATTTCATTTTAATATCAGATCTGAATTTGAATCCCGCTTCATTCTTGTGAGTTATCGGGTTTTGAGCAATTCTCTCCTTCATCCGTTGTCGATTCCCGCTCGAGGACGCAATTTCGGAGTAGAATTTGATAGCAAAACACGAGAATGGCGGCGGTTAGTCACGCTCGAATTCTATAGTCCCCTGCTTTCAATTTTATCCATTAATTTGTGCGAATCTTAATTATTTTTTTAGCATGTTTTTTTTAGAATTATTCTAATTTGAGCAAGAATATTGTTTAATTAGTTGTATTTTCTAAGAATTATTCGAATTTGAGCATGAATTTTTGGATTTTGGAGCATGATTTTATTATTTTTGGAGCATGAATTTTCGGATTTTTCGAAGCATGATTTTATTGTTTTCGTAGCAAGAATTTTTTGGATTTTTGGAGCATGATATTGAGACTGCATGCGGCTGAAATCCCGCTCGCCGAGCGGGATTTCGTTCGAGTGACGGAATTTGGATTTTTTTTTAATTTTGAAATTGTTTCGGTGCGACCTATTTTTTAAAAGAATTGGTATTCTCGATGCGAATCTAAGGATAGACATTGAATATTACCGAATTTTTTTGAAATTAGTAAAAAAAATTTAGGAGTTATCGGGGAGGGTGAGTTAGTGGAGGAGTTTAGGAAATGGTGTTTTTGGTAGTTTTATGGATTGGAGGGTAGGTAGGAATGCGGCGGAGCCCTTCATATGCTGATGTGTCATGAGATTCAAGCGGGGCGGAGATGATTTTTGTTCTATTCTTTTCCGTGTATCGGGACGACTATCCGATTTTCATGTTTCGATTATGCCCTTGTCACGAGTTTAATGTTTGGATCCTGCAATTTTGATTCGCATGTTGAGCATGATCCCCATTCCTCATTGTTTACACCATGTTAAATTGTTGTAAACCAATAACGGAGTAGAGATTTGCTGACAAAGTTCGAGAATGAAATTTTAGAGTTGGACGAGTTGGGGTATTTGAAGGTGGCTAATGTTCTAGCCTTATTTTTCTTTTTCTCAGTTACGACACGAGAGTAGTGGACACGTGGATTTGGATATTAGTTGATGATCTACGGGTATTTTATAAATTCCCGTGGGGCTCCCTACACTTACGGTGCTCTTAAGCACTATTGTACTTTTTTGTTCGGAGAACAACGAAACACATTTCGAAAAATATCATATCTATGGACTTTGTTTGGGCACTCCGGTGTAATATTATGATTTAATTATTTGAATTATTGATACATGTCTCTTATCCCTAGGAAGTCTTCCTCCACTAGCGGGTTTTTTCGGAAAACTCTATTTATTCGAAGTGTGGGTGGCGGGTTGGCTTATATTCTTTGGTAGAGTGGTGAAAACGCTTCTTTCTTCCATATTTTGGACCTTAGCTCCATGGAACAATATGTTCCTCTTGAAACACGGAAGAATTGAAATCTTAGATCAAAACACCTATCTCCTATAATAATCAATATTGATTTTTTTTTCATGCATTGTAGATTTGGTCTACGAGGTTATTCCAGATTTAGGAGCCATATCTCGAGAAGGGTTTCTACAATTGGACTTCCTCGTTGGAAGAATTGATTCTTCGATGGAGGTCAACCATGTAGGCTTAATAATTTATGGCTTCGTCGGGTAAAAATATTTAATTTAGAGTTGATTTATAATTTATTAATTTAATGTTGTTCTTATTATATATAATTTTTTTGATTTAATGTTGTTTTAATAATAATTTATTTAATGTAATTGCAGCATTTTGTCCGAGATGGTCTCACACCATCCGATGCGGAGACACAAACTACGTATTAACATAGTGTCATTGGAGACGATCGACTTCATGTGTCCTATATTGGTGAGAATCCGTTACGACCCCGATCATAGGGGACCATGGGCACGAGAGCTATACCAAGTCGGACGGCGGACACGACGTCTATCCGGTTATAGAGGAACCGGACGGAGGCGACGCCATTCCGTCGAAGGTGGTAAGCGGGTCCGAATGGAGGCCTGGACCGAGGGAGCCAAATAAATACCGAGATCTTGACCGTCGAAGACATCGGTAAAGTCGTAAGGGAAGAACACCGGACCTTACGGCGGGAAATAGTTCCACGACGTGAAAAATCTATTTCGATCGATGTTTGGTCGATCTATGAGCCGATGCTTAGCTTCTACGTCCTCTCACGTCGGCGGTAACCGTACACGGCACGACCTTGTGAGGAGTGAATCGGTGTCGATGGGACACCGTCGTTACCGCAATGAGGGAGATGGGAGATAACTCTCCCCGGGTTGAGGAGGGCGAGCCACCTCGGTGTACCGCACCCGAGATCTGCGGATGGGGGATAACTCCCCCGAGTTGACGAGAGAGCCGCATCGGTGTACCGCCCGAGATTATGTAGATGGGGGATAACTCCCACAGGTTGACGAGAGAGCCGCCTCGGAGTACCGCCCCGGGGTTATGAAGGTGGATGACGAATCGAATAATGAGGAGGAGCAATCGATCATTCCACCGAAGCGGGGGTCGACACGGCGTCTACGAGTGTGGTCTGTTATGCTCCCGAGTCGGTCAGGAATATGTTTGACTATTACGATCTTGTTTACGGAGATTGTCCCGACTCGTCCGAGTTGGTCCTACGGTGCACAATCCATGCACCCACTTCCTTTCGACGGTGGCAATTGGCGTCGATATTATGCTCCCGATCATGAGCGACCTTGACCACCGCCCCGATGTTGGTGTATCGTCTGCGAACCCGGTGCAGGTCAAGCCGACCCGTCCTCCGACCACAAGTTGGCTCGATGATTTTTTTGTTGATTCGAGTTTATTAGGTACCGTATAATTTATACTTTTTTATTTAATTTAATTTTTTAATTGAGATCATTTAATTTTAGGCATTGGCGACTTCCCGTGATAACCTGTGGGGATCCCCAATGATGATCGCTACCATTGTTATTGAAAATTATCGGCAGCACCGGGCATCTGGACTATGGTGTTTCACGTATGCTTCGAATTATCTTGTCCCCCATAAACTATTCGACGAGCTCGAGGATCCTCATAAGGAGTTGGAGCAAAGGACCATGGATTTATACATGGGAGGCGCGAGGAGGATGAAGAGCCTCGGGGGTATCGATGTGTTGGCTACGCCCCACTATCATCGAGGCAGTGATAGTTGATTCGGTTTTCTTTGTAAGTAATAATAATTTATTTCCATTTCTTAAATTAAATAATTACTGACATTTTTTCAATTTATTTAACAGAACGTTCTATGCGCGAATTGGAAGAAATGCATTTCGGATCCGGATGCAGACATTCACGATGTGGACTTCAACTATCGAAATTTACGGACGCCGAACGAAAGCCTCATGGCGTACATTGTTGGTGCAAACTTGACCGCTGATGTGCAAAAGTGGTATACTGCAAAATACATAAGTATTTATATTAATTTTGCTTAGTTGTTTATTTATATATTATAAATTATTAATATTAATTATTTCTATTTTTTTGAAGCTGTTATTGTCATGTCTCTGCTTCGATCATTTGGGTCATTGTTCGGATTGACCTTTGTCATTGGAGGGATTGAGGTTTATGATTCGACTTGACCACAAAGGCGATGAGTATACCGAGTGCGTAGGATTTAGCGAGTTGAGACCTGCGGTGAGCGGTTGGTCACTTGTTGCGGTACGGCTCGTCTTGCGGGTTCATAATGAATTCGGGTATCGGGATCCCCAAGAGCGGTCGCCCCATCTGTGCGGGATTATGCCTCGTGAGCAATAATTGGTTCGGCATGACTCGGAGAGTTGTGGACCAATGGCCTGCATGGTAGTGTAGCGATTCATTGTCACTTACCCGACAGTCGAGTGGGGCAGCACCCCCGGCAATGTAGCTGTGTATCGTCGATTAATGGCTCAGGATCTTTGAGATGTGCTACACGAAGCCGGGTTTATGATGACTTATTTGATTCATATATTTATATTTCACTCATATATTTGATTTTGATTTATGACTTTTTATTTTGTTTGAATCTATTTCGAGTTTATGTTTTTAGCGTATTTCGACTTATGAAAAAAATTACAAATTAACACAATTACGAATTAATTGTCTACAAATTACGACATACTAAAAAGCTTCCGACTCCGGTGAGTCCGGCACATCCGTTCTCGGACACTTCCTCCTAGTATGCCCAACCTCACCACATATGATGTATTTTTTCCGACCGTGTGTTCTCCCATTAGATGTACTTGCTTGACTCACGAAGGTCGTCTACTATTCTTCGATCTCCTTATGCGGTGTAATTAATGACGACAACACAACCATTGAGGCCACATCTTCCGACACCCGCCAATTACGCATGGGGGTACCGCATCTGATATTACGACATATATCATCTTCCAATTCTCTGTCTTGTATGCACCCGACACGAAGTCCAGTAGATTTAGTCCGACAACCCTATGACAAAAAATCTGTTAATACACAAGTCCGGAACGGCCCTATAGAAGGAAAAACTATTATACACGATAGCGGGCACAGAGCATGCGAACACGGGATCTCATCGAGTTGCCACTCATGACATTGACAAGCGTTTACGCTGATTTGAACTCTCCGTTGATACGTTTCATCGTGAACCATGAATTTGTCTCCGTTCATAGGCACAACGGTGAAGTGATGTGAACGGTCCTCCGAACGGAGCTAACTTTAGCTCTGCGGCAATTGTCGGCCACATTATCTTGTGCCATGGCTTTTGCTCGGCGTTGGTCACACCGCTGTTCCACCATGTGACCTATTACCTCGATCATAGAGCATATCGGCGGGCGTCGTGCGAGCAACCTCGAGTTGATGGATTCGGGCTATGTTTGAGGTCGGTGATTGTACTGGCGAACCGGGAGACTTCGATCTATACCACTTTTCGGTCCAACATCCATTAACTTCTCGTATGCCTCAAGATAGGCTTGACGAATCCCTTCCATCGTACGATCGAAATCATACTCGTATATGCATAGGCGACATCATGATACATCTTGATAAGCGTCTTACCATATCGTGTAAGCTTATTGTGAAGATGATAGTAACAAGTGCCGTGAAGCGCTTCCAGAATAAACGGCCTCTACCGCGTTAGCTATGCTTCGGTGTTGATCGGAGATGATCATTAAATGGCTTGACATTGTACATTCTTCTCTCGGTCGAGGACATGAACCACGTCCAAGAGTAATCGTTCTTAATTGGACCCACACCAAAGGATAGTGGAAATATTTGATCGTTGCCATCTATCGTAGCGGCCACAAATAACACTCCACTTATTCCTTCCTTTCAAGTGAGTCGCGTCGCCCACAATCAAATCTGGGAGGTTAAATACCCACGGGGCACGAGAAACATTAAAAGCAACAAATAATTGTTGGAAACGACCTTCTGAATCAACTTCGAGATCAGTCATTGTACCTTGATTCGTTGTTTTCATTACGTAGAGGTAACGAGGAAGCATCTTGAACGAATTGCGAGTGTCAGCTAAAAATCATCGCCACAACACAATTACGGGCTCGTAGAGCAACACTATAGCTTGCTTGAAAGCCAAATTCCCCCTGGATAGCTGTCATAATTTCTTTCGATTTTGGGACGGATTTTTGATGGCGCATTCGCCGAGCAACATAAGCAGCGAGCGCCTTTGCATGAACCCTTCTTGGACCAGTCTGCAAAAAATCTTGATTACATGTGTGTTCGGCATGCAAGCAGTTTACAATCCACAACACATCTCTGCGAAACGATGTCCATAGAAAAAATGGGCAATCGCGACTCCGTCTTGCATTTATACTTAGCCCGACCGCCTGTCGAACGAGTCACCCTAAAATCGAGACCTTGTTCCATGTGTCGAAGTGCAACGGAAGCAAACAAATCCGTCTTCTCCCAAAATGTCACACCTTCACGTAATTGATAGTCCACAACGTGATCCAGATCTCGAACCATAGGTGAGTCCAATGCATCGAGAGGAACAAGTTGAAGTAAACCATCGCTTACTTCTTCGCCGCCACCATATATTATTTCGTTGCTTGGAAGGACACGGTTTTCCGGCATGAGCATAGATATCAGTTGATTCACACCACCTTCCCGTCGGATCCATGCCGCGAAGTCGTCAAACGTACATTGATTTAATGCACTAGACACCTCATCATATTTTTCGTCGGATGAACTATCCAAAATATTTTCTTCATCACTATCGGACACAACATGGGTATCCTCTTCACGAACAAATGTTTCATGTTCGCGAAAATTCTCAGCCCGATTGCTACCTCCCACTTGATCTTTAAAATTGAACCTTGAACCAAATTGTTTAACAACATCGGGTGTATGATAAGATTGAACATTGGAGTGCTCAAGAAATAAAGTCGGCTCGATTTGTGTACTACAAAGACGAAGTAGGTCCATATCGGTCACGAGAATGGACCTAAGCGTCATACCATGACGAGAAACGTAGGTGTAATAAATTTCATAATTTGTGAGCGATAAGGGATTAAGATTGTATTGAATGAACTTGTTGTAAAATAGGGATACAAACACTATTCCCAAGAATGCGGAACAACTCTAACTTCACTTTCACTTGATATACTCGGACAAATTGTTAAATTGCCCGTTGAAATGAACAATAATATTATACCAATTTTTCATTTTTTTTATGGAACGAGGAAGCAAAATTCTACAGAATTATTTTGTAATTGAAAATGAAATGAAAGAGAAGTGAGTGTGTTCGATTTTGGACTTCAATCACGGTATTAATAGATAAAATTTTATGATATGGACTATGAATGGAACGAACGGGACTAGAAATGGAATAAGAGGGATTTTACGGGGCGAGGCGGAGCTGACCGCACGAGCGGGATTCGGCCCCACTTGCCAAGTCAAAATAGTTGAGCGAGGACTTGGCGGGCCCAACGAGATTGCACGAACGTGATTCCACTCTACTTTGGTCAAAAAGTCGAGCGGGACTTGGCGGTGGTGCGGGATTCCCAAGCGGGATTACGCTCCGGTGCCAAGTCAATCCGCGAGTGGGAAATGGGTTGGCCGAGCGGGATTGCCGAGCGAGATTCCACGAGTGGGATTCGGCGCTAAAATGAGCGGGATTTTTGCGGCTTGAGCGGGATGCGAGAGGGACACGAGCGGGATTTTGCATGATGTCATACCCGATTCCAATCATTTATGCACGGAATAAAGTAAAATAATGAATTTGCAGGCTGACAAGTCTGAAAAGTGGGGATATTTATGTAAAATTGGGTATTTTGTGTATCAATTATAAGCTTTGGGTAAATTTCCCTTTTCGATTCTAAATTTGAGTATTTAAGAAAACGCACCAATTAAAAACTCCATACATTATATAATTCACCAAGTATTGAAAATTCGTATTAAATTTGCCAATTTAAAATAGCTAGTAATTTGTTCCAGGAATGCCTCTTTTCTATCTGTATCCATTTTAATTTACTTCAATAATTATTTTATTTTATGCTCTAATATTTTTGAATTAATTTGTTTATGATATTTTAGTTCGTATTCTTGCAACTTGATTTTCACAACAATTAATTGTTGTGTTTCGAATTGTTTTCTTTTTGGGCCCACTCATGTATGATTGATATGTTTAAACTAAGATTTTAGTGTTAATAACACAGCCATTAAATTAATTAAGAAATATTCTTCACCATTGTGCTACATGTGCTGTCACATATGATTAGCTATGATTAGTTTGTATTTTCTCAATTTGCGGTACATTGCATAAGAGCGCTGTATACGCCTCAGACAAAAGTGGTAGGATTTCTCTAGTAAATTAAATTAAAAAATACTCTTTCCGTCCCAATTATCTTATCCACTTTTTCATTTTGGAATGTCTCCAAATATATTGTCCACTTTCTAATATGACAAATTATTTCACACAACTTTTTTTATGAGATTCATAACTCTATACACAACTAACTCTTCTTAAAGTGTACAAGATAATTGGAATGGAGAGAGTATAATATTGCTTAGTATTTAATATTAAATTTAATCATTTATTATAAACCAGATTTTACAATGGAGCAAACGAAGTCGGGATCAACTAATTTGTCAATCGAGATCGCAAAATTATGAACAATTAAGTCCAACTCGAGCTTGAATTTTAAGTTGCGATTTCTTATTTTCCTCATAGAAAATGAAAGACTATTCAATTTAACCTGCGATTTGTGATTGCTAGCCATTAATTTTATTTTATGGTAATATTTCACAATCTTAGTTGGCACTCAATTGCTTTAAAGGATTGCTAATGAATACCCGTTCAGCAGTTGCAGTCATATTTATAAAAGCTAATTGCGATCAATTTAAACATTTATTGATTTTCTTAGAAAGTTTAAAACTCAACCACCATGTATTTAATTTGATGATTGGTTATACTACATAATTAAATACATTAATTGGTGATTATTCATGAAAAATGCACATATTGAATTTCCGTGCTCTCAATTACTTTCACAACGAGTTTTAGTAATACTGGTATCATGGTATGGCTAAGATATGAACATTTCTAAAGTTTGTATTATAAATTAAGAAAACTATTTCACATTTATATTGAGAAGATTATTTGAGTTTATACTCAAGGGTGTACTCAAGTTTTGTATTTTGGACGGTGAAATTTAAAATTTTGAGTGCGAATATAAAACATTGAAAGAATGAAGTAAGATTTTTTTTGGGAAAATATAGTAATTTTTAAAATGTGGAGAGTGTAAAGCCCTATGTGCACCCGTGAGTCCGTCTATTTATACTTTACTATAAACATACTACAAAGGTGTTCTCAAAATAGTAACATGATATTCTAAAAATGCGAGTCATGCATATTAATTTAATTGCTTAACTAATGGTTAGATTTAGTAAAAAGGGTTTTGGCGAAAAAAAACACAAACTTGTCTGAATTTACAATTTTAACATGTTTTTTAAAACTTGGTCAATTAAATCGCAAAGTTTTAATTTTTTGCAATTTAAAACATGCTCCCACCCCCAATTTTTTTTCAACACCCAGGAATCTTGACTTGGATATCCATGTGACCATCTCAAAACGACGTCATTTTGATAATAGAAAGTATTTGTAAATTAAATCACTACCTTTCAAGTTTTTGCAAATTAAATCACAATCTTTCCAAGTCTTTGCAAATTAGATCACCACCGTTCAAGTTTTTGCTAGACCAAGTACCAATTCAAGAAGTCAAACCGTGTGTTAAGGTCTACATGTGAGATTGATACCAACTCTATATCGAGATCGGTACCAGGCTCAAGAAGTTGGACCTTGTGTTGATGTTGAGGTCGGGTGCGAGGTCGAGGTGGAGGAGAACAAGGAGATGACATTGAAACTCAAGAGCGTTACATCTGAAATTCGAAAGATAAATTTGCAAAACTTTATTTTTTAGATACTTCTAGTTATTAATGACTTTTTAAAGTAAGACTCGATTTATGCTGTTTTGAAATTTGTTTATGACTTTAAATTACACCAGATTCTATTTACTTTGTTAGAAATACGAAATTGACTAATGTTAATTTTTGTCCATTGAGATTTAGTAGGGTTCAAATTCTGTTTTTTTTTACTTTTTATTTTTTTATGTGTCTTATATTGCAAAAAATCGAAAGGTGGTGATTTAATTTGCAAAAACTTGAAAGATGGTAATTTAATTTGCAAATACTTTTCATTATCAAAACGACCTCGTTTTTGGGATGACCACATGGACGTCCAAGTCAGCATTCCGGTGGCCGTAAAAGATTGAGAGTTGGAGCGTGTCTTAAATTGCAAGAAATTGAAATTTCGTGATTTAATTGACTAAGTTTTAAAAAAACGTGTTAAAATTGCAAATTCGGACAAATTTGAGTTTTTTTTTTTTTTTTTTTTGCCAGAGTCCCTAGTAAAAACCCTACGCATGCATTTATTTATAGATAAAAGTTTTTTTTTTTTGTGTGTGTGTCATGAGAAATTAAAACAATATACCATAAAAATTATAAGATCACGTAAAGCAAGAGGAGAATAAATGCTAAAATAGTAGTATACGAAAAACAAAATTGTTCCAAATCCATAAAAATAAATTATGGGAACAAGTTTATTTGGAATAAAATTTATCAATACAAATGTCTCATAAATTGAAATTCAGAGGCTCAGAGCTCAGGGTCCCATCTTCAATTATTTCAGCGAATATCACTCACCACCTTTTTTAACAGTTCTTAGGTGCCGTAGACCACAAGCATTGCATAACGTCTGTAAATTAAATATTTCAGAAGCACAATAAATTATACGTGATTCAGAAAGTTTTAGTTAAACATTAAAAGGGTTGAAATGAAAACTATTTCTCTAATAAATAGATAATTTCGCTACTCTAAATAAAGATAAATTCAGATCGAAGAGGAGAAAAAGTTATTATTTATATAAAGAGAGAGAGAGTACCATATTCAATCTTTCCGTGGAATTACATAATTAAGTAAAAAGGAAATCGTGCAAACACATCTATGTGCACCGACAGATCACGAATTTAAGGGATACAATTTATTTACGGATGCAAATTAATATCCAATAAAATGAACAAAAGATGTCAAAATATATAAAGCCAATTCCTGAGGGCGCCATCCAAAATTAAGAGGACTATTACATGACCAACCAATCAGTTAGTATTGTTGGTGGACCATATAATTAATATTATATTATTTTTTTTATTTTAAAAACACACATGACACCATCTGATTGGTGGATCATGTAGTGATCCTCATAATTTGGGCCAAAAGATCAAAAGGCGCACATGCCCACCAACCAAACCACACAACGTGTTTCTAAGATTTTATCGGATGCTTTTATTACAAATAAATGATGGACTATGAAAAAATGTGTAGAAAACCGAAAAATGTTTAATTCAGAGAGCAAAGATAGCAAAATGTATCAAAATATATAAAGTAAATGAAGAATCCGTTTGTGCTCATGTGCAAACAACATTTCTCTAAGATTTTATTGGAAGCTATGATAGACATTAACGATGAAAAATCGTGCAGAAAACAGAAAAATGTCCAATAATAATAATAAAAATTACTCTGGCAATTAATTCTATTTTACATATATAATTAATTTAGCATAGACTTCAGCATATGTGGTTTTTCCAGTATGTACCTTAGGTACGGAATTAATTTATTAAAAAATTACAACATATATGTATTATATACACACGAAATTAAAATACTCAAAAATATTAATTTATGCATGTTGAAACCCTAATTAGCTAGTTATACCTGTGGGCCATCAGGACCTTTCCTCCAAAGAGGAGTAGAGCTGGAGCCGCAAGCTTTGCAAGCCTTGCCATCATCTGCAGTTCTTTTACGATCAGAGGTTGTGACACTGTTATTGTAGGGGAGGAAACTGCCTTGATACATCATGTAATTGGTCGAACCACCTCCATTTCTCCAATAACCACTACCACATCCCACATTCCAATTTCCCTATTATATCACATCTTGCATTGTAAAATATTTAACTTTTTTGTCCATTAGCGAGTGATGAACTACTACTATATTCGACTGCCCGTTTTCATATTGCTCATAAATTGAATATTAAATACGTGAACAATCTATTCTGATTCACGAGACGTATTTAGATATCACACAAATTAAAATAACTTCTTTTGACCAATAAATCGGTGATGAGCTGGCTATATATATTCGATATTCTAATTTATCCTATCGTCGTGAATAGAATAGTGTTTATCGTATTGTCGCATTTCAAGTAAAAATTAAATACATGTAATAGTAGGATCATATATATTAAATATATACGAATATCAGCAGAAATAACTTAAATTGGATGATGCAACAAACTAAATTCGATAGAGGCCTATTTTTTCCCAATTATTTAAAGCATGGATGCCAGTTCTATTTACATTTTGAATCATAAAATTGTTGCATTGGTTAAAGAAGTTTTTTAAATCCATGCAATATATATATATATAATAGAAATGGAATTCGTTCAAATTCTACATCACCAAATACTTTATCAAGAAATTAATTGTTTATATTTTTTAACTCACATGTCATATCAAATGTAAAGAAAAAAAAATATTCACGTAATGAAAATAAGAACATAGGATAAGCCCTTATAGGTAAAAAAAAATTACCGTTTCATTAGATGGTTGATAAACCGCACTAGAAAATCCATGCACTTCTCTGCTCGTAGTATCGTCTCCTCCTTCGTTTTGGTTATATGGCCCCAATTTTAAGGTAAGATCGATCTTTCTAACTTCATCGTTGTTACTTTTAGATTTGCCTTTGCGGTTATCCATTTTTTGCAGGGAAGATCAAATGATCAATGTACCTTAATCAACACATACAAAAACGACATGTAAATGTCAAATAGTTGTAACATGTAGCTCAGTTGGTTCAATATACTACACAAGATCCAACAATTATGATATGTGTTACCAATTATAAATTGTAGCTAGATCCCCTCCACGTTACCAAATATACTAAGCAAACCCTAAATATATGCCTCCATTTTATATCAATTTTACCCAAAATAACAAAATCCAAATTAATATAATTACACCCTCCACACACATGCATATACATATCAAATAGTCACGTGAGATGGGAGCAAAGTGAAGACCTAAATGAGATGGTTTAAGCTCTTACCATGGAGGAACCAGCAGCAGCAATATGACGATGAAGATCTCTCTCTCTCTATTGGCTAGAGAGAAGAAATATTCATACTTAGTTGTGAGTGCTAACGATTATAAATAATGGCGAGGGGTTGATAAATTTTATTGCATTAAGTGATTGCTGATGAACTCCAGAGCAGATCATAATCACAGAATGATTTTTATCAAGCATTTATTGATTGTATAGAATCTTCCAAAACCCACCAACAACACTTGGTTTGATGATTTCAAAGCAATCGAACAATTGCTAAACAAGTAGAAGAACATTAGTTTTTGAATTTTATAAATGGACAATTGCATCAAATTCTTGATATGGCAATGATCAAAGATATCAATTTCTTCAAAGTCTGTATTTGATAAACTTGAACGAATCAAGAAAATAATCTACAATTTCATGCCTCAAACACTACTATATACAATTGTACAACATATGGCATTTTACTCTAACATAAAATATGGTCGCATCTGTTGGAAAATAATAAGTTTTGAATTATCACAAATCCCTTGGTGATATATGAACTAGTTTGTGTATAAGATCATCGGGTTAGAAACCACTCTGAGTTTGTATAGGTAAACTGATATATATTAGACTAGGTTCCATTTAGGTTAGGCAAGCTAAGTTTCAGTCAAGTTGGACTGAACTCAAGTCAGGGCACAATCTTCATGTCACATTTGACATGTCTTGAACATTTGATTGATGTACGAGGTATGAAACTCGAAAATTCAAATACTATGGTCAATATAGACTCTCAACTCAAAATCAATATTGACCAACAGTAGAGCGTCATGTAAGCCCTAGTTTCAGGGGACAGAACAATACCTTGTTGACCTGTAGAAAGCATGCTACAAAAAAGTGTACTCGAAGCATTTATTGATCAAGACCGTTGCAACCTCGGAGCCAAAGAGAAGCAAATCTTTGTTCAACAGATCTATTCTCGCTCGTCTATAAATACAGAGGGTCTCTCACTCTTGAGAGGTTACGGAATTTCAAAGCGCTCAATCTCACGGCAAAGAACAAGCTTTTCTACTTGTGTTCTTTCATATAAATTTCATCTGTCCATATTCCAAATGATTTCACATTCATATCACATACTTGGAATTAAGAGTGTTTCACACTCTTATTTAGTTTGACATAGCTCAAACCCCATACCTACTTAGATAGATTGGTTGATTGATAGATTGATGGATAAATAAATAGATAGATAGTTTGATTGTATGTATGTTCTGTATCTCGACAGTCTTCAAGATCTGATAGTGGATATATGCAGATGTAGAAAGTGGACATAGGATCTTGTACATCCGAACTATAACTCGATGTGTTGTTTACATTCTCCATTTCTATACACTATAATCTGCATAAACTGTCTTTGAAGAGCATTGTTTTCTATCAGTTTGAACCAATCAAACTAGACATATAATCTGCAGCACAAGCTTACCACTGTTTTGATAAAATTGTTTTCTCACTAAGTTAAATGACTCTCATACTATTCCACACGCACTAACTGAACTTGATTAATCAGGCTCACACTTAATCTGATGGTTAAAGAGTTCTTTATGGGACTCTGGTCCAAACTCAGTCTTTAAGCTGACCTGTGATCTTAGTCTGAAAAATTTGAAGTTCTTTAGGGAGTTTTTTTTTTTTTATTATTATTGTTTTTTTAGTTTCTCTCTCAATTAAAAGAAAATTATGCATCTTAAAGATACTAGTTGATCGATAATATATTTATTTTAAACTTAAGAGTTTCAATTTTTAGTTTGAAGTATATTAATATTTTTATAGTATTAGAATTATATTGCTAGTTTTGGTGTTAATAAAAAGTTTTTGGGTCTCGTAATATGTTTTTAAGAACGCGTAATTAATGGACTCCCATAGTCCCAGTGAATTGATTTTGTTGCCATTCGGCTCGATATATAATACTCTCTTTTGTAAGTGATGCCAATGTTCAAATTTTGCTCGATAACTCCGATATAAGTCAGTAGGAATTACATCCCTACCACGTACCAACCATGCAATTCAAGCTCTAGCAGATAAGGGCGGCAATATCAAACTCCTATTGTTTGATTCACCAACAAACGCAAAAAAATGAATTAAATTTGGTTAATCGTTAGTTTTCTAACGAAAATTCATGCAAGGAATATCAGAATTAAATAGATATATATTATTAATTATTAATTTATTGATACTACCCCAACCTATTGCAAGGTATTCCGGCCACCGCTCCTCCACTGAGGCGGCGCTCGCACCGCGGAAGCTACACCAGCGAACCGCATTACCGCATGCATTCATTACAAGATATGTGACAAATTATCCCACGCTAAAGGTTTTCCGGCCACCACTCCACCGCGGCGGCGTGCTGAAGCCCCCGTAGGAGAACTGAATTAATCGCT
Source organism: Lavandula angustifolia (assembly GCA_028984105.1). Classification (NCBI taxonomy): domain Eukaryota; kingdom Viridiplantae; phylum Streptophyta; class Magnoliopsida; order Lamiales; family Lamiaceae; genus Lavandula; species Lavandula angustifolia. Next base: position 28,684,347 of record CM054808.1, read on the forward strand.
ATCGGTAAGAGCTGCTTGTATTTCAATTGAATAGCATTTCATGCCTTAATCCTTCACACAAATCCCTTGCTTGTCAATTTATTCATTCGTTTGTGTTCTACATTGTAAATGGAAAAAATTATGTCTATCAAAACTGAACACCGCCGCCGGTGGGGCAACGGCGGAGGCTGAGCGACGGAGGGCGTCCTAGCATTACGGTGTAGGTTTACTTTTTTGTGCAAATTTTCGCTTAGGGAAGAGTTATGTGTGCGGAATCAGGAATTTGAAGATTTGAACTTCATTAACCTACACATTTTGGGGGCAAAAAAACACCGCATTTTTAGTTGGATTTAATCTGTGGGCCACCAATCCCGTCTCACAATATTGGCGTTGTACGTGGTGGTGTAAATGGCCAAATTTTATTACTCCAAAAATTTTTAAAATCTCTAATACGACATGTCACTAAGACGCTGGCATTTTGGGATGCTTTTTGTATATTGAAAATTAACATCTTAGAGGATAATCTGATGCGAAGAAATAGGATGAGAATGGATTTGCTAAATTGAAGCATAAATCATTTCAATTACAGCCATAGGTATAGTTTCCCCATTAAGAGTAGATCTAGCAAGTCGTAGATACTGTTTAACCATCCTCTCTTTCTGATTCAATACCAGAATTATAGCGCACACTGAAGGAATGGTGCTTACTGAAAATGCTAGCCTCGTATCTTTCTCGTATCTTCCTCACTCGATCAAGTTCTGCGGCCACTTCCTTCATGCTTGGTCTTCTACGGCCACTCACTTTTAAACATTTCTTGGCTAGTTTAGCGACTGCAAGAATTTCCTCGTCCAGACCTTTATAGAGCACACTGTGCTCCAAAATCTGAGACAAACAATGCTCCTTCATTGCTGATCTAAACCGAAATGCCAGCCCTAGATTGTCTGAAACAGAGGAGACTGCTTTTTGTCCTGTAAGCATTTCGGCTAGGACAACCCCGAATGCATAAACATCACACTTGTCATTAAGCTGTCCTGATTGGAAGTACTCAGGATCCAAGTATCCGAATGTGCCTCCTACCAATGTTGTTAAGTGGTTCCTGTCAATGGATACTGACCTTGAGAGTCCAAAGTCGGATACTACAGCTTTGTAGTTCTCGTCTAACAAAATGTTGCTCGACTTTATATCTCTGTGGAATATTGCTGTTGATGCATGGAAGTGCAGGTATGCAAGCGCCCCTGCAACTTCTGCAGCAACACGCAAGCGATTTTCCCAAGAAATTTTGGGGGTGTTAGGCTCACCATGGATGTGATGCGACAGGGTGCCATTAGGTATGTATTCGCACACGAGCAATGGAACTTCCGTCTCTAAACAACATCCTAAAAGTTTAACTATGTGCCTGTGGCTTATCTGGGATAGGATGAAAACCTCGTTTATGAATTGGCTGATTTGACTTTCGTCTGTTATGTTTGCCTTCTTGACTGCAACTATTCTACCATCTGATAGCATTCCTTTGTAGACAGTTCCAAGTCCTCCCCGGCCAAGAACACGGTTTTCACTGAATTTATCAGTGGCTTTGTTGAGTTCCTCAATCTTGAAAAGTGTCAATTCAGGTAATCCACTTGGGCTTCTTGATGATATCTTCTGTTGTAGTAGTAAACCTCCGTTTCTCTTGAAGCATCTCTGCATTGTTTTTCGATAACTCATCTGCTTAAGCTTTCTCCAAAACCAGAGACTAAAAACCACTAAAATTAGAAGACCAACGCCAAGGCCAATCCCTGTTTTGTTTAACAAGTGTTAGCAGTACTCTCATTATCTCAACTATGGATTTGAAACAAAAGAACTTGCCTAATGTGAGGAGCATAGCCAATATATGTTTACGGTTAGGCAAGCAGAAGTAACTCGCCTTCCGTATTGACACATGCATTTTGCATAGGACAATTGTTATCTTTTTTGCTTGCACACTCGTCAAAGTCTACAAGCATCGTGTTATCAATGATAAATTGTGTGGAGAATTTTCTTCTATTGAACTTCTGAGAAATAATTGAGAATTTTTACCTTGGCATCCTTCATAAGGGTTGCCTGTGAAGCCATCACGACATTTGCATTTGTATCCTTTTCCTGGTTCACTATCAACGCAGACAGTGTTGTAGCCACACGCAGAGTCATCACAGCTTCCATCGCCAACCATCCATCGGAATATTACTGGGACAGTGTATATAACATCACATGCAGAAATGTTAATCTTATTGAGAGGAAAACTCCTGTCCACAAAAGTGAAAAACCCACACTTCCAAGATTTTGTCAATGTATTTATTGTATCCACATTCAGTGTCAGATCTCTAAGATCTTTGTGAAAATTCATGTGGCAGCAACTCAGACCCGAGCATGATAAAGAATGCAAAGGAGCTATATCCCTGCGGTTGCAGAGAGATGCGCACCCTCCAAGTAAGTCTTTGGTTTCAGCATCAACAAGGTAGGCGTAGAAATCACATCCCAATGCGATAAACTTGTTATCTGCATGAGAAATTGAGTAGTGATCGCCCAAATAACTCAAGTCAAAAGAATGGCCATGTATACTTTCTCCTGATTTGTTAAATTGCAAAGGTAGAACCTGCCCTTTCTTGTATCTCAGGGTGTGGTTTGAAATGGAGATTGCATCCACCTCTCCATGGAGCGAAGGGATCGAGGCAGAGCCAGTTGACTCGTCACATGTGACTTGAAATGCTTCATCAAGGTAGCATCCCTCTTCTATGCCGAATGGATAAGGAATCTCTACGTTGCCACATTTCCTCTGGCAACGGCTTAAGGATGCTTCTGCAGTTTGCAAAAGGATGAGAGTTGAAATGCTTCTGCAGTTGCAAATGAGAATAGCAAGCAGAAGACTAGTAGGTGCCATTTTCTTTCTTGGACTTTTTTTGTGTCATTGCATCTTGGTGGGAATGCCATATCTATTTATTAAGAATCTCAGGGCAATATTTTTCTGGTTTTTTTTTCAAATTTACCATCTGAATTATTTCTACTTTTTACCACCCAATTAGCAAATAAGTAGTTAATTTACCATCTGAATTATTTCTACTTTTTACCACCCAATTAGCAAATAAGTAGTTAGTGTGACATAGTCCAAAATTTCAGTAATTTCAGTTGTTCAAATGTAAAGACTGATTTTCCTTTCAACTTTTGTTTCACGGTTTATGCATTTTCAATTATTTTAAAATTATTTAGCCTTTACCTCACTTCGTTAGTGGGACGGTCATAGTCATGACCTAACGGTCTTTTTATTTTTTTTTATTTTTTATGACGAGAAGTAACCTGCGCAAATGCTTATCGAAGAAATGCCAGTAAATTCACAGGAGCGTTCAACCACCCTATGCTAACTATAGGTCACATATTCACA
>CM054808.1:28688219-29186991 GCA_028984105.1 Lavandula angustifolia
CATAGTAAAGTGGGTATTTGGAACAATTTATCGAAAGCTGCTTTCGAACTTTTTAAGGTCAGTGAGGGAGGTGTTTGGGGCATCAGAACTTAAAAGTCGAGATTCTCTAAAATTGGATCAAAAATAGAGAAGCTGCTCCTCCACCCCAGCTTTCAGCTTCAGCTTATTGCTTATGATTTTTTCGGACCAAATTACCCTTAAAAATATTATTTAATTCTAAAAATATCTATATCCCTAATATTTGTTAGAATTCTTTTTCTTCAACATACTAGCCGTGTCTCTTCCTCTCTCTATCAATTATAGTATTATATAATATTTATATTAATTTAATATTTTATAATATTAGATTAAAATTATAAAGCAAAAAATAAATATAGAATAAGAATATTTTTTGAATTTATTTATTTATTATAAATTATAATTATTTAATAACACTAAGGGCAAAATAGACATTTATTCTAAAAAGTAACAATAAGCTACTTCTATCAGCAGTATTCCAAACATTATTTTTCCCACTTTCAGCTGCTTTCAACACTTATTTCCAAACTTCTATAAGGGGGTGTTTGCAATAGCTTATCTGAATCAGCTTATAGCTGAAAGCTGTCTCGGGAAATGAATTCGGTGTTTGGAAAATCCAGCTTATAAGGCTACTGAAAGCTATTTGGGTCTAAGATAGAGAATTTTCGTAAGCTGGTATTGGGCAGCTGAGTGGGTGTTTGGAGTAGCTGAAGCTTATCGATAAGTGCTGAAAGTTGTTGGAAGCTGCTGAAAGTGGCTGAAAGCAGCTAAAAGTTGTTGATTTTGATAATTTGTAAGTGTTTGCAAAAAGTGCTGAAAGTCAAAAATTAATATTTGAAAATTTTAATAAAATCATATCTTATAAAATGAAATCTTTTTATTTCTCACTTATTAAACAAATGTAGAATTTTTATATAAATAAAATTTAAAATTTATTTCCACTCATAAAATAGTATTTTAATAATAAATATTATTAAAATAAAAATTAGTTAAAAATTAAGTATAATTAATATTATTAATTAAAATTAAGAATAGAAAAGATTATAAATTATATTAATAAGATAAATATTTACTTATTCTTTATTAAATGACAAATAAAAAGTATACATATAAATAAGTAATATCGATCATTAATTAAAAAAAATAGTTATAAAATCATAATAGAATGTATTTATTAAAAAAAATTAAAAATTATAAAAGCTATAAGCTATCAGCTTCAGCTGACCAATCCCAGCTTACGAAAATTCTCTATCTTGGACCCAAACAGCTTTCAGCATCTCTATAAGCTGAATTTCCCAAACACCAAGTTCATTTCCCGATGCAGCTTTCAGCTATAAGCTGATTCACATAAGCTATCTCAAACACCCCCTGAAGCTGATAGCTTATAGCTTTTATAATTTTTAACCTTTTTAATTAATACATTATATTATAATTTTATAACTATTTTTTTTAATTAATGATCGATATTGCTTATTTATATGTATAATTTTTATTTGTCATTTAACAAAGAATAAGTAAATATTTGTTTAATTAATATAATTTATAATCTTTTTATTCTTGATTTTAATTAATAATATTAATTATACTTAATTTTTTTCTAATTTTTTTTAATATTTTTTTATTAAAATACTATTTTATATGAGTGAAAATAAATTTTAAATTTTATTTGCATAAAAATTCTAAATTTGTTTAATAAGTGAGAAAGAAATAACATTTTCATTTTATAAGATACCACTTTATTAATATTTTCAAATATTAATTTTTGACTTTCAGCACTTTTTGCAAACACTTACAAATTATCAAAATCAACAGCTTTCAGCTGCTTTCAGCCACTTTCAGCAACTTCCAACAACTTTCAACACTTATCGATAAGCTTCAGCTACTGCAAACACCACCTAACTGATTTTCAAATAAGCTACTTTCAGTTGCTTTAAGCTGCTTTCAGCACTTATCAATAAGCTTCAGATACTCCAAACACCCCCAAAATATCATGAAACTCGATTAGATTAGATTATATACTTATCTGACATGTCAAATCTGGGTATAATATAAAATTGAATATCTTATCATTTCAAATATTGAAAAGTACTATAATAAGCATGCGATGTCCCATTTGAAACTACATGTTTTCTAAAGAAGAAATAATTTTTAAAAAAATTACAAATTCTCTCAAATTTTATCATTTCTCTTTCTTACTTTATAACATAAGCTTTCACTATCTCATTCATATTCTCTCTTACTTTATCACCTAATCATCTATTTTAATACCGCACAAAAAAAAAACGTGTTTTCTCTCTTACTTTATCATTTTATCATCTTTCATACTTTATCATCTACTATCTTAATTACCATGCCAAAAAAAGAAAAAAAGCGTCGCTTCAAATTGGACCGAGGGAGTACTTTTTATTTATTGAAGATGAAGTTAAATCCATATAATATTATGATTGTTAAAAATATTCGATTTTTTTTAATTAGCTATTTATTAGTTAAAGTTTTTCAATATAAGATATGTTGAATGTATCGCTAATTCGGAAAATCTAATCAAAGTATTAATTTAGAAAAACTCAATAACTCTTTTTCTCTAAAAATTTAGTTCATGAATAAAATACACATGGAAAAATTTCGATAAAGATCCAACATTCATGCCCTTTACAATTGAAGGTATAGTAATGTTAATGATTTTAAGGAGAATGATGTTGCTATGAATAGGGGTGTGAATTTTTACCGTACTGTCCATCGTACCGTACTATATTGTTTACTATAGAACATTTGTCATATTGATATTGTACCGTTTATTCGATGTAACATTCTAAACTTCAGTATACCGTTGTTTCACAATCTAACATCCTTAAAGTAAGTCTTTTAATGTTGGAATTTACGATGTACCTTCCATAAGGTATGCCGAATATTTTGTATGACAGAATAACAAATATTTAATTTGACGATATGTATATGGAATTGAGATATACCACGAAATATCGAATATTAGATATTTCACGCTATATATCGGTATTTGAAAATTGATAAATTTACTGTACCATTAGACTTCGGTATGGTGATGTACCGAAATTTATAGTTGTTGGTCCGGAGACGAAAAGTCAGGTGTAGAGGGGGGGGGGGTGAATACACCTGAGCTCTGTTTCTTTTTCTCAGTGAAGGTCAGCTGAAGCTGATGTTTGCAACTGATGAACAGTGCCAAGTAAGCCTTCGATCACTGGGGTCAAAGTGAGTCAGCTTCTGAGCTCTTCTACTGACTGATGTCAGTATTACGAAACTCAGTCGGAGACTGTAGTGCGGATAAGTGTTAAGCCCGGAGTCGTCTCTTTTGAAAACGCGTTTTAGCAAGTTAAATCTTTTGGCTGTGCACTTTATAAAATACGTTTTATGCAAGCTTATGATTTTCAAGTCAGTTGAATGCTATGCAATAAAACAGTAAAAGAACACAAGCGATTTAACGTGGTTCGGATACGCAAGATCCTACGTCCACGGTCCCGAACAAGGCGAGAAAACTTGTTGATTATTCGAGCAAGCCTCGGCGGGGATCGTGCACTGGACAGTTCCCTCTAAGTTATAGTCCTTAGCGACTTTACAATCCAAACCTAAGTTTAGAAGGGAGGGAATATTCTCCAACTGAGAAGGAGTTCTTACAATAAGAACAATTCACTAAATGTGAACTCCTTCGGATCTAAGCTATGAATCTAGCAATGAGCTTAGTCTAGAGAAGAAAGGGATCAAAGAGCTCTAGAGAGATGAACTACAAGAAGTGTTCTATGAAAACTAGTTCGTCTCTGGATAAGCGTGAAGGTTCTAGAGCGTTGTGAGCTTGAATGATTTCCCTTGATTTCGCGTATATTCCTCTTGTGAAATCTTCAAATCCTTCTCTATTTATAGCTGTGAGTTGTGGCATATGTCCGTTGGAGACGACGATGCCACGTGTCACAAGCGTCCAAAGAAAACGGCCACTATTCAACTTTGTTGCAGCAGGGCAGGTAATGCACTGTTCATGAGAGCAGCTTTACTGTGTAGAGTAGGTAAGCGTTGTCGGCTTCTCATTGGTCGAGGTTTGTAGTTGGTGAGTGTCAGAGTTGACCGTTCAAACTACCTCGTATGTCTTCTGCTGAACATTTGAAGGGACTTTAAGTCTTTGGGTCGCTTTTACGTCGGATACTGATGGACCGGAAAGTCTGTCTTCTTCGGGTGAGTCGTCGACCGATAAAGTGAGCTTCGATAGTCGGTTGGTCGACCGCGAAGGTATATCTTGCTTGACTTGGTTCTTCTACCGATGACCATCGGCTTGTAGAGAATGCTTCTCCGAGGTCCGGTCGCTGATGCGGGATCTTTAACCGAGTTTGATATCGGTGGCCGACGAAGAATGCAAGCGATTACACCGATGACGTGGGGTTCGAAAAGTATCTTCGGCAGAAGATCGGTTCAACAACTACCCCGTACGGGACTTAGACAAAATAATAAGCATTACATCAAGTCTAACCTATACATCGGCTAATCCTATCGACACACTAATCTACCGATATCGGCTCGGTTTTGGGATCTTCAATTCCATAGTACTACTATGATTTCCCCCAATTTCTTTTAACCCTAGAAACGGTGAGTATCGATCTACCGACTCATATCCAACAATTTCCCCCCTAATTGATGATGCCAAAACCTCTATACTCTAACATCTATCAAAGATATCTGTCCTATCGACAACAATTTCCCCCTTCAAACGCTCGAGGAAAACCGATAATCATAAACGAACTTCAGCGAGGCGAGAGAATGGCAAGATCGAGAAACCGATGTGAGTGTGTGTCGGATCACTTAGTGATCGGTTGTGTAAACACAAAGTAAAAAGGCTGAAAGACAATGAGTAATTGTCTAGCAAGCGGAGGAACCGATATATATATCAAGAATTACGAGTTCCTAATGCTATTACAAAAGATGAGAAAGAGAAAATCACTGCTGCTGCTTCTTGAACTTCTGCGTCTTCTTCTTGAAGTCAGCGGATTTATCGGTGGGAGGATCCAGGTAATAGTATTTATACACTCTAGCTCGAATCTCCTGGATCTCCAAGTTATCATCCGGCCTTTCGGGGAGCGAGGCTCGGGCGTAGGCGGCTTCCTCCACTTCTCTTTCTATGTCCTTAGTGCTCGCAGTCCACTAGCAAGTCTCGGCGGTGGAATACGTCGGAAAGTCGGGGCACGGAAGGTTATATTCTCGTGATTCCATGACTTGCTTCACCGTTCACTGAATTCAACATCAAATCTCGTAACCAACTCCTCAAAGAGCTGATCGGCTGAGCAGTCGAGTGGGTAAATGCGCCATACGTAGTAGCCTTTGATAAAAACTTCTTTCAATCTCTCCCAATGTTCATTCATATCAGCCGGCACCTACTTATCCACGTGCTGAATCGGTTGTTGCTTGATGTGGGGGCCCCTGATGAACTTAGATCCTCTCGGAATCTGCCTTCTCGGATCAGCTGCTGGTTTAAAGGATAATCTTCGCACTTTCTCCGGATCTGCCATCCTTTTCTTTTCTCGGAGCGCGGCTGCTCTCTTGTCTCCATGTCTGCTAGATAGTCCAGCGAGCACCGCCTCCCACGTTGCTTGATCTTCTGCTATCTGCGCAGGCGTATGAGTCGTAGAGGGTTGACTCTGCGCAGTAGCTGGGGTATCAGTTGTTGGGATATTAGTTGAAGAAGCCTTGGCGTATTCTTCTTGAGCTTTCTTCTTCTGCTCTTCAACTGTCCCGATTACATTCTTCTTACCTCGCTCTCTACGCCCTTGCCCTTAGGCTTTTTGGTCGCCTCAGTGCTTCTTCTAATTTTCGCTCATGATCAAGTTTGTCCTGCACTTGTTGGGCGACTACGAGGTCGAAAGCCTCCTGCTCCGCTTTTGATTTAAATTTTTGGACCGGGGAGGAAGGAGGAGATTCAGTAGCAGTCTCCTTCCCCGGCCTCTGCGGCAGCTGTTGTGACTCTTCTTCTTCTGCTGGCTCGTCTACGAACTGAGCGATCTCTTCTATATGTGCAGCAGAAGAGGAGATGGGGGTGGCTTGTAATGGAAATTCAAGGAGAAGTACCTCGTCAGTATTGTCTTTTGCCCGAGCGGCCGAGACTTCTTCGATTCGAGTAGAGGGTCCTTCCTCCTGTGCCTTTTCCCTTTGAGTCCGTGAGGGTCCTTCGGTCGTGGAGGGTCCTTCCTCCCGTGCCTTCTCGCTAAGAAGCGGTACATCGACTGTCCCCATCACTCCTTCAATCCTTCTAACATCCACTCTCTCACTTCCTTCTCCCTTACTACCTTCCCCCTTACTACCTTCCCCCTTTTTGGCATCAGCAATAAGTCCAAGGGAGGTACGGAGTTCTTTCACTTCTTCGACCACTTTGGCAACGAAACTTTGACTTCATCAACGGTCGTATCGAAGTCGGACACCACACCGGTGTAGCCATTCCGATCCAGTTCTTGCTCTTTCCGAATTTCGTAGGCCGAGCGGCCGATTCTTTGCGAAGGTTCGGCAGAGCCGCATCATAGGATTCGCTCATCTCTTTCGAATCGTCTTGAGAGCCTCGGCTTGTTGTTTAATGGCCGTTTAGAGAGAGGTGGTAGCCGAGCTTATTACGCTCATCCATCTCGAGCTTGAATGCTTTCGAGGGCGAGTCGGCTCTTGTGAGAAAGATAGGCGCCGAGCTTCAAGAAGCCGCCGACTCGAGCTTGCGGATCAATCTTACGGGCGGCTAGAGCCCGCTCGATCATCTTCTTCCGATCAGCCGAGAAGGAGCCTCTTGTGGTTTGAAGACATCGGCGAAAGTTTGTTCGGGCGTTCGGCTGCGCCTTTGTATACTTCTCCCATTTAATGTGTACATCTTTGGCGAGAAGGCGATTTTTCTCTCCTTGGCGTCCGATCGCCTTGTTGGATCGCCTTTGAGGACACGGAACCTATTGGTTGTATCCGATAGGAGCTTGTTCCGAGCCTCTTTTCGGAGAACGTGAGAAGTTGCTCCCTTGAGTACTTAGGGGCATTAGGAGCCTCACCGGATGTAGCAGGTGGTGGTGATGAGCTCTTCTCACGGGGAGTTTGTCCCTCGGCCAGAATCTCCCATTTCGCATCCTTGGCTTCCTCGTCCTTCTCCTTATCATCATCATCTCCCTTATCGCCAGGAGGAGAAGGGGGGGGGGAGTGTTGCCTGGAGCCGATTCCCTCGGCTTAGCAAGTAGAGCATAGCGGCTCGTAAATCTTCAAAACAACCCGGATCGGCGGGCTCGCCAAAGCCTATGGCATTATGCGGCTCTTGCTCCTCGGCCAACAACTCAGTCCCTGACTGATTCTTTGAAAAGTCTATGAGAATATCCCAGTGCAGGAATCTCAGTAGCATATGAGCGCGTGCCCTGATGGCAATCTCTATCAAGTCCGCGTGCCTAGCGATTTCGGGTATCAGCTCGTGAATTTCAGCTGTAGCACGGGCACGAGTGGAATCAGTGGTGTTCCACTCAGCAGATGGCTCCTCGGTCCGTATTCTCTCTCGTCCGGACCGGGTTTCCTCGGAGCGATTATCCGAACCTTATCCTTCGAGTAGCTCCTTCTATTCCAAGATCTCGAATCCCGGATCTGCTCGGGGAGGAGGTGAAGCGGGGAGTTGACGCTAGTATGGCCGGCGGGCGAGCAAGCGTGACCTCGGTAGGTCGAGTCTTGGCCAATCTCCTCTTCTTTGGCACTTGTATGCGATGGGGGCAGAGCTGACGCTGCTCTCTTAGGCTCAGGCGGCCCCTTGCCTATGGATTTCTCAGCTCCAGCCTTCGTCTGGAATTTGATAGATTTCTTGTCAAAGTACTTGGAGTCCTCAAAAGTTGAGTTCCTCTGAACCATGCTTTCTATCAGAACAGTACATCTTTGTTCCGAATAGAAGTTTACCCACACTCGGCTATCCTCCTCTCGCCGATGGGTAATGTGGTGAACTTCGAGCCCGTGCCTTCACTGAGTAGTATAATACTCGGCCCAGTTCACTTCAACCCCATCGTCTATTGCCATCATCACCTGAATCCTTGGTTTGGACAGAGTTGATCATACGATCCAGTGAACTTGTCGAATGTGCGATACCACGTAAGCTAGACCTGCATGCGAGGTAGCAACGATTCCTCGGGAGAGCTGTTTTGAACGCCACATCCTTGCGTCCACGTAATTTTCGCACATATGCGTTGATCTCCTTCTCCTTGTATCCAATCGGAGAAATGCCGGAGTTGGGAAGATCGAATGAAAGACCTAGAGCATCTTGAATCCGAAGGTATGAACAGTGACTCCCACTCATCTTGGTCGACTTCCTTCGATAAGAGAAGGACGATTCCTCTCCTCCCGACGCTAGAGATTTCCGGTTGAAATAAACTTCGGCGAATTGCCGAGGGAGATAAGCACGGGGTGCTTCGAAACCAGCGTCTCCAACCCTGAATGCTCCAAAGCGTCAAACACGGGTTCAAGGAAAGAGATCTCCACTTGGCGGAAGGCCAAAGTAGGCTCAAACAAAATCCTGGAAGCCACAATCTCCTCAATGTTGTCTGGTGTTTGAACGTTCGCCATTGAAATCTGCAAAACAACATATTAGCACTTGAAAATAGAGTAAGTTAGTAGTTGCTAGCAGATATCTGATACATTACCGTGTATAAGAGCTTTAAGAGATGCGAAAGCAAAGTTGTTTAAGAGATTTGGATAAGAAAAGCATTTACGAGATAAGCTCTTGAGAATATGAAAAATGGCGAAAAGTGAGGAGTTGATAGAAGATGAAAGATTTTGTATATTAAGCTTGATCTTTAGTTTGAATCGCACGGTTCAAATTTAATCTTTCAAAATCAAGGGGCGGCTAAGATTAAATGTTATAAAAGGAATGATTACAATAGCCGCCAATATTATAGATATACGTAATAAAGGTAATGGAGAAGACATGCATTAAATGCGCGACAGAGAGCATTAATTACGCAGGCGAGGGGTCCTGCTGACCTTTCCTTAAACCTTAAACATAATAAATGGCAAGGAATAAATGCTCCTTAACAACTGAATGTAAGCGACTGATGCATTAAATGCGGCATGCTTCTGAACAATTTAAGTAATGATACTACGCAAACCTCTTCAGCTGAACTTATCAGCTGGTTATCATTAATTATCAGGAGGATGGTTGTGCTGACGACCATGTTCCCCCTTGCTGTGTACATTGTGTCTCTCCCAACTGAGTCACTGTAAGGAGTTTTCTGACCTGTCATGCTGATTCCATACTGATACCAATTGTTGCTAAGTATATCATTATCAGTAGTCGGCTTCTACTAACTTGTCTCAGTAGGATCTAGCAGACCTAGCTCAACTGATAGTTCTCTGAACTGTTCTCAGCTAGTGGTTTGGTCAGTATATCTGCCCTTTGCTTGTCAGTATGGATTTTCTCCATCTTGATGTCCTTCTTTTCGACATGGTCTCTGATGAAGTGGTGTCGGATATCCACGTGCTTGCATCTGGTATGTAGAACTGGGTTATGAGTTATAGCTATTGCACTGGTGGAGTCACAGTAGATGTGCACTTCATCCTGAGTTATACCATAATCTCTCAATTGTTGTCGAAGCCAAAGGATCTGGGCACAACAACTTCCTGCAGCCATGTACTCAGCTTCAGTAGTAGACGTAGCTACCGAGTCTTTGTTTCTTTGAAAACCACGATATCGCCTTTGCCGCCTAGGAACCGACATGTTCCGGAAGTTGATTTTCGATCTATCCCGCATCCTGCATAATCGGCATCGAGAATAACTCCGTCGGCATTAGATTATCATCGGCAGGATACCATAACCCAAAGATCGGGTGTTCCTCTTAGATATCGCAGAATCTTCTTCGCCGAGTCTAGATGACTTCGCTTGGGATTCGCCCGAAATCTTGCGCATACACCTACAACATAAGTTATGTCGAGTCGGCTAGTTGTTAAATAAAGTAAAGAACCAATAATAGCTCTATAATCGGTAGAGTTAACTGAAGCTCCCTCTTTGTCTAGATCGATTTTAAAGTTCGTGTTCATGGGGATCTTGACTGGCTTGCTGGAATCACAACCGAATCTTTTGAGAAGATCTCGAGTGTATTTGACTTGATTGATGAAGATTCCTTCAGGTGATTGCTTCACTTGAAATCCAAGGAAATAATTCATCTCTCCCATCATGGACATCTTGAACTTCTCCTTCATCATCTTCTCGAACTGCTGGCATATGGTCTCGTTTCTGCAGCCGAAAATGATGTCGTCCACGTAGATTTGCACCAGTAGGATGTCATCTCCTAACTTTATGATGAACAGGGTGCGATCTACTGTCCCCTTCTGAAAACCTTTATGAAGTAGAAAGTCTGATAGGGTATCGTACCAAGGCCTGGGTGCTTGTTTTAACTCATACAGAGCTTTCCGAAGTCTGTACACCTGATGTCCCTGCTGAAAGCTGGGCGGTTGTGTTGGGATTTTGTATACTGGAAGCACTTTTATGCTTGTATACAATGTGTTTTTGTCCTTACCACTGTTTTATTCTCCTATCTGATAAATATGTATATTTGCACATGTTATCCTTTATCTTGTATAAAAGTTAGATTTGTGTGGTGTGTCGGGTATCACAGAAGACAACACAAATTGGTTGAACTGACAAGATATAAACAGTTAACACAGCTGAGACAACTTAAGGATGAAGTTGTCGGTTTAAGCTGCAGTTTAGATAAGAAGTGGCTTGTCTTTAGTCGCTTGTCTTTTTTACCGGTACACTTAAGGTGGTGTATTGAAGGATCACAGTGAGATGTGTTCTCCTAACTGACCTTAGTGGAGAACCAAGATCTCGGTGACTTAGCTGATCTTAAGCTTGGTAAGACTTCAGCTGAGTGCATTTGGCTATCTATCACTTTGACCTAGTATGGTGAACGTCCAATGAGCGACCGGATCTACGTATCTTGGGTGTTAGTAGTCATTTGTGGCTCGAGTCCGGTTGTCCGTATCTTGCGGCCGTATCCCGAGGAATGGGTTGATAATATCCCCCGAGGAACTCGAAAGGATTAGCACACTAAACCCGGCCGGTTGATTAAGTTCGGGTGTGTTAATAAGGTCGAGTGGTACTACTCGGGAATACAAGATGTTAATTAATTTAAGCGATCAAGTAAGCTTAATTAATTAACGGATATTTCTATCTTAAATACGGAGATCGATTAAGTCTAAAATACAAGCCCTTGCTCAAATTGGGATAAAGGGGTAAGTCAGCACGGATTCTCTAGTGGAATGAATGCGTGTTAATTAATTAATTTTGCTCGGGCCGAGCATGGATAATTAATTAATTGGAGGCCCACTTTATTTCTTGTATTGGATCCCCGATCCGCCCAATTAGTTGCCTAATAATTTATTATCTCTCGAATTCATTATTAATGGATTAATGTATTTTACATTATTTAATAATGTTATTTATCTGGAATTAATTGGCTGGGCCAATTAATTGATAAATATTAGTAGCCCAATAAATTAATTAATTATATTATGGGCTGATTATGTAGAAGCCCATTGGAATATAATTAAATTAATGGGCTACAAATATATTAATATTATATAGGTTTTTGAAGCCTATATATATTAGTATTCTGTTCAGAAACTCACACAATTGATTCATAAAAATTTCGAGAATAGGCGTGAGTTACAGAGAGAGAAATAAATTTATTTTCTTCAGATCTCTGACCACCCAGAGGGAGAAAAGGTCGGGACACGGGATCGGAAGATCGACACAGGAGCAACAATCGGAGCCGCGACAACACACCAGGAGGAAGGTAGCCTTACTGTAAACCCTATTATTCCTTCAATTGGTATCAGAGCCTGGTTTAGGCTCTGATTGTTGCATAATTAGGTTTTATTTCGTCGTTATCGGGCTATTTCGTGTTTGGGGCGGCCTGCGAGCCACTGTTTTGACCCCGTTGTAACGTTTTTCTCGTGAGAAAATCCACGAGTAGTTGATAGGATCAATGTGCTATGTGATTGTACTGTTTGTTGTACTGTAATTGGTCCGATTGGCACGAAAATCGAGGCGCGACGGAGCGGAAGGGCGAAAACTTAGTTTCTGGCAGAACACGGGCGCCGACTTGCGACAGCGCGTGAGGGCGCGTGCTACAGTATCCTTCCGATACGTTCGGATAGGTTTGTTCGTCTTCGCGTTAGCTTCGTCTGCATAGGTCGCATGACCCATTCCGATTTCTGGTTTGTCCGGAATAGCGTCGGAAAGGAGAAGTGGTCGTGCTGTCCAGAAATTCCCAAATTGGCGAGAAAACCCTTGTTTTCTAGGGTTCCGCCGCATCTTTCGGCGGCGATTCCCGGCCAGTCCGTAGTCGGATTTCCGATCGGCTTGAACCGATAGAATCCTCGTTTTACGAGCTTCGCGTTGATAGGTCGTATGGGGTTATCCGATCCCGGATACGACCGGAATTGACGTCTGAAGTTCACTGCTCGTTATGAATTCGTTCCGGCGAATCGTTTGAAATTCGGGAAATTGAGGAACTAATCTCGGCCGGAATCCGTTACACGGTGGTCGTGAGTGTTCCAATTATGTTTCCCCTTTTTCAATTGATCGAATCGCGGCTCGGAGTGTACGAATTTGAGCTGTGAAGCTCGCCGGCGACGGGATGCGAAATTCGCTTGATTCCGGCGCGGCGGCAATTGTCGCCGGATTTGGGTAGCCCGGGCGTGAGGATCGTGACTAGGGGCGGTACCGCACAATGAAAACGGCAGCGCCGGGCCGTGGAGGCCGCGGCGGCGCGCGCGCTCGGCTTGCCGGAAGCGCGGCCGCGCGCAGCTTCTATTCCGGCGCTGCGGGCGGCGGCGCGAGGCGGGGAAAGGTTTGCGTGGCCGCGGGCATCTTCCCCACGACGACGGCGGGCTCCGGCGAGGCCTCGGAACGGCGGCGGCGGCGCGATTTGATGAAGAAGGTGATGCCGACATGGCGCGCCGACGTGGCGCGCCACGTCCGCCCCTCTATGCCGACCGGGCGTAAACGTGTCGCCATGTACCGCCACGTGGCGAACCCCACGATGACGTGGCGACGACGTTCGATGCAGTTTTCGACGCAGTTTCCAGATTCGATGATTTTTGAAGATTTTGAAGATCTGTATTTTGATCGGGCAATGTAATAGTTAGGGATTACGTGTTTTAAAGCCCGATAACGATTTTAAATTTCCTATTTGCGTATTTATTTTTAATTATGCTTTAGCATGCGATTATGTGATTAATTGCGCTTAGAAAAGCATGTAAATAGGATTTATGTCGTTGTGAAAGCATGTTTTATTTTTCGCGAGCACGTTTTATTATGTGCGTTTAGAAATTGCATGCTTTATGAATTATGTGTGATTGCATGATTCGTTACAAACCTTTTGAACAAAAAGACTAAGCAACTTTAAAATTAAATGTTTAATTAGATTCCATTAATTTGGATTTTAAACACTTAATCGGACCTCCATTAATTGGACTCTACACGAAAGTAGTAAGATTATGTAAGTAAACGTCCACCTGCGTGGCTTTCTTGCATTTTTGAGCTACCAGTTTTGTGAGATGAGTTTTCCAAAACAATATTTGATTATTATTGAGTAGTAGGAGCGAAGCCGTAAACGTCCACCTGCGTGGCTTGCGTGCCTAGTAAACACGAGTACTCTAGAAGATAATAATTAAATAGGATGGCTAATTAGATCAAATTGAATGCGGCATGGTTCGAGTAAGTATGTCAATTTCAAGAATTTGATTATATTTGGTCAAATTAATGGTCAATGCTTAGATGTCACCGCAGGTACAATTCACTTCCCTCGAAGTCCCTTCCCGCGTTTTAATAGTGACATGGTCCAGAATATCGAACTATTAATTCCATTCGTCTTAAGAACCTTGACGTGGATTGGAATTAAAGAGCTAGGTAAATAGCTTGGTTTAGGGTTACGCTAGTAAACGTCCACCTGCGTGGCTTGCTAGTGGAATTCCTAGAGCGGTTCGAGGTTTTTAACATCATTGGTTTTTCAAAAGGTTACAATGATTGTTAATTACGAATTATGTGCAAATATTAATTTTATACATGCTTTTAATTTATATTTTTTTCAGATATGTCTGTTCGAAAAACTTTAATTTCGAGTTCCTAAACAGTCTCACCAACCAAACCCTAACGGGTTTACAATTTTAAATAATTTTACAAAGTGGAAGAGATATCTTACCTTCCCAATAAATGCTCGCAAAGGTTCTATAAGAACTTCTTTTTTAGGACCGCTATGTCTAAGAACGAGTTTACTTTGAGTATGTTACTCAAATCTTTGGTAGCGGTCAAAGAGGTTATAGAAAAGGGCAAGAGTGCTCAAGTCTTGAATATCCCTAGTAGTTCAAGGAATCCTCCGAAATGCGGAAACCGGAAAAAGAACGAGAAAGGGTGGACATTTCAAGAAGAGCAAGTGGGAGTAAGAAGACGGTCCTTACCGGCGACATGCAAATGTCAAAGGAGAAAGAAAGGTTCTTCAAGAATGGTAAGAAAGGACACTTTGGAAGAATTATAATCCAGATGTCAAGGCAAAACAGAAAGAGACGCGAGTCGCTCTTGTAACTGAAACTGTTCTGGTTTCCTCTTCTACCCATGAATGGGTAGTGGATTCGGGGGCAACTATTCATGTTTGTTACACCTTGCAAGGTTTCTTGCAGAAAAAGGTAATTGAGCAATGGCGAGGTGGTAGTCTCAATGGGCAATGGATTGAAAGTTCCTGCAATTGCCATTGGAGATTTAAATCTATCTTTTGATAGTTCTGTTTTAGTACTTAAAGATGTTTAATATGTGCCTGAGTTTAGGCGAAACATTATTTCTGTTTCAAAACTCTGCACCATGGATGGTTATAAATTAAGTTTTGATAGTGAAGTTTCTATCATGAAAGACGATGATTTTATCTGTGGTGGACTATTAAACGGATCTTTATATACTATTACTTGTAAACCGCGTAGTTCTGTTAATATTGCTTCCTCATCATCAAATCCTAAGAAGAGGAAAGAGTCTTCTAAGGTAAACCAAACTTATCTATGGCACTTAAGACTAGGTCACATCAATCTTAACAGGACTCAGAGGTTGGTGGAATATGGATCATTGGAGTCTCTCCAAGATTGAACCGTTTCCAACTTGTGAAACCTGTTTGGAAGGAAAGATGATGACTAGGCCTTTGAAGGCAAAGGGTTATAGAGCCACAGAAGCATTAAGTTTGATACATTCTGACTTGTGTGGGTCTATGTCTACACAAGCTCGTGGAGGGTATGAGTACTTCGTCAAATTTACTGACGATTACTCGAGGTATGGATATGTTTACCTTCTTCGCCACAAGTTGGATTGCTTTGAAACCTTTAAGGAATTCAAGGCAGAAGTGGAGAAGAAGCTAGGTAAAGAAATCAAAACACTGCGATCTAATCGTGGTGGGAAATACCTATCCAACGAGTTCAATGACTACTTGACAGAATGTGGGATTACATCCCAGCTGACAGCACCGGGCACGCCTCAGCAAAATGGTGTGTCAGAGAGAAGGAACCGAAGTATCTTAGAGATGGTTCGGTCGATGATGAGTTATGCAACTTTGCTAGTTTTCTTTTTGGGGATATGCCCTAGAGACTGCAGCATACTTGCTGACCGTGTGCATTCCAAGTCGGTACAAAAGATCCCTTTCGAGTTGTGGAGCGGGCACAAACCCAGTATGCACCACTTAAGGATTTGGGGTTATCCTGCTTATGTGCTGAATAGGCAGGCCGACAAATTGGAATCACGTTCAGAAGTGATGTTGTTCATAGGGCATCCGAAGAAAACGAAGAGTGGATACTTTTATGATCCTAAAGAACAGAAGATCGTTGTTAGCCCTAACGCTCGGTTCTTAGAAGAGGATTACACTAGTAACCATAAATCTCGAGTCGACATCATCCTTGAAGAATTACAAGGTGGTCGAGTTCCACTTGAACAGCCAATAGTGCAAGATTATACTCCACGAGTAACTGCACAATCTGTTAACACAACTCCTAACACTGTTCGACGTAATGGGAGGGTGATATTTACACCTGATCGGTATGTTCACTGGGGAGACGTTTGATTATCTCCCGGCAGATGAACAAGATACCGTGGATCCCTGGACTTACAACGAAGCAGTGGGAGATGTAGATGCACCATGGACTCGAAATTTGAGTCCATAACTGATATGGATGTATACGAGATCACTGAACTACCTGAGGACTGCAATGCTATTGGTAGTAAGTGAGTATACAAGAGAAAGAGAGAGCACTGAATGAAGAGATCATGGCATTTAAGGCCAGGCTTGTGGCGAAGGGTTTTACCCAGAAAGAAGGTATCGATTATGAAGAGACCTTCTCGCCTATAGCAATGATCAAGTCCATTCGGATTCTCCTTGCCATATCAGCTCACATGAAACTAGAGATCTGACAAATGTATGTCAAAACCGCTTTCCTAAACGGTCATCTTGAAAAAGGTAGGGACATCTACATGAAGCAGCCAGATGGTTATGTGAATGAGGGCGAAGAGCATCTAGTTTGGAAGTTTAAGAAGTCTATTCATGGACTTAAGCAAGCTTCCCGGTTATGGCACCAGCGTTTTGACGAGGTAGTCAAATCCTATGGATTTGTATCCTATCCTAACGAGGTGTGTGTAACGTATTTGTGTTAACGGATCAGTGGTGTTTCTTGCATTTTACGTAGATGACATCCTTCGCATTAGCAATAATGTTGAAGTGTTATCAGACGTAAAGACGTGGTTATCCGAAGCAGTTTCAAATGAAGGACTTAGGTGAAGCCGCTTACATCCTTGGGATCAAGGTTATTCGAGATCGCCGTAAAAAAGGATGTTAAGCTTGTCACAAGTGTCCTACATTGTCACTGTTATTGCTCGTTTTAGCATGCAAAAGCCAAGAGAGGTTTAGTACCTTTCAGACATGGCATTTTTCTATCCAAGAATCAGTGCCCTGAAAACGCCTGAAGAGATAGAAAATATGAGGCAAGTACCATATGCTTCCGCTGCCGGTAGCCTCATGTATGCGATGCTTTGTACAAGAGCGAGATATCTCATATGCCGTAGGCATGGTCTCAAGATATCGCCTAACCCCGGAAAGGAATCTTGGATCTGCGGTCAAGTATATTCTCATGTACCTTAAACGGACTAGAGATTATATGCTTGTTTACCAGTCAGACAGTCTAGTGTCTTTGGGTTATACAGAATCGGATTTCTAGGCTGACAGAGACAAGTAGAAGTCTACCTCGGGTTATGTGTTTACCTTGGGAGGTGGAGCCATTTCATGGAGGAGTGCAAAGCAGAAATGCATTGCGGACTCAACCATGGAAGCGAGTATGTGGTCGCTTCGGAAGCTTCGAAAGAGGCAGTTGGCTCAAGAATTTCCTCCAGGATCTTGATATTGTTCTGAACTTGCCTAAGACTATCACAATTTATTGTGATAATGCGGGTGCAGTGACAAATTCTAAGGAACCTAGATCTCACAAGGCGTATAAACACATAGACAGGAAGTACCATATTATACGAGTATTCGTAAATCGAGGTGACCTGGTGATTGACAAAATTGGAACTGAAGTCAACCTAGCTAATCCTTTCACGAAGAGCTTACCACTCCCGGCTTACGAGAAGCATGTTCGTGGCTTTGGGATGGTAGAGATGCCACACTTAGGACTACAGAAACTTTTGTATAAGTGGGAGAAGATGTCGTGATAGATAGGATAGATAGCTAAGATATAGCTGGGTACTAGTTTGTACCTAGATAGCTGAGATATAGACACATTGTATACTAAAAGTTTACTTTAGTATAAGTGGGAGAATTGTTGGGATTTTGTATACTGGAAGCACTTTTATGCTTGTATACAATGTGTTTTTGTCCTTACCACTGTTTTATTCTCCTATCTGATAAATATGTATATTTGCACATGTTATCCTTTATCTTGTATAAAAGTTAGATTTGTGTCGGGTATCACAGAAGACAATACAAATTGGTTGAACTGACAAGATATAAACAGTTAACACAGCTGAGACAACTTAAGGATGAAGTTGTCGGTTTAAGCTGCAGTTTAGATAAGAAGTGGCTTGTCTTAGCTGCTTGTCTTTACTGGTACACTTAAGGTGGTGTATTGAAGGATCACAGTGAGATGTGTTCTCCTAACTGACCTTAGTGGAGAACCAAGATCTCGGTGACTTAGCTGATCTTAAGCTTGGTAAGACTTCAGCTGAGTGCATTTGGCTATCTATTTCTTTGACCTAGTATGGTGAACGTCCAATGAGCGACCGGATCTACGTATCTTGGGTGTTAGTAGTCATTTGTGGCTCAGGCTGGTTGTCTGTATCTTGCAGCTGTATCCCAGGAATGGGTTGATAATATCCCCTGAGGAACTCGAAAGGATTAGCACACTAAACCCGTAGGTTGATTAAGTTCGAGTGTGTTAATAAGGTCGAGTGGTACTACTCAGGAATACAAGATGTTAATTAATTTAAGCAGTCAGTAAGCTTAATTAATTAACGGATATTTCTATCTTAAATACGGAGATCGATTAAGTCTAAAATACAAGCCCTTGCTCAAATTGGGATAAAGGGGCAAGTCAGCACGGATTCTCTAGTGGAATGAATCTGTGTTAATTAATTAATTTTGCTTTGGGCTGAGCATGGATAATTAATTAATTGGAGACCCAGCTTTATTTCTTGTATTGGATCCCTGATCTGGCCCAATTAGTTGCCTAGTAATTTATTATCTCTCAGAATTCATTATTAATGGATTAATGTATTTTACATTATTTAATAATGTTATTTATCTGGAATTAATTGGCTGGGCCAATTAATTGATAAATATTAGTAGTCCAATAAATTAATTAATTATATTATGGGCTGATTATGTAGAAGCCAATTGGAATATAATTAAATTAATGGGCTACAAATATATTAATATTATATAGGTTTTTGAAGCCTATATATATTAGTATTCTGTTCAGAAACTCACACAATTGATTCATAAAAATTTCGAGAATAGGCGTGAGTTACAGAGAGAGAAATAAATTTATTTTCTTCAGATCTCTGACCACCCAGAGGGAGAAAAAGGTCGGGACACAGATCAGAAGATCTGACACAGGAGCAACAATCGGAGCCGCGACAACACACCAGGAGGAAGGTAGCCTTACTGTAAACCCTATTATTCCTTCAGGTTGTTCCACGTAGACTTCTTCCTTCAGTACGCCGTTCAGAAAAGCTGACTTCACATCCATCTGATATACCTTAAATCCCTGATGTGTTGCATAAGCTAGGAAAAGACGAATGGCTTCCAGTCTGGCGACTGGAGCAAATGTTTCATCAAAGTCAATTCCCTCTCGCCCGATTGTATCCTTTAGCAACTAGTCGAGCTTTATTTCGACAATGACGTTGTTTTCATCTCGCTTGTTCTTGAAGACCCACTTAGTTCCAATCACGTGCCGATGTCTCAGTTCCGTCGACAAGCTCCCAAACTTAATTTCGACGAACCGGTTCACTCTTCTTGCATAGCAATGACCCGGTCAAGCATCTTTAAGTGCGTCCTCTATTGACCGAGGTTCTTCCGTAGACGAGAAAACAAGAGTAAAGTGAGCTTTCTCCTTGACTTAATCTTGATCTCGTCCTTATAGTTCTTGATGGATTTCCAATGATAAGATCTCGAAGAATGAGCATCGAGCCACGAACGCCCGAGTCGGGCTTCTTCTTCGATACTACTTCGCACGATCAGTAGGTGTATTAGGCATTTCGGTAGTGCGTTCGTGGACCGTAGTAATTCAAGTAAGAAGGTTAGGATCTACCGAGTTTCCGGTGTTCAGGGGGCATTTAGCTCGGGAACATTAATCGTTCCCCCCCGAGTTTATATTCTCGGTAGAGGTCTCGGTTACCACGGGGGCTTCCTCATCGACCGAAGTTACCGTTGTTGATTACGTTCGATAGAATCAACTAGGTTAGCTACATTGCTTGTTGGTGAGTCCGAATTTCTTCATCTTCGACTCATCATCCCAACAATGCTGGATCTTTTCAGCTTTGTCATTTAGTCCGAGATCATGTAGCTTGCTGCTGACATCCTCAGTGTTTGACTTTGTATCTTTCCTGTTCTCAGTAACAAATTCATCAAAAACAACATGAGGGCTTTCCTCCACGCAAAGAGTTCGATAGTTAAAAACTCTGAAGGCTTTACTGACTCGGGAGTATCCTAAGAATACTCCTTGATCGATTTGCTATCAAAGACCTTCAACCGATCTTTCCCATTGTTGTGGATAAAGCAAGGACAGTAGAAAACATGAAAATGAGAAATAGAAGGAATTCTCCCTTTCCACAGTTCGTAAGGCGTCTTCATGTGTTCTTTGTGTCGTAGTGAGCGATTCCCGAGTGTAACAAGGCGGTGTCGGTAGCATCGCCCAAAACTTTGAGGGTAGTCCGAGAATCTGCGAGGAGCGTTCTTGCCTGCTTCTTTGAGTGTTCTGTTCTTACGTTCAAGCAAGTCCGTTCTGGCCGAGGGGTGCGCGCGACTGATGTCTCGTGCTGAATTCCCTCTTTATCGCAAAGATGTCTTAACTACCGAGTTTAGAAACTCGTTCCTGCGTCGAGCGTATCTTCTTAATCTTGATGTTCTTTTCCACACCGAGTTTCTTCGATAGATTAGGTAACTCGGCCCGAACATCGATTTGTTGGCGATGAAGATGACCCAAGTATATCTCGAGTAGTCGTCTATGACGACGAGGGCATACTTCTTGCCTCTTATAGTCACCTGGAGAGACCGGCCCGAATAAGTCCATGTGAAGCGGTGAAGGATTCCATCGGTGGAAGGTGACGGAATAGGTGGATTGCTCCTCTTTGTTTGCTTTCCCTTCAAGCACGCTTCACAATTTTCGTCTTTGATAAACGATTCGTTGGGTAGTCCTCTCGACTTTAGAGTTCTTGACTAGCTTGTTCATGGTCTTGAAGTTCAAAGTGGCTGAGTCTCTTATGCCATAGCCAACCCGACTTGTCACCCGATTTGGTCCGTGAGAGCAAGCAAGCCTCGGGTTTCGCGGTTTTCCAATTTGCAACATAGATGTTCTTCTTCCGCGATCCCGACAACACTCGTTTTCCCCGTAGATTTGTCAACAATATCACGTAAACCGGCGTCAAAGATTACTCGTTAAGATTATCACGAATTGATCGATCGAAAGGAGATTATGTTGAAGTCCTTCAACATATGTTACTCTTGAGACCGTGGCGAGTCCCAATGTTCGGCGTCCGTATCCCCTTGTGTAGCCTTTGGAGTTGTCACCGAATTCACTCCGGGACCATCTTCTTGTACGTAGTTGGTCGGCGAGCTCTTCCGGTAAGTCATGTGTCCCGAGCGGCCGCCGTCCACTATCCATGGGTCCTTATGCACCTCGCCCTCTTCTCCGACCATCGAGACAGTATTCGGCCGACTCATCGAGAACTGTCTTTGCGACCTCAACTCGCGACGAACGCGGCTTCGTCTTCGAAGAATACATGAATGTATCCTCCTCAATTGAGTTGTCGGATATCTCTCCGGCTATATAGGCCGCCGTCTCTCGGCGAATTTCTTTCTCCCGGCTCGCCGTTCGCTCTTTGAGCGGTGAGAGTTCGGGACAATCGTACTAATAATGTCCCTCCTTCTTGCGTTGTAGCAGGTAGATGTTCTGCGTTGCTCTTACCAAGTGAGTCTTTAGACGGACCGGCGCCAGACTCCGATTTCCTGCATTCGGTAGAAGGATTAGATTCTTCTTTCTTATGATAGTCTTTCTTACCCGAGGAAGAATCTCGGTTGTATTTCCTCGCCTTTCGACTCTCTCCTTTTCCCTCCGATATTTGAGAGCCATCGGTGCTAGCTGGTCGGGGCCCGAAGTCTCGGAAGACTTTGCTACCGATGTGGCCACATCTTTGCTTGAGGAAATAGGCTTGGCTCCGGTATTGCCGACCGTTGCCTTGAAGGCGTGGTCGAACCGTGTGTCACCTGGAGCGCTTAAGCACTTTTGGAGTAAAGGCTATGCTCGAATTCCTCGATTTTAATTCGAAAATATAACATCGGGAGTTAGAGCATTTAGATCGAGCGACGTAAATAAGTAGCAAATGGAAGCCACTCGTCGGGGCAACGCTCTCAAGATCTTGGTGTTCATCTCCTTGTTGGTGAACGACCTCCCGACCCCATTGATGACATTGACTTGATTGGTGAATCGACACTCGACTCGTCAATGGTTTCGATGAAGCTCCTTTGCAAAGGCGTCGAACTTCTGAAGCTCTAGCTCGAGCTTGTTTTCTTTGATCTGAGGGGTTCCATGGCTCAGTACAGCCAAGGCGTCCCATAGCTCTTTCGTCGTTTTGCAATCTTGTACCCTTCCGAGATGTGAGTCACTGAGCGTAGTCAGTATGGCATTACGTGCAACTCGGTCAAGGTTGTGCAACTTCTTTTCTTCAGGCGTGAAGGCAGATTTGTCTTTAGGAACCTTAGCACCAGTTTGTGCTCCAACGCCTCCTCCAGCAGCAAATACTACGCTGTCGATCATGGGAATGATCGGTCCTGACTCTAGGACATCTGACATGCTGTCATGGAGTGACGTTAGGTGTGCCTCCATACGTACGCGCCATATCGTGTAGTTCTCTATTGAGAACATCGGTACCATCCTAATACCTGACATATCAGACATTGTAAGAGTAAGAGTATAAGGATGCTGAAAAGATGCTTATGCAGTGAAAACGGTTTTCAGGATCAGTTCGAGAGGACCAGTATTTCAGAACCGGCGATCAGTTGAACACCGTGCGCTCTTATACCAATTGTTGGTCCGGAGACGAAAAGTCAGGTGTAGAGGGGGGGGGGGTGAATACACCTGAGCTCTGTTTCTTTTTCTCAGTGAAGGTCAGCTGAAGTTGATGTTTGCAACTGATGAACAGTGCCAAGTAAGCCTTCGATCACTGGGGTCAAAGTGAGTCAGCTTCTGAGCTCTTCTACTGACTGATGTCAGTATTACGAAACTCAGTCGGAGACTGTAGTGCGGATAAGTGTTAAGCCCGGAGTCGTCTCTTTTGAAAACGCGTTTTAGCAAGTTTAATCTTTTGGCTGTGCACTTTATAAAATACGTTTTATGCAAGCTTATGATTTTCAAGTCAGTTGAATGCTATGCAATAAAACAGTAAAAGAACACAAGCGATTTAACGTGGTTCGGATACGCAAGATCCTACGTCCACGGTCCTGAACAAGGCGAGAGAACTTGTTGATTATTCCGAGCAAGCTCTCGGCGGGGATATCGCATGCCTTGGACAGTTCCCTCTAAGTTATAGTCCTTAGCGACTTTACAATCCAAACCTAAGTTTAGAAGGGAGGGAATATTCTCCAACTGAGAAGGAGTTCTTACAATAAGAACAATTCACTAAATGTGAACTCCTTCGGATCTAAGCTATGAATCTAGCAATGAGCTTAGTCTAGAGAAGAAAGGGATCAAAGAGCTCTAAAGAGATGAACTACAAGAAGTGTTCTATGAAAACTAGTTCATCTCCGGATAAGCGTGAAGGTTCTTAGAGCGTTGTGAGCTTGAATGATTTCCCTTGATTTCGCGTATATTCCTCTTGTGAAATCTTCAAATCCTTCTCTATTTATAGGCGTGAGTTGTGGCATATGTCCGTTGGAGACGACGATGCCACGTGTCACAAGCGTCCAAAGAAAACGGCCACTATTCAACTTTGTTGCAAGCAGGGCGGTTAATGCGACTGTTCATGAGAGAGCAACTTTACTTGTGTAGAGTAGGTAAGCGTTGTCGGCTTCTCATTGGTCGAGGTTTGTAGTTGGTGAGTGTCGAGTTGACCGTTCAAACTACCTCGTATGTCTTCTGCCGAACATTTGAAGGGACTTTAAGTCTTTGGGTCGCTTTACGTCGGATCTGATGGACCGGAAAGTTCTGTCTTCTTCGGCCGAGTCGTCCGACCGATAAAGTAAGCTTCGATAGTCGGTTGGTCGACCGCGAAGGTATACTGCTTACTTGGTTCTTCTACCGATGACCATCGCCTTGTAGAGAATGCTTCTACCGAGGTCCGGGGCCACCGATGCGGGATCTTTAACCGAGTTTGATATCAGCCGCCGACGAAGAATGCAAGCGATTACACTGATGACGTGGGGTTCTGAAAAGTATCTTCAGCAGAAGATCAATTCAACAACTACCCCGTACAGGACTTAGACAAAATAATAAGCATTACATCAAGTCTAACCTATACATCAGCTAATCCTATCGACACACTAATCTACTGATATCAGCTCGGTTTTGGGATCTTCAATTCCATAGTACTACTATGATTTCCCCCAATTTCTTTTAACCCTAGAACAGCTGAGTATCAATCTACTGACTCATATCCAACAATAGTATACCAAGTTACATTATTTTCGATAATTTTTCGATATGGTATGAATGATATATCAATATCTCGATATATTTTGCCACCCCTAATTATGAATTCCACGACTAAAAGAAAATGATTTAGTAGAGAACAATAATATATATAAATATTTAATGTATTTTGTGGTGTTATTACTTTAGTCTGCTACATGTTTCACTTTTTGAATTTCACATGTACTACCAATTACTTGATGACATGTGTATTTTAATTCAATTTAGTTGGTATGAATATCTAACTCAATAATAAAAGAAATCTCAAAATAGTGAAACTAAAAAGGTGAGATAAATGATCTCTACCGCCGAATTACTAAACAACAAATTCACATAATTAAATACTACTATAGTATGTTAATATAAATAATATTTAAATATCAAAAACATTTTTTAATGTTGAGTCAGTTCGTGATACCTTAAAACCGATAGGAGACAAATATTCCTCAAAATTAAAATATAAGTTGTCTATACTATTTCTACCTAAATGGCAACCCCGTTAAATTTTGGAAAACCAAGGGCAAAAATACAGGTGAAACATCATCAACCCTCTCTCTCACACAAGCGCGCACCAGTCCAAAATTTTAATTCACTTTCCATCTCTGCACATTCCCTCTCTTTTGCTTCCTTTATTACCAAGTAGCTTAAAACCACAGCACCATCCCACTCCCTTTCCTTTTTCTCTCTCATAGGTTCTTCTGCGTTCGAATCTTTATCTCTCATCTTGCTTTTTCCAGACCCTCAGCAACACCACAAGTAAGAAGACACGGAAGGAAAGAGAGAGAGAAAAAAATTCCATGTTTGCTTTGTTTACATGTTTCTAGGCGGTGACTGCGTTGTGTTATCTAAACATTTTATATTTTGGTTTTCTGAACTTGAAATCAATGTCGCTGCTGATGCATTGTTTATTTGTTGCGTAACTGATAGGTCGTGATTTGTTGGTTTTTTATATTTTGAGCAAGGTGGTGTGTCGTTGGCTCTTTAAATACTCATATTTTTAAACAGTAGCAATTCTCTGACATCACTCTGCTCTTGTTGGGTCTAATTTATTTTTAATTTTTGTTTGGAGATGGCGTAAAAGATGTCGATCCTCTGCATTCCGGTAGGCGGCTGTTCTAGAAAATAAATCGTTTAGTTTTACATGCATTATATAGCAGAATAGTTGCACTCCATTTCTTGGCTTCTGCGTAGTCTAGTAAATGGAACTCATGATTTTTTGAAGATAGTCCTGTTTATTCTTAATTTTTGAACTGAATTTGAAGAATCTACATAACTTCTTTTTTTCTTTTTTTCCTTTTCAGAAATATATGTTTATGTGGATACTTGGGTGAGGAGGAGGAGGAGGATACGAAGGTGAAATGTCATCCAGGGGAGGGTCGTCGCAGCAAAATCCGCAGCTGCAAAGGCGGATTATGCGCACTCAGACGGTGGGGAATCTTGGGGAGTCCGTCTTTGACAGTGAAGTAGTGCCGTCATCTTTGGTTGGAATTGCCCCCATTCTTCGAGTTGCCAATGAAGTCGAACCTAGCAACCCACGCGTCGCCTACCTCTGTAAGTTTTGAATTATTTAGTTTTATTTTGAGAAATAGACACGGTTTCATTAATTTGGAACATGACTTGTATATTTTTCCCAAATAGGCATGCTTTTGTTACTTTTACCCGCAAGAGTGTAATTTAATCATACTTCGCTTATGCTGTAAGAGAATAGAGAAGCCAAAAGTAGTTTCATATTGTTTACGATAATGAGTTCTTTAAAATTTGGTTTACAGTGGCTTCTAAATATTCTCTTAGGATGTTCATTTAATGCTGCAGGAAGAACTAGGATACTTGATTTTCTTCTCATTGCTGGTAATGTTGGTAAAGTTGTGGCTAATCCTAGCTATGCCGTTTTTTGTAGCCAATAAGAAAAAAATAGGGAGATTCCCTTTATATTTGTTGTGGAATTACTTTCAATCAGAATGTTGTTTTGTTTAAACATCGGTGAGCCTTCATGGAAGTGAAGTATCTGTAAAGCAGTTTGATCAATAGCTAGTGCTGAAATATTTTAATTTTCTTCTTTCCAATTGCTGAGAGTACCAAACACTTACATTTGTATTTGATTATTCTAAATTTAAGGTCCAGAAGGATGACTTTTAAAACTTATCGAGCTCCTTCTCTGTTAATATATATACATGTATATAACACAATTTTATTTATACTATCTGCTCTCTAGGTTCAATGACCTATGGCAGTTAAAATTGAATAGTATGGAAATGCATTCATTTCAATGGCATTTATATATGATTGATAATACTAATTGGAGTGAATGTAGGGAAAGATAAAAATTAGGTTAGACTATGTAGACTGTAGTTTAAGTATTCCTGATATGCATCTAAAAACCGCTTTTGATGAAAATTTACTTTATTTTCCAATTCTCCTTCTAACTGTGTATTTGATTACTTTTCTTTTCCACATTACTAATGGTTGAACAATGCAGGTAGGTTTTATGCTTTTGAGAAGGCTCACAGGCTGGATCCTACCTCAAGTGGACGTGGTGTTCGCCAATTCAAAACAGCTCTTTTGCAACGTCTCGAAAGGGTAAGCATCCTAATTTTTAAGGCTGTATGACAATGTTTTGTAATGTATCTTTTGCTATCATAACCAGCCCAAATAAAAGTGGTACTTGAAAATTTCTGAGGTAATTTTTTATGTAGAACTAGAATATTGGTGACTCTCTTGCAGTTATTTCGTGCATCTCCTGTTCCCTTATTTATCTCTTTGGATGGTATCTTGACAAGTTCCTCGAAGACAATTGTTTGATTTTAAATTATATAGAGTTAATCTATCTATAATCGAAATACCCAATTTAATGAGTGGTTCTCTGGACAGAACAAGTGAGGTGTGTCCCGAGTTTGATCAGAACACCCAAAATAAACTGGCCCTTCTATTGGTGCATATTACTGAGAATATTTTGATTTTCCTCGGTTAGCAGTTTCCGTGAGTTCCTTTGCACAAT
The DNA here is from genome assembly GCA_028984105.1 of Lavandula angustifolia. NCBI lineage: Eukaryota > Viridiplantae > Streptophyta > Magnoliopsida > Lamiales > Lamiaceae > Lavandula > Lavandula angustifolia. Next base: position 28,715,656 of record CM054808.1, read on the forward strand.
GTCACCATGATTATCACATTACACACATCAAAGATTGTGATTTTGGAAGATATTTTAGGAAATTCTTGTTAAAGCATCTGAAGGTTTTTGTCAAAGAGTTTTACACATCATGACATTATGTTGTTTATATGAAAAAATATCGGCATATGAATATATGATGCATATGATGATACAGTTTCAGAGTTCATCATTCAGAAAACCCCATTAAATCGACATGGTTTATGTTCTTAAAGCTGGTTGGTTTATTGTCCATGAGTATGACAATTGCATGAAAGGTTGCTTCTGGAGGTTATGTTGTCTAAATGTACCTTACGCCACATGCAATTAAGCCAAGCAATCTTGTTGTAGGAAGCACCGGATTTTCCTCCTCCACAGCTCTATATAGTCTTCATGAAATTTATTTTATCCGTAAATTGGAAATAATCAAAAGGAAGACAAATATTGTAAAAGCCTTATAGTTTGTTATATATGAGTTCAGTTTTTGTTCACTGGCCGTCTATTTTGCTGTGTGGATAAAGTTTTGGTATAGAACCAATACATGATTATGTTAACCAATTTTCAAACACATAAAAAGACGTATCTGGAAAACTCTCTACTTCAAAGATATTATGCATCATTAACTATATTGCCATGGAAGTATCTGTTTCTATTAATTTTTAGTTCAGAAAGTGGTTACAGTAGTTCATTGCTTACGAGGCTTTGTTTTAGAAGCACCTTTTGGGATAGCTATTTTTTTATTGCAATTCTGGAGATCACATTTGACGTGCCTCTTTCTTTCTTAAATAATTGGTGCCTCCTCTGCGTTCAGGAAAATGACCCTACCTTAATTGGAAGGGTGAAAAAAAGTGATGCACGTGAAATGCAAAGCTTTTATCAGCATTACTACAAAAAGTATATTCAAGCTTTGCAAAATGCAGCTGACAAAGCTGATCGGTAATTTTATTAACCACTGATCCTTTCCCCCCTACAGAAGATACATTTTATCAAATAAACGTTTTCTAGTGAATATTTTAACAACCAACCTTAATTGTTCTTGTTCTGCTGATTTTCAGTGCACAGCTTACAAAAGCATACCAAACGGCTAATGTCCTCTTTGAGGTTCTAAAAGCTGTTAATCAGACCCAATCTGTGGAAGTTGATCGTGAGGTAAATATTGGTATTCTTTTTCTTTATTTTGGCTTTCATCTTTCACAGATTAGTTCTATTCTTCTAACAACCACGAAAGAAATATGTATCGGTCGAAAAATGGTTAGATTTATGCCTATATATATGTATATATATAAAGAGGAATGTTAGCCTAGACACTGAGTGTGGGCATCTCTGTGAGCACCTAGTTTATTTTCAATTTGAAGTGATGATTTAGGTGGCATGTACTGCACTAGTTACTCATGGAGGTGTTCATGCTGGCTAACATTCCCTCTCTTCTATTATATATATATATATATATATATATATATATATATATATATATATATATATATCTTTATGCTGCATAATATTGATTGATTGATTTTTAATTGACACAGATATTGGAGACTCATGATAAAGTTGCAGAGAAGACAGAAATTTATGTCCCCTATAATATTCTACCTCTAGACGCTGATAGTGCAAATCAGGCTATCATGAAATATCCAGAGGTCTACTTTGAGATAAGCTAGTTTCCAATTCAGTTGTTTATGATTTTTTTTGATGATTATTATATTCAGATTCAAGCTGCCGTACATGCACTTCGGAATACCAGAGGTCTTCCTTGGCCTAAGGATTACAAGAAGAAAAAGGATGAGGATGTCCTTGACTGGCTTCAAGCAATGTTTGGATTTCAGGTGCAATCATTTAATTCTGTTGCTGGTTTCTCCACTTTCAAAATCAAAATCATCTTCTAATATAGATGGTTCTACTAAATCAGAAAAAAATGAGATTCTAACAACCCAATATATTTGCATTACCGTTGATCGTTGACTTGCAGAAAGATAGTGTGGCTAATCAAAGAGAGCATTTGATTTTACTACTTGCAAATGTACACATTCGACAGTTTCCAAAGCCAGATCAGCAACCTAAGGTTTGCCTTCAATACCTCACATCCTCCTGGTTTTATTTACCTTCCCGAGGCTTTGTTGACCCTCCGTCACCCTTACAAAACTGAAACACATGATGTAGCGGTTCTTTCTTGTTTTATTCACCTTGCACAAACAAACCTGCTGAGAAATTATTGTTTAAGCAAAGGACTAATGGCATTGCTTGCACTAGAACAATTAGAAGCTTCAAATCATTCTGATGCCCTAGCAGCTGCTCTATATCTCTTTATTGGGTGGGGCTTGTGCAGTGGGCATTGACAACAGTGGACATCATTCAGTTTTGTAATATTTTTGTGTCTAATAGATTCTAACACTAATTTTGTGGTTTTTAGCTGGATGAGCGTGCTCTAGATGAAGTGATGAAGAAGCTTTTCAAAAACTACAAGAAATGGTGCAAGTATTTAGATCGTAAAAGTAGCCTGTGGTAAGTTTCTACTTTTGAGAATTGACATTCGCATAATGATATTTTACTGTCTCTAATCTGTAACTAGTCCGGGCTCAGTTACTTTAATGTTTATTCATGGAGGTCATATAGTCATATGTGAAAGTTATGTTTGTATATGTCATTGAAATGGAATGAAGAGTTTCTTTACTTTAATTAATGCATGTGCCATAATCCGTACTAGTGTTACTCCAGCAAAGTTTGTTATTTTCACCTGTAGATGAAAATATTGACTTAAAGATGAAATTTTTCTATATTGGTACTCTGATTATTCTCGGTTTGTTCAATTGCAGGTTACCTACTATACAACAAGAAGTGCAGCAACGCAAGTTGTTATACATGGGCCTTTATCTTCTTATATGGGGAGAAGCTGCCAATTTGAGATTCATGCCAGAGTGCCTGTGCTACATCTATCACCATGTATGCTTTCAGACGTACTTTTGATTAATAACTGATGCGTCAAAACTGTTTAAATGATTCATTGGCCTCAAGTTTGATATCATTCATTGGGTATTCTTTGATGCTAATTGGGTGCATTTTTGAAATTCCAAACATACTTTAAGATCTAGAAACCATGTCCTGCTTTTCGCTGTGCTCTCGTCAGGTTTTGTATATTACGTTTTTTAATACTCAGCGCTAAGTTATGCATGAATACATATATATGCAATTAGATTTATGCATATTGTGGTTTGTTCGTCACAGTTGCGCCTGTACATTATTTTCTCTAAGTTGTCCTAGAACTTGTTTCTTTTGTGTGCAATAGAATATAGTTTCAGATCCTAGTCATTTTGGTTTTTTTCTTCTCAGATGGCTTTTGAACTTTATGGTATGCTTGCTGGTAATGTAAGTCCTATGACTGGTGAGAATGTGAAGCCAGCTTATGGAGGAGAAGAAGAGGCCTTCTTGAAAAAAGTTGTCACCCCAATTTATGAAGTTATCGCTCAGGTATAATTCTACTAGATGGATATCTTGCATTTATTTCATTATGTATAATTGTTTATGTTTTCTTTCAACTCAATTTAATATTTTCTATGTGCAGGAAGCTGCAAGGAGTAAGAGAGGGACATCCAAGCACTCCCAGTGGAGAAATTATGATGATTTAAATGAATACTTTTGGTAATAAAATATTTCCTAGTTCAGAGTGTGCGAACATTAGTTTACCACTCAAATCTTATTGTAAAATTTTCTGGAACATACAGGTCTGTAGATTGCTTTCGATTGGGTTGGCCGATGCGTGCTGATGCTGATTTTTTCTGCAAGTCGGTGGATCAGTTTAGGAGTGACAAGCTAAATGGAGTAAGGATGGAACTAAGATAAAATCTTAAACATGTTAGGGAATCTGTGGCATGAGCAATTGGAAACCAAGTAAACAACTTGGTTTTGAGAGTTTTGAGACATGTATTTGGAACACATACTTTTTGGCACTAGGTCCAATCAAAGCAAATCTTATAAATTGCACTAGCTCATGGTAATATAGCTTTAATTTGAGATCCCAGGTCTTTCCAGCCACTCACATCATTCTAAAATTTTAACTGCTGCTATTTGAACTTTATATTGTGTTCCGTGCAAGAAAGAGCTATAATGAAAGTTCTAAGCTTCATTTACCACCGCCACCATTTTATTTATTCAGAAGCTACTTCTGGAGTTCTAGTGTAACCCCTTGACTTATTGAGTAACATACTTGATCATTTCAGCAAGTCTTCAATGTAACTGTCCTTTCTGATTTGTGTGAATGTGATTTGCTATGAAATTCAGGAAACTAGACCTGCAAGAGATCGGTGGATGGGGAAAGTTAATTTTGTCGAGACCCGTTCATTTTGGCATATCTTTAGAAGTTTTGACAGAATGTGGAGTTTCTTCATACTGTGCTTACAGGTGTATTCTTTGAACTCTTCTTAGAATTCCTGCTGCAATTGCATCTAGTATTGTTTAGCACTGACACTGGAAACCATATGTATTAAGGCTATGATCATTATTGCTTGGAATGGCTCAGGGCAGCCTAGTTCAGTTTTTGATGCTGATGTTTTCAAGAAAGTACTGAGCATCTTTATTACTGCTGCAATATTAAAACTTGGACAAGGTATATTGACTTCTTTCTTTTTAAGTCTTTTTTTAGTTTATAGTTCTAAGAATTTCCATAGTGCTTGGAGACTGAGTCTTTTTCTTCCAAGCTTAATCTGTCCCAGTGGTAGGTGTCAGCACCTCTTTTTCTTAGTAGATAAAAAAAAGGTTCTGTAGATAAAGGGACCAAAAGAAGGGAGCAAAACACAATGATGTAATCCGTGGCAGTCGATAAATATGCTGTCTTTCTTTATTTTTTCAGCTCTTTTAATTTACTTTTTGATGTCAAAAAAATAAGTTTGGTAGTTCTTTGTTTAATAACTTATGTACGTACACATGGTGGTGTGCCCTCGGGAACATTTCAAAGTAAAACTGGGAATAAATACTGCTGTGATTAGGATAATGCTTTTCATCTGTGATTGTGCTATTGGTTTTCTGTTAACTTACTGCTTATTTGATGTAATGAAAACTTCGATGTTGCCACTTCCTGTAATGTGATATCTAACTGTATATTTGTCGCAGCCATCCTCGATTTAATTCTGACTTGGAAAGCTAGACGGAGTATGTCCTTCCACGTCAAGTTAAGATACATTTTGAAGGTTGTTTCTGCTGCTTCTTGGGTGGTCATTCTTCCTGTTACCTACGCATATACATGGAAGGATCCTCCTGGGTTTGCTCAAACCATTAAAAGTTGGTTTGGCAACAGCTCAAGTGCTCCTTCGTTGTTTATCTTGGCTGTTGTTATCTACTTGTCACCAAACCTTCTTGCTGCCTTTCTGTTCCTTTTTCCCTTCGTTCGTTGGTTCCTTGAGAGTTCCAATTACAAGTTTGTGATGCTAATGATGTGGTGGTCTCAGGTTTGCTATCTGTTTATTATGTTCTCAATAAGAGATTTCAGATAGTAAGTTTGTATCTATGTTCATATGGTGCAGCCTCGGCTCTATGTTGGCAGGGGAATGCATGAAAGTACCTTTTCTCTCTTCAAGTAAGGCATTAAAGATGTTTTTTTTTTGTTCTACAACATGATCTCATGCAACATGTTTTCTCTTTATTGGATTCTCAGGTATACAATATTCTGGGTGCTCCTTATCATCACAAAGATAGCTTTCAGTTTCTTTATCGAGGTTTCTTAACTTCCCCCAATTTCTATACTCATTTGTGTACTCGTCATACTATTTTATGCAATACCTGGTGGCTGTCAATCTCATTTACGGCTTACAGTTTGAATAAGCTTAAATATGTTTGTGCCTAGGCTTTAAGCATGTCTCGTTTTCAAATTAAGCCCATTGGTGCTCCTTATAGGTTTGGCTTTATTCTCCAGTTTATGTTCTTGTCTCACATTCTCTAGGTTGTAATGCATTTGTGATTAGATTTTAAGCATGTGTTACTGAGAAGAGGGTAGGCTCACTTTTAGGATATTGAAATAATATCATCCATATCTCAATAGTCCTTGTCTTTACTGGGCCCTGTCTCTATCTATGTGCTTGTATTGTAATTGATTGCACTGCCTGAATCTTTATGATGCAGATAAAGCCTTTGGTTGGTCCAACAAGAACCATCATGGATGCTCATGTAACAGATTACCAGTGGCATGAGTTTTTTCCTCAAGGTAGTTGACATGGCAGTAATCTGGAGCAACTTTTGTATCACCCGTTCGTACAAGCACATGAAGCGAAACACTTTTATTTTTCTATATTAAGAAAACAATATATTCAGTCACTTTTATTTATTGTTTTCTGCTGTTCCTGCAGCTAAGAACAATATCGGTGTCGTGATTACAATCTGGGCTCCAGTTATCCTTGTAGGGAATACATATTCTTCTCTGTTTCTACTTAAAATTCCTGCCTTTATTTGGGAGAGGGTGGTAAAAGCCTCATGAAATTTTAGTCTTCCTGTTATAATTTGTGATTTATCACGTTTAGGTATATTTCATGGATGCACAGATTTGGTATGCTATATTCTCCACACTGTTTGGAGGTATATATGGTGCATTCCGTCGTCTTGGAGAGGTCAGCCGAATTCCTTCCTGTAACCTCCATGATACAAAAAATCTGATAATAATATGTCGTCTTATGTCAGTTGTTTGAACACTACTGAGCATGTTCAAATGTAATATTTTAATGTTATAAAATTGAATGAACCTGAATTTTAGTACTTAGATGATAACCCCTCTTCCCCCACCAAATGATAGTATACATTCCCCCCTTTCAAGAAAATTGAGGTTTTGGCTTCACTGACCCTTTCGCTGTGACCTGTACTTTCATAAATTTCTTGATATAAATTCTCAGTAAACTAGAAGTAGTGACATGCTATTTTATTAACACTTAATCCTATAAATATTGAGCTATATCTGGATTTGGTCTTACTTGGTAACAAATGTTCTTACCAGACTTCTCTACTGAGTATTTTTGACATTTTTTATGTTCCAAAAGATAATTGATCTCTATCTTTCTTGTTTCTTTGTCAGATTCGAACATTGGGAATGCTAAGATCCCGGTTTCAATCACTGCCTGGTGCTTTTAACGCATGCCTAATCCCAGAGGAGAAAAACGAGACTGTTAAAAAGAAAGGGCTTAAGGCTACATTTTCCCGCAAGTTTGAAGTGGTAGAGTATTTCTTTTCCTTTTGTGTGTGGTTAGACCCCTTCTCTCCCTCTGTGTGTGTGTATGTGTGTGTGTGTTGTAATTTTGATGTGTATACGAATTTGAGTAAGTTGGTTTTTGGTGTATGACTTTCAAAGTCAATCATACGAGACACAACTCGGTTTGAGACCAGCCCGCCATGTTTTTTTGGTAGGAAGATACAATGAACGGGCAAGACTCTCTTTAAGTAACCACTATAAAATTAGTAATTATTCATAAGAATAAATTGAAATAGTATTTTAATCAAAGTGGGTCTAGAAATTCATTTATAATACTTATTGAGGTTTTGCGCTCAACATATCTCATTCTTGAAATGAGAAAAATGTTTTCAATGGAAATGCATGTCGGGGTACAGGACAAATCTTTACTCTTCTTAGCGTGCATGTTTTATAGAATTTTGCGTAGGGCCAGAGTGCCAGATGCAATTTTTTAACTTGCCTCTTTTGTTTTCCATCCCTTTTTCTTGTCCAGGTTTGTTACTACTGATGTTATAGATTGTATAGATAATAGATCAGTGACCTTTTAATTAGAACTTTATTTAAATAATATACAAATTATTCTGATTTTAATTTCATTTACTCAATATATTTCTCTTCATATACATAGATGAATGGAAAAATTTCCTTACACGGCTTGGATATGACGAGACTACAACGGAGTTGGAACTTAATGATAATCCTAATCATATCTTAGAACTTCGGTTTTGGGCTTCCTTTCGAGGTCAAACACTAGCTAGAACAGGTGAGTCTTCTTTTGTTCTTTACTTTATTTCTTCCCTTTTTCTGCTTAATCTTGCTCCTGTTTGTATTTTGTATTGCATGTGCAAATTGTCCAAATTACATATTTTGAGCTTTTAGGTCATTTTCCTGTGTTTCTTAACTTCGAAGACTATAATAGAAGATATATCATTAATCTTTATTAAAAATGGGAAGTACTGATTGTTATTCGATAGCTATAGTTGACCTGTGCACACCGGGTTTCAATCATTCTAAGTAGGAAATTCAAGTTGCGGATTTACATGAAAAATCATTACGATTGATGAAATTGTTTCCTTCTGGCTGTGGGTCTACGAAAGGTGGAACCCCAGGTGGTGCAGCCAAAACCTCAGTCCCGTTGTTAGCGCCATCCTCGCTGGTTGCCGTGGGAGAGAATACTTTATTCAAAAACCTATATAACTTCTTCAACTAAGGCAACATAACTGTTGAAGCCCATATTTGTTGCCCCACATTGATTCGATATGGATCATGTCTTATGAATATAAGTTGGATAACGCTCTCTCCTTATAAGGCTTTTTTATGGGGATGAGAACTCCAATTCTAATATGGTATTGTGGTCTGTGTATAGATAATTTGGTCCAGTTGTAGAAGTTTAATGGTCATACTGGCTTACACGTGAGGGAGCGCGCTGAAGCCCATGTTTGTTGCTCCACATTGACTTAGTATGAATCCTATCTTAGGAATATAAGTTGGATCTCTTCCCTTGTTTGACCTTTTAAGGCGATGGGAGCCTAATTCTGATAATAGCTATGAAATATAATCAATAGAGGCAGATGGAGAGATGGAGGCACACTAGTGCGATAGAGAAGTGTACTGAGTGTGGTCATGGGGTTGAAGTGCAAGGTCATGATGTACTTTTAAGAGTCAATCCACAACCTTAAGGAAGATACTGTTTCTTTGGGGGTGCCACCATAGGTGAGTGGGACATTGATTGCAGATGCCATAGTTATGCACGTTCTGACACATATGTTGTTGATCCCGGGCCCTCCTACTACCTTTGGTATAACCTAAGATGAGAATGTGATTCCCATCAACCCCATTACGAAAGAACTATGTCGCATTTCCCCCCGATATATTTGCTGGCCTGTTCGAACTGTCCCAGAAATGATGCATTCTAAATACTGGAACATGTATTTTGAACTGTCTCCCACTAACTGTTTCATTCATGATTGTCAAGTTCTGTGGTACTGCTGATTAAATGTTTTGGTGTGACATAGTGGGTTTCTTAAGTTGTCTGTGAAGAAACACCTAATACTCCTCAAGCGATCTATAGAACTTCCCTTTAAAGGGATTGAGGGTGGTTATAAGTTGGGTTCCGTTGTTAGCTACTTTCTTAGGTCTAAGGGGGATCCTGATTGCAATGTCATAGGGAGAATAGAATCTCGTTGGCATGTTAAAGATAGATTTTCAGTAAAATTGAATTTATTCATTAACCTCTCGGGCTTTTGTAGGGTTACAAAATATTACTAATTAGTCCCTACTCTATTTCCAAATAAGTTCCCTGATCTAACAATATAACTCAACAATAAGTTTGGCTCCAACGGATGCATATGATTTTCCATTAGCCTATCTTTTCATGGTTGTGAATAATTTGGTATTGAGGCATTTGCTTTCCTATTCTCCACCTGTTCTTACTCACTACCTTATCGAAAGCAGTCAGGGGCATGATGTACTACAGGAAAGCTTTGATGCTCCAGGCTTATCTGGAACGAATGTCAGCTGGAGGTTTGTATGCATAACTCGACATTTTTTCTGTTGTTTTCCTATGCTTGTATCTTATTTATCATGGTTAAATTTCAGATTTTGAAGCTGGCGTCATTGGAAATGAACCAACTGATGTTCAAGGTTATGAGTTGTCTCCAGAGGCAAGAGCTCAAGCTGATCTTAAGTTCACATATGTTGTTACATGTCAGATATATGGAAAGCAAAAGGAAGATCAGAAACCCGAAGCTGCAGATATTGCCTTGCTAATGCAAAGGTTCTTTAAAACCATTATATGGCTCATTTTTTACTGAATAGTCTTGTAAAGAAAATTCTGCATATATGGCTCATTACTGAGTTTCTGGATAGATGGTAACTAATTAAAACCATTATAGAGACTTTCAATGATAAAAACATTGATATAATCTGCTTTAGAACTCAGGATCTGGTAATAAAAGCTGCAAGTTTCCAGATTTAAAAAGGAATTATTGGTAGAGTTAGATGTACCAATTTCATCAGCTGATTGCTTTCCAGTTTTTTTATTATCTCTCACTGTCTGAAAACTGAAAACAGAAATGAAGCTCTCCGAGTTGCTTTTATTGACGAGGTTGAAACACTGAAGGAGGGGAAAGTATGCACTGAATATTTCTCAAAACTTGTGAAGGCCGATATTAATGGAAAAGACAAGGTTTGCTTTTCATTTTTTAAATACCTCAGATTAAATACCTAGAGTGTTGCTTCCCAGTGATCTTTTCACTCACTGAATCGAATATGTACTTATATCAATATTTCTGAGAAGATTTGAAGTAAGAAGCGAAGAGAATGTCATGTTAAAACATACAAAAATATGGGAAGTTTTGAACAAAACTGGAGTTGCTAATAAGTATTTGGATTTTATGTAACACCTTTGCTGTTTTATCAGTGTTATTTGATGTTTTATGGTGTGATTAACTCTGTGGTTGGAACCCACCAGACGTCCCAAGATTTAATAATCTCCCAATCCTAATCAATGGATTCCTCCAGATTTTCAGAAATCCTCCTATTTCTTTAACCAAATAAACCAACAAAATGTTGAGAAAATTGCTCCTTGCAATACTTGAGTTCTTCGGCTAGAAGTTTCGAAGGTAAATATAATATAGAATAATGTGATGCAAGCCAAAACAGACGCAGATTGTTCAGTACTCGATATCTCAACTTTGACAAAAAGGAAAAATGCTGGAGCACATGATCCAGGTGTTTCCAATCGCACCTACAGAACACATCAATTTGGAGACAAGGACATCTAGACTTAGTTTTGTGTTGTTCCACAACTGCAAACCTGCAAGCTTATTTGCAGTTTTAGTAAAGATCGAATTCCCAGAATAGAACTTTCAAGTGGTTATGTCTCAGTGGGATTCCTATATCTCATAGGTCATTTAACTGTAATGTAAACAATAATGATAGCTGCTGATCTGAGCCTTGCTTCCTTGCTAACTTCTTAGTTAGTTGTCTTGTTCTTCAGGGATGTCAGTTTGGGAACAGATCCGTGTATACTGTGCTTATGTTCTCTAGCAAAACTTAAATCTTTCTTTTGGATACCTTGTTTAGTATACTTGCACCACTTGTCATATGAGTTGCTGTATATCAAGCACTGAAAAAAGAACTCAACACTGCAGGAGATCTATTCAATAAAGCTACCAGGGAACCCTAAAATTGGTGAAGGCAAACCTGAAAATCAGAATCATGCTGTAATATTCACTCGTGGTAATGCTGTCCAGACAATTGACATGAATCAGGTCCGCATTCATCTATTTCTGTTTCTATTTTCTATCAAAACAGAAACAAGTGCTTTCTAATTTGGACAGTTGGATGCACTAAATCCTGGGAATCTTATCTGGAATAACGAGTTCCCCTAGTGTATAATGATATTTATTTGAACTTGTGAGAAAGTAAATAATTACTGTCTATGACATTATTTTGCTTAGCAATTGAAACCTGTTTCTTTTGTTCGTCTGCATTGAAAGAATGTAGTAGGTTATCTGACCGTTTTTCATCATTGGCTGCTCATCACGTCTCTCAGGACAATTATTTTGAGGAGGCATTGAAGATGAGGAATCTTCTTGAAGAGTTTAACTGCGATCATGGTCTACGCCCCCCTACCATTCTTGGCGTGAGGGAGCATGTTTTTACTGGAAGGTTTTAAGAAGATATATCTAACTTTTAGTTTATATATATGCTTCAATGATGCCTAATTCGCTTACTGGTGCAGTGTGTCTTCATTGGCATCCTTTATGTCTTACCAAGAATCTAGCTTTGTTACGCTTGGTCAGCGTGTTCTGGCAAATCCTTTGAAGTGAGTATACGTGCTAGGCATTTTTGTAACTGTGCGATAAGGTATACTTCATGCTGATATTTTTGTGATTTCAGGGTCCGCATGCATTATGGACATCCAGATGTATTTGATAGAGTTTTCCACATCACAAGGGGTGGGATCAGCAAGGCATCTCGTGTAATTAATATCAGTGAAGATATTTATTCAGGTATTATTACTCTTGAGTGACCAGGTATTTTTGTTTTTATATCATTTCATTTTGATCCTGAATAGTGCTTATCTCCTATATTCAAAGCTATATAGTCCTTGAGTCTCTTTTTTAAATAGGAAGCAGTTAATCACTGGTAAATAAGTAGAATTAAAATGATTTCTCCTCATCTCTTTATTTAGGACTCTTTTTTCTCTCTTTACCACTCAAGAAGTGGTGAAGAGTCAAGCAGTACCGAGTAAATGACATATGTTATCATAGTTTCCATTTGATCTCTTAGAACCTAAGGGGCGGATCATACATAGAGCTGCTCTGTGTTTTCTTGTCTTGATTTTCATCATTTTTAAATTTCTGAAGCTGGAGTTGAACATATACAGGTTTCAATACAACTTTGCGCCAAGGAAATGTGACTCACCATGAATACATTCAGGTATGCTCTAGCATTGCTTAATAAACCTGCTGAGCCGGTGGAGAAACTGTTTAATAATTCTGCAAACATAAAATTGGCTAAATGAGTTTTCTATAGGTTGGCAAGGGCCGAGATGTTGGGCTCAATCAGATTGCGGTTTTTGAGGGAAAAGTTGCGGGAGGAAATGGTGAACAAGTTCTTAGTAGGGATATTTACAGGCTTGGGCAGCTCTTTGATTTTTTCAGGATGCTGTCCTTCTACTTCACTACTGTTGGATACTACTTCTGTACTATGGTTAGCTCACTGTCTAGCAGCAAATGGTTTTTCAGCATTTTGTTTTACAGTCATGTTCTCTGTGTGCACTCATTCACCTCTCATATCCCACCTGTTTAGTTCTTTAAGTTGTTTGTGTATCATGCTAATATGCCTTCTATTGATTTCCTATGATACTTATGTTGAACTGCATTATCTCGTTGCAGTTGACAGTGCTGACCGTGTATGCTTTTCTCTATGGGAGGGTATATTTGGTAAGTTCATGGCCTTAATACTTTCACATATTTCAGAGTTTCTTTTTTTGATGCTGCTGTTGTAAATTCTTGTGAGCTTTTGTGCTAAAGCCCACTTTGTTTTGGAGTTTCAAATGTAATGTTTTGAGGAGTTATTGAAATGTAAGGGGTAGGACAAAATCGTTTTGGTCTTTTTTCCTTTTGTTAAGGAAAGGGATAGAAATATGATTCTTTCTCTCTTTGTTTGTCATGATAAGCAGGGGAAGGAGATGCATTTTGTTTGTTATCCTTCCCTATCTTGTATTAAGAGACCAGAAGAATTGAAAATGATGGCAAAACTCCTTCACATTCCCACTTTAATAATGTCACTATTACCAGAAGAAACCGAAATTTCTGCCTTCTTCCAAACCTCCCCTGTTTTGATTCTGCTATATTATCCTGCAGGTCTACATTATTGCATTTTTGATAGCTTTATACAGTCAATTTCAGATCAATCTATCCTTGTGAAATTTACCCCGATGTCATTGAAACATGTTGATATAACATATTTATCTTACATTAATCTCAGTTTTGTCTAATATTTGCTTTAACCTTTCAAGGCATTATCTGGGGCTGGTGAATCTGTCCAAGAAAAAGCAGATATATTGGGGAATACAGCTCTCACTGCAGCTCTAAATGCACAATTTCTGTTCCAGATTGGTATCTTTACAGCACTGCCAATGGTTTTAGGCTTAATATTGGAACAGGGTTTTCTAAGGGTAAGCTACCCTAAACCCATAATGAATTGAATATCAGAATATATTTCCCAATAATTCCCACTGGACATATGGATTCATTGTGTTTCTCTGAGAGCAATTTGAATGAGAACAGCTGATAATAAGATAGTCGAAAAGTATGTGTGCGCCAAATGCATGTTTGAAAGAGATGGCACGTCTAAATGATGCAATATGGACTTTTTTTTCAGTTTTGGATTATGGGGAGATTATAACACGACTTGTCGGTTTGGTTGTATGCATGATTGTCTGAAAAAATATTGAAAAATTATACTTATTAAGTTATTTAAACTAATTTATCACCTTTTTAATTTTTAAATATTTCTAAAATAGTTTTTTGAAATATATGTTCTAGGCAAACTAAACTTTGGTTTGGTATTTTGCTTGTCGTTTTGGTTTAACAGAATTTTTAATTTACTGAAATCTTGTTTTGGCTGGGTTTTCATTTTTGATTTTGGTATGGTCTCACTGGTCACTAGAAGTGTATGTTACCGTACTATATATTTATATTTGTTATGTTTCTGCTCCATTTGTGACAGTAAAACAGAAATATACTTATTGATTTTTTTTTTGCTAATTTATTTTTTTAAATATTATTTGGTTAACATGAAAAGTTACACATTGACACCATAAGAATATCCCCCTCACCTCAAGTATTTTAATTTGTTTGTTTCATCGTCTCCTTTTTATCTTACAGGCCGTGGTTAGTTTTGTCACCATGCAATTTCAGCTTTGTACCATCTTTTTCACATTCTCACTGGGCACCAGGACACATTACTTTGGGCGAACAATTCTTCATGGTGGTGCGAGGGTAATTAATCCATCATTTCTGGCCTAGGGGAATTGCACAATTAAAGTTACTTAAGAAATGATAACCTTTTTGCAGTATCAAGCAACTGGTAGAGGATTTGTCGTTCGCCACATCAAGTTCAGCGAAAATTACAGGCTTTATTCACGAAGTCATTTCGTTAAGGGGTCTCTTCTCTCTCTCTCTCTCTGCTGGCATAGACACTTTTTCATGTTTGTTTAGAGATGTTTTTTCATGTAACTTTACTTTTTTATTTTCTGCAGAATGGAAATTGCACTGTTGCTGGTGGTTTACCTTGTGTATGGTTACAACGAAGGTGGTGCTTTATCCTATATTCTTCTCACCGTCAGTAGTTGGTTCCTGGTTATTTCGTGGCTGTATGCCCCATATTTGTTTAATCCATCTGGATTTGAGTGGCAGAAGTAAGTTCCTCTGCATTTTTTCCTTCCTGTTAGCCTCCCCGGTTCATGTATTATCCCTCCTCTTGTCATCGTTAGGACCGTAGAAGATTTTCGAGATTGGACGAACTGGCTTCTTTACAGAGGTGGAATCGGAGTCAAAGGACAAGAAAGCTGGGAGGCTTGGTGGGATGAAGAACTGGTATTTTTATATTTTTTTCTTGACTTTAATACATCTTGACTTTGATGGGGGTTGTATAATCGTTGAAGAGCATATGTGTTGTTTTCTCTTTTCGGGAAAAAAGGAGCTTTTGGAATGAGGACTAAATGTCTATTACATATGTGCTTCCTACCGATTAAGTATGTCAGGGTGCTATGCTTGTGTATGGTTTCATTGGGTTGTGATAGACGAAAGGATATAGTTTACGTGCACAAATAATCCTAAATTGCAAGAGTAATTCTTCTGTTCATGGATTCTCTATATGTGTTGAACTCTTGTTCAAGATTTCCATATTTGTGTAAGACATTATATATCTGGTGCAGTCTCATATGCGAAGCTTCAGTGGCAGAGTGATGGAAACAATCCTGAGCCTGAGGTTTTTCATCTTCCAGTATGGTATTGTTTACAAGTTACATGTTCAAGGGGATAACACGTCGCTAGCGGTAAGATTCTAATTCTGAGTAAAGATTACTCATTTCTTTTTCATGGTTTTGATAATGATGGTACTGAGCCTCTTTGACTATTGCATTATTCTTATAAAACGAACCGCTACTTTTTGGTTATAGGACATGATCTGCATGTTTAAGTGTCAAAAAAATATTTGCAAGTCTTGACGCCTGTACATGCATATATATCTGGTGTGTGGTTTATTCCAAATGTGTATATAACTAAATTCAGAAACAACTTTGAAATGTTTGATGAACCAAAGCCAGCATTCTGGAAGTGATCATTGTATCTTTTAAACTATACAACTGAATAAACATTATAGGGAAAATTACCATTTTCTGCTGTTCTGAATATCAGACATTGAAATTAACAGCTCCTTACTCTTCATGGATAAACAATCACATTTGTCTACTGACCTTGATTGATATGACTTGTTTTTAAAGGCGATACTGGTTTGATTCAGTGAACAAGTAGTAAATTTTGAATGCATGTCAATTCTCCTCTTATTTAGTTAGCTTGACCTCAAGTTATGCTTGTAAGAAATGGTTTGTTTATTAGAAGTTTAAATGGGCTCCATTTAAGTGATCAATTTTTCTTTATTACTTCAAACACCTGCATGGGCACAAGAATCAGAAGGAAAAATTGTTAAACATTCATAAATACATGGCAATGCAAAAAAATAATATAGGCTCTATCTGAAGTTTTTGTTTTCTCTTTTATTGCACGACTCTGCCCTTGATAACTGATTCTGCTGTGCTATATTATCTTCTGCAGGTATATGGATTTTCATGGGCAGTCTTTGCAGTGCTTATTGTTCTGTTCAAGGTTAGATTTCAAATGCTACATTTTCTCAGCATACTTCTGGTTGCATAATTCTGGTCAATCAAATCTCTTTCTTCTGTGGACTGTGCAGGTATTCACCTTCAGTCAGAAGATATCAGTCAACTTTCAGTTGGTGCTTCGATTTGTCCAAGGACTCGCATTTTTGTTGGCACTGGCTGGGATATCTGTTGCTGTTGCGATTACTTCTCTTTCCATCCCTGATATATTTGCTTGTATCTTGGCTTTTCTCCCAACTGGATGGGGAATACTTTCTGTAAGCTTCCTCTTTGCTTATGCTATGAATTAGTAATCTGCACTGAGCATACCACCATGTATAGCTGGATTATGATATTTTCAACTTTCTGGTACGTGCAGATCGCTTGCGCTTGGAAGCCCGTGGTAAAGAAAATGGGATTATGGAAGTCAATTCGATCAATGGCTCGGTTGTATGATGCTGCTATGGGGATCCTTATATTCATCCCAGTTGCCTTATCTTCATGGTTCCCATTTGCTTCGACATTCCAAACAAGGCTTATGTTCAACCAAGCCTTCAGCCGAGGTCTTGAGATCTCTCTTATCCTTGCTGGGAACAACCCCAATACTGGAATTTAATCTCACCAGTTTTGTGTTATAACTCTTTCCTCATCCTCTGATTGTACTACCTCTCAGATATTGACCAATTAGAAAGGGTTTGTTCTCTCTTCTTATACAGTTGAGTGGCGACATTGAACTATTGATGTATTTATTAGGATTTATCTTATGTTTAATAGATTGTTTAATTTTTTACTTATTTCAAGGATTAACTGAGTTCATTTTTAAGCGAATACATGTAGTAACAAGTGGGTAATGATTAAACAAGTACTTTATGAGTTGCCTATTTTTAACCTTTTGTGTAAAATAATTGTAATACATAGTCCTTTTTCAGATAATTTTAATTCGTAATATCGTAAATCATATAGTTAACATTTTTTTTAGATATTTAAACTTGTAAAAAATTAGTACTGTACGATATAAATGTATTTTACATGTTTTTATTTAGTAATATTGAAGTAGATAAGGGGAGCATAGCCAATTTCTTACTATTATATAAATAAATATCTTAATTTGTTGTATGATGTGTAGGGGTGGACAAACAATTCGGGTTCCCGCGTCTGTACCCGTCCCGTTCGAGTATTTTTCATTCAGGTCGGGAAAAACGGGTACGGGTACCCGTTACGCGGGTACCCGCAAAAAATCAAGCGGGTCTGGAACGGGAACGGATTTTATTCTTAGATACCCGTTCCCGAACGGGTACCCGTATTAATATACAATTTTTTTTTACATGAGGTCCTCTTGCGTAGAGGTGGGCACGAGACGGTGTGGGTACCCGTTTGCATGTTTTGTGCTAGCACTAGAGTGTGATTAAACAATTTTCCACGGTAATTTTAATTATAAGAATCTATGGTTTCATAGTTGATAATCATATGGTCGGTTTTATAATTATAATTTATGGTGAAACACCATTGGAACATAGTTTATAAAATAAATTATCTACTCCTATAGTCCTATTTAGTGGTTTAAATATATTGATATTTTTTAATTTTAATTTATGTTTTTTAAATTTTATTTATTGGTATTTTTTAATTTTTATTTATGAATTTAAATATATTATAAATAAGTGGTAATATGTGTGGGTAAACCCATACTCGTACCGTATCCGCGTGGATACCTGCTCTATGCAGGAATAAAAATGGGTATTAAAATTAATTCCGCAAACACGGGTATCCGCAAACGGGTACCCGCGGGTACCCGTCCCGCGCCCATCCCTAATGATGTGTGTCTGATGTTGAAAAGAGGTCCAAATATACATTTTATACTAAAAAATCAGGTGAGAGCAGAATATAACACCAAAAACGGAAATAGTTTTTTTTCTTTTTAATAATTGGAACACGTGGTGGTGAGAAATGGTACTCTCATCCCATATGAAACGTCTTTTATTCTATTTTGGTTGTCCCACTCAAATGTCTTATTTCCTAAAAAGTAAATAAATTTTTTTCACAAAAAAATACTTTTTGTGGGTCCATTCACACCCTTCTCTCTCCTAACACACAAAAGTCAATCGCATAAATTACCCTGCCGAAAATAAATAAGACCTTTCATATGGGACGGAGGGAGTACATCCCAACTTCATGTGTAGGATAAACTCATTTCCTTCTTTCGAACAAGCACTCACCAATTCAACTGATTTGTGTTTTTGGAAGGGTAATGGGGAAGACGACAAGGAAGCTGGAGGTGGTGTCGCCGATTCCGGCGGACATCGATATCGCCAACTCCATCGATCCGCTCCACATTGCCGAGATTGCTCAGGACCTCAATCTCAGCCCCAAACATTACGATCTTTATGGAAAATACAAGGCTAAGGTAATCAATCAATCAATCATCTAATCTTGGTAATATCAAAACACGATTTCATACTTGGTAAATCTGAGTCTCTACCAATTTGACTTGTGTGCTTTTTTTCTTTTGCTTTTGGTATTCTTCTCTAGCTTCTGCGATGTGTGTTTCTTTCCATCTCTGCTGGGATTTTGGAATCCGGTTAGCTGATTTGAGTTCATTCGGGGGGTTGGCAGGTGTTGCTGTCGGCGCTTGATGAACTAGGAGAAAGTGAGAATGGGTATTATGTGGTTGTTGGAGGTATTACTCCGACGCCTCTCGGTGAAGGCAAGTCCACTACTACTGTTGGTCTATGTCAAGCACTCGGAGCTTTTCTTTTTTTTTTTGTTTTTTTGTTGACTAGGAACCCGCTACCTTTGGTCCGCACAGGGTAAACATCGCTCATGTGCAATAGCCTGCAAACCACACAGAAGAGTTAAATCACCCTTAATGTGACAGGCTCACACATAGCGTGTCATGTGGGAATTGAACCCATGACCTATCGGTCCCGGGCCACCCACCTATCGATCCCGGACCACCCACCTTCACCGCACAGTCCACTCGGAGCTTTTCTTGATAAAAAGGTGCCATTATCTACCTATTGCATTATACACTTTTTTTGTCCGGCTTTTAATAGTTTTCCAAACTTCGTTTTGAGTTTGCACTTTTTTCATCTAAGGAGTTGACTTTTCGAAATCACCATAGGAGAATTAAAATGAGTCTAAACGTTACTCAAACATTCTTGCTGAAATCAACTTTAACCCGAAGACACTGCGATCTTAGAATAATCTAATTCAGGGGATTTATTGACTTGTCAAATGAGTGGAGTGGCACTGGTCAAAAAAGGATTTTTTCGTGCATTTACCTTGAAGGATGTTTGGAAGAATTACTATTTGCAATTTAATGAGATGAAAGCACATTTTCCTGGCTTTAGGTGGTTACATGCCTTCGTCAGCCATCACAAGGACCCACGTTTGGGATCAAAGGGGGTGCTGCAGGTGGAGGCTATAGCCAAGTGATTCCGATGGATGAGTTCAATCTTCACATGACAGGGGACATCCACGCAATAACTGCTGCAAATAACTTACTTGCTGCTGCAATTGATACTAGAATCTTCCACGAATCCTCTCAATCTGATAAAGCTCTTTTTAATCGTTTGTGTCCAGCTAATAAAGAAGGCAAAAGGAGCTTTGGCGATATCATGTATAGACGCTTGAAAAAGCTAGGCATCTCAAAGTCCAGCCCCGAAGAGCTTACACCAGATGAAATAAAGAAGTTTGCAAGGCTTGATATAGATCCTGCTTCCATTACATGGAGAAGAGTTATGGATGTGAATGACCGTTTCTTGAGGAAAATCACAATTGGTCAAGGCCCCGAAGAGAAGGGTATGGTAAGAGAAACAGGATTTGATATCTCAGTTTCTAGTGAAATTATGGCAGTCTTGGCACAACTTCGCTGTCTGATATGAGGGAAAGGCTTGGAAAAATGGTTATTGGAAATAGCAAAGCTGGTGATCCTGTTACTGCTGATGACCTTGGAGTTGGAGGTGCTCTGACTGTGTTAATGAAAGATGCCATCAATCCTACACTCATGCAGACTCTTGAAGGCACCCCTGTCCTGGTTCATGCTGGTCCCTTTGCGAATATCGCCCATGGTAACTCATCTGTTGTTGCAGATAAAATTGCACTCAAGCTTGTTGGACCAGGTGGATTTGTGGTCACAGAAGCAGGTTTTGGTGCTGATATTGGGACTGAAAAGTTCATGAATATTAAGTGTAGGTACAGTGAGTTAAAACCTCATTGTGCGATTATAGTGGCAACCATTAGGGCCCTCAAGATGCATGGTGGAGGACCTGATGTTGTCGCTGGGAAGCCACTTGACCGTGCTTACGTGACTGAGAACGTGGATCTTGTTGAAGCTGGCTGCATTAATTTGGCAAGACATGTTTCCAACACAAAAGCTTATGGTGTTAATGTTGTGGTGGCTGTTAACAAGTTTTCAACCGACTCAGAGGCTGAACTTAATGCAGTCAAGAATGCAGCACTATCTGCTGGGGCTTTTGATGCTGTAATTTGTACACATCATGCCCATGGAGGGAAAGGAGCGGTGATTTTCTTACCCTATTCCAACACCTTTTTTATATATGTACTCTTTTTCTTTGTGCTTCAGGGATGGATCTGATCTGACTTTCACGAAAAAGAATTTTAAAATGGATTTTAGCTTGAATAAATTTCGGCCATTTGAATTTCAGGTCGACCTTGGAATAGCAGTTCAGAAAGCTTGTGAGAATGTCACACAACCTTTAAAGTTCTTCTATCCTCTAGATATAAGTATCAAGGAGAAAATAGAAGCAATAGCAAAATCATATGGAGCCAGTGGAGTGGAGTACTCGGAGCAGGTACATATCATTTGGCTTTATAGATTTTTTTATCCATGTTGTTTGATAGGCTATATTTTGGCATTGTTTAATATGTGTTTTGGTATTAATAATCTTCACTTTTGAATATGATTGCTACTTATTTTGTAATTTTCGGATTTTGATAGATGTTCTAGAAGTGTAAAACTTTCTTATGGAAAAGTGGAAGAAAACAAAGAAAAGAGGCCAAAACCATTATTGAACAATGTCAGATTGAATGCCGGAGTGAATGTCGGGATGAAAGTCGGACGAAGAAAATATAATTGGGCTTCTCTTTATTTTTGGTGGGCTGAAACTTAATGATTTGGATCCCAATTTAATATTCCCAAACTGGTGGCAGTTGTGAAAAAGAAGTTGGCTGGATGGATGTGGGAGAAAAACGGAAGAGTGGGAGTTGGTTTCGGAAGGAAGGAAGAGACGCCATTCTGGAAAAAAGAGATAGAGATCATCATCAACACCTTTTGGAAGAAGTCATCTGCAACTTTTGGAGAATGAAGACAACATTTGAACAAGATTCGACTTAGAGATTGAGAAGTCTTCTTATCTTTTCTTTTCAATGCTTGTATTCGAATTCTCTTATGTTTTCGTAATTATGTCTAGTGGCTAATTCCCTTTGCTAGGGGTTAGGATTGCTTATGTTTATGGATGAATTTTAGCTTTTAATTGGTTCATGTTCTTCTTCAATTTCCGAGTTCTATTATCTTGTGTTCATTACATGTATATGTTTGGCCAACATGTATGTGCTATTTGGAATTGATTTCTTGTAACCCTTGAAATTGATTCGTGCAATAGATAATAGAATATATCCGAGAATAGTCACGAAAGTAGGCTAATAAGGATATAGCATGGTTAACACCTACGATTGACATGGGTTCGTTTAATTTCTATATCACGAGAGTAGGTATATCATTTATGCGAGCACGTCTTATTCGAATCGAGAGATTGTTTAAAATATAATAGAGTGCATGCTGTAGGATAGTTGAAGAACATAATCAATAGGTTAATTGGATTCCTAATCATAGCCCGACGCCCCTAGTTCTTTCTCATCTGTTTCACATCATTTAGTGCTTATCATTTTAAACATAATCATCACAATTTGGTTACTTGTTTTATGTTATTAGATATAATTTAAGTAGAGAAATCATTGTCCCTGTGGTTCGACCTTGGTCTTCCAAGATTTATTACTACAATAGGACTTAATTCGTACACTTGCGAATAAAATTTTCTATCATTGTTTCTTTTCTGCTAAGAATTCCATTAAAACATAATCGGATTATAACAACTTGCAGCTTTATATTGAAATGTTTTTTCCTATGGAACTTAGTCCCGAAGTAGAAAAGTAGTGTGGCTATGTAGACCAATTACTTGTAAGTTGTAACACTTGCATATATTGATGGGAATTTGATGTTCAGGGTACTACGTATAACCTGAATGGATTAACAAATGATTTCTTCTGGGCAGTAATGAGTGTAACCTTGATATTACGCATAATTTGTATGGACATGCTCATGAGCTCACTAAGCATTCCAAGTTATGATCATAGTTGATTTTACTCCTCGTATACAGAAAGAAGATTATCAGTCTTTTTGCTTGTGGTCACACTCTGAACCTACTTCCTGACCTTTTTTATGTTGTAGGCAGAGAAGCAGATTGAGATGTATAGCAAACAAGGATTTTGTGGTTTGCCGATATGCATGGCCAAGACCCAATATTCATTCTCACACAATGCTTCGGAGAAGGGAGCTCCTAGCGGGTTCGTTCTACCAATCAGAGATGTGAGGGCAAGCATAGGAGCAGGCTTCATCTATCCTTTAGTTGGAACGATGAGTACAATGCCTGGCTTACCGACGAGGCCTTGCTTTTACGATATAGATCTTGATACCACTACTGGGAGAGTCATCGGCCTTTCTTGAGAAACTAACAAGGCTTTTCCAACCTGCCTCCCCAATAATGGAAGCTGTGGTTAGATCTTTTTTTTAAGGTGCTCAATAAATGAAAGGACTGTTTTGAGGAAAACAGCTAAAATTGCATCAAATCCACGTCTTTACTTTTAACTTTGTGTGAATTTTTACAACTGTTACTTTTAATGGAATTACGTAAAATGAGCCTTTTCTATTCCGCCAAATTCCCGTTGATGGGGGTTATAATCTTCCGGAACAAATCGCAATAGATATGAGCCATATCTAAAAGTAGATTTTTACATTAATTAGCTCAATAATTTAATTTTTATCCAATTAACTATTTTTATTCGATATACTTTCTCTGTCTCATAAAAAATGTTTCATTTCTATAGAGCACAAATATTAAAAAATTTGTATTGCGTGGTGTATATTGTTTGACTTTTAGCTTGTTAATTTTGGTTTACATATTTTTTGATTTTTTTAGAATTATGACACTTTCTATGGAATACTTTCTATGGGACGGAGGGAGTATTAACCTTGAAGGAGGATCCCACAATTCTCAAATTTACTCTCCTTCTGTCCCACCTAACTTACTTTTTTTTTTTTCTTTAACTCGGATATTAAAATGAGTTATTAGTTGTGTGTAAATGAATGAAATTCTTTGATAAAAGTAAAAATTCGAAAAGTATTATTTTGCCATTTTAGAAACAAGACAAATCAAGTGGGATAATCGAAAAAAAATACAAGATTAATCGGACGGAACGAAATTCATACAAAATATAGTTAATAGTAATATTCAAACATCAAGCCTCTTGAAAATTTAGTTGTATTAACTTCAATGGGTTGAAGCATCTTTTACGCTTATTGAATAAAATGTATATACAAAATTTGAGGGCGCAATCTTCAATATTGGGGGCGGGCCTATTTTTATTAATTCGATCCAATTTGACGAGGTAAATATACACATACACGTATATAAATCAACAAAATTCTTGGTTCCAATGTGCAGCAGACAAGGGGACAAAATACCCCATAAATAGTGAAAATCATTTAACCCTACAACTCTCCTGACAACGCTCAGGTGAGAGTTTCTACAACAGTAATAAATGATATAAACAGAAACTCATTATTGGTCATGATAAATAGAAATAGTTTATTGCTACCATATGCACAAAGGAAGCTCAGTGGTTACATTCTCTCTAAGGGGCTTTTCTACATGTATGTTGTTAGTCAGCAAACAAGAGACCTCTACTTCTCTAACCAATAACACAGTTGGTAAAATAGTGCCTTCTACTCTTAGCCTCTTAGGGCCTCACTGCCACCCATTCGTAGCGTCCGTGCAGAGGTAAATCTTGAACAATGTCGAAATTGTACCTGCAAACACAATCCAAAGAACCCCAATACAGTTTTGGAGAAGGAGAAGATGGACTCGATTTACACTCAAAAAGGAGTTTAACTTAAAAGCACCATACTTTTCGATGAAATGGTGCTGCATTGATCGCTCCTCACGGGCAAAAAACTCCTCCAGTTCATAGGCAGAAGGAGCATTAATCACAAGATGTGCATTTTGTACCCTTTGACTGGCTTCACTTGAACATGTCCAGCTTGATATAGTTACGATTTCGGTATTCTGACTTCTCTCCTTGGTGTCCCTACAGAAAGGAATGTGCTTCACATCAGCACCAGATTATGTGTACACTAAATCCTACATTCTTGACACTGGTATAAGATCAAACGATATAATTCTACATTCTTGATTATACTAGATCAGCTATCTTCCAAGAAGTGTTGCTACCAGTAACTAAATCTTGGTCCATTCAGGACCACAGAACAGTTGTGAAGACAAACTTACTAAACCTTTTCATTCCTCGTAAGTAAAAGATATAACAGCAAGATTTACTATTAAGAAAATAGAAGTCAGTTTAAGCAGGAGACTTTTTTTTTTTGATGATGAGGAAAATATGATGCACATTGAAAGATTGTGTATATCAATGAAGGAACCAATCTGTGAGGGGCTAAGCCCTTTTGCGAAAGCAGTTTTTAGCAGTTTCCACATCTGGCATGTATGGAGAAAACTAACACAAAAAGTAAGCAAGTAAAACTGTAAAAGGCTGTCCCAAATTTCATTCAACATGGAATTGCACTACTCAGTAACTGAAAACAACTACTTTCTCTAACTGTAAAACACACACCTTTTCACTGTCAAAATTTACAAGCCCTTAAATTAATATGCAGATCTTATACACATACACGTAACTGGGGAAACCTTATTCACATAGCAACAAATATGTGTAAAAACAAAGAAGAATTTCACAAGGCCCACTTTCTTTTAATGAGAAATAAAGGAGAAGCACAAAAAACAAAGCAAAGATTTTACGGAAACGAAATGCAAAAGTTAACTCAAACAACTTGGAACATGAATCAATTATTTGTAAGAAATGACATAAAGAACCGGATTAAACGCAATCAAACACAGAAAGAGAGGGGAAAAAAAAAGAGGGAAGTAAGAACCTTTCTCTAACATCAAAATCCAAATTATTTTCTTCAACGGAGGCCTCAATCCCCAAACCTTCTCCTTCAGTTTCATGCCTCCCAATTCCCGCGGGTTCCTTGCCGCAACTACGTCGAGTATTTCGTGAATTGCACGGCTGCATGTGAGTTTTTTCGAGGCGTCGGGAGCGGAGGTCCAGGTAACAAGCGTCGGGATTAGATGGCGGCAGAGCAGCGGATGGGAGGCGGTGAAGGGCTAGGGTTTTGGTGTGGGTGCGAACACCAAGGTATGATTGTGAGACATCAGTCAGCGCAACGTCAGACGTCATCTTTCCTTTCTTCGTGTATTTCCCCATACCTACTTC
Organism: Lavandula angustifolia; assembly: GCA_028984105.1. Lineage (NCBI taxonomy): Eukaryota > Viridiplantae > Streptophyta > Magnoliopsida > Lamiales > Lamiaceae > Lavandula > Lavandula angustifolia. The sequence continues at coordinate 28,741,839 of CM054808.1, forward strand.
TGCTACAATTGATCTACCGGAGTGTGTGAGGACAGAGGATGATACTCGAGTTTTCATGTAAGAAAAAGAGAAAGAGAGAGAGAGAGAGAGAGTTTGTAGGAGAGAGAATGGAAGGGAGGGAAAGAGGCGCGGTTAAAAAGGGCTTTACTGATTTTCACTTTGGCCCCTCAATTTCGACTTTTGGGTCCCTTTGCCTCTTTAGAGTATGTATATGTCCATTTTACCCTCAAGTTTGAATAAAGATTCACAGTACAGTTAAAGTGGGTAAATTAGTGGTAGTATTTATTTAGAAATAATTATTTTGGCTAATAAAACTTGGATAAAAACATTCACTGTACAATTACATTGGTTAAATTGTGTCTTAACTTATGAATATACAAAGTCCCTATCTTATTGGGTAGAAATCCGATATGAAACAAACCGTAACCAAGACTTCAATAAAATATCGATTACATACGGAATTTCATTTAATCACAATAATTGACCTTAAACTAAACAAATTGGAAAAGTCAAAAAGTATATTTTTAGTCAATTTGATTATATTATGATCGCTATTGATAAAACAATTGTTTTTGTTAATTCTCATATACAAAATGGCTATTTAAGAAAAATATATTTTCTTAGTTATTTGCTCATTAATATGGCTGGAATAACGACAACATTGATATATATAAAAGATTTAACTGAATGTTTAATTTTTGATAGATTCGATATTCGATTTAGTATGGCTTAAATTTGGACGTATTGACGTATTGTAGAGTGGCTAGTACTGCTGATGTGATGCATTAATGGGGCACCAACCAGGAAAATACCTACATACTTCAAACAATAGAATCTCTCTTTCCAACATTTCTGTACAATCTGCAGTTTAAAAAAAAAAAGAAAAAGAAAAAATAGTGAGCATCCATACAATGATTTGAGTTTGAATTCAGGTTTCACACTTTTATGCAGCATTTCAAACATCAAGAGGCCTCCGCAGCACCACAGTTTTCGGATCATATTCAATATTCCGAGTTAAAACACATACATGCTGATTCATCATCATTCTAGCAATCTAAATAGCCCCACACAAATAGATTCTCCCATGTCTTGTAGTCTGCAACTATAACATTTTATCCGGACCGTAACGTTTTATGATATTCTTAGCATCATATGGGTTAAACGTGAGTTTTATCAACATAGATAAAAATTGTTAATTTTGTGGTCTTTTAGTGAAAGAAGTTACAGAGAACAATCAAATGTCTAGTAAATCTACGCTGCACCCAGTTGTTGATCGTGGTCCGGGGCGGGCGGTGCGCTTGTCAACCTGCTTATGTATATCAAGTGAATTAAAGAGCAATGAAATATGTATATATTACAAGAAAACTTTAGAAGCATTCCCAAGCATGCCCCATCTAGAAAATCATCCAGTGTTATTCCAGAGCTTAACAGAACTGTCATGGCTAGCTGAGGCAACCATTCCCGTAAGAGGCGACTGGGCCAAAGAAGAGATTATATTCTCGTGCGCAGGAACTGTTAGACTCTTGTTCTCAACCATGTTCCACAAATCCAAAGACTACAGATATCAAGTAAACACAACAGTTATTCATGGATCATAAATGGGCGTGTGAGAGAGATTGGAAAGAGCGAGAGGTTGGTACCCGTAGTCCTCCAATGACCAAGAGGGCCGAATAACTTGGATGGAAAACACAAGAATGGAATTGATTCCCGTTGGAGCTGAGCTCATGGATGCAGTCTCCAGAGGCTAAAGACCAAACTCTAATGCTGTCCTCACTCACAGAAGCCAAGAGGTCGCCGTTAAGATCCCAACAAAGGTAGTTCACAACACCAGTATGTCCCTAGTACATAACCAAAAACACAAATTAAGGAGGGAACCACAAAAAGACCATGAAGAATTGCAATGCCCAACTACTAGGCCCAAACTAACAACAAAATAGTAAAGGACAAAAACCTGGAACAAATGTGTTTGCCTGTCGTTTTCGACGTCAAAGATGGAAACCACCTTGTCTGAAGCAGCTGCCAACAGGTGTCCAGTTATAGGTTGAAACCTCACTTGTGAACTTCCTCCTTGCTACATGCAATAAAAGAAGGTCATCCCCAAAATTACACCTCTCACAAAACCGAATGGGGATAAGAGTCAAAAGAAAAAAGCCAGATAGCCAACCTTGGACATGTGAGTGCAGGTAAATGGGCTAATACTCCAGTAACGTATCTCATTTTTACTATCGCAGAAACAAAAAAGATCGTTCTTCTTAGGATGGAAATCGAGGGACATGACGTGGGAAGAATGTCCAGTGTAAGCTTGCAGACAATAGCTTGGCTGCAGTACAAATAAACAGAGTAAGTACTTCTAACTGCATATATGATTTCTGACTTTAAAAAAAACTACAGATATGATTTGAAGTGCACATGTACAGAAATAAATAAGGCAAGATAAGAATATGCCATGCAGGTGAGCAGGTCCATGTCTTAATAGTTTTTGCCTGTCGTCAACAATCTAAAAATAAGTTGTATCAGACTGAAAGGAATAGGTCATTACATTAGCTGCATCCCACAATCTGACAGACTTGTCAAATGATGCTGTAGCAAGTTGAGTAGAATTTGGCCGGAAGCGAACATCAGTTATTAAGTATTGGTGTTCTTCTGGGGTGGACTCTGTTTGCAGAGTATCCATATTCCAAAGGACAGCCTAATCCAAGATTAAAAAAAATAAAAGTGAGTAGAAAAAGTAGAGGAACAATGCAGTAAACCACCTATATAAGTTTTGATAAATACTGAATACAAGTACAGAATAGGAAATCAAGAGACAGAATTGCATCAAAAGACCAGTGCAGACAACAGTATACAATGAGATGGAACATGTCCAGTTCTATTGGAAGACAGCATTCGAGGACATAGTTGCACTACCTTTTTGGCGTGCCCAGCACTAGCCAACAACTTTCCATCAGAAGAAAAATGGCAGCAAGTAACTTTATTTCTCGTTCGAATGCAACCAACCTCTCCAAATGAAAATCCTATAGAAAACACAGAAATCATGTCATGCGACTTGTAGCAGTAGAAGCTGCATGCAACAGTAGTTGGAAACAGGCTTAGACATCCCACCTTTAGAAGTCTCCGTTTTGTGCTCAGTTAGACTTTGTTTCAAAGCACCATATATATTACCATCCCCTCCATCATGAGACAGGAAGGATTCTACATTATCTTCAAGGGAACCAACGTCACCAAAATTCTCCAAATCATCCTGTGCAAAGAAAAGTATTAGTATGAAGACTAAATCTTATACAGTTTTGTGTACTCCACATCGAGTGCTTGAGAAAATAAGAAAATAAGAAAATTAAAGTACAAAAAGTAATAAAGTATATATATTGTGTTCACTATGTCAGCAATAAGATAATGATGGAATTAAGTCTTACAAGCTGATTTGTAGATGAATCAATTCCACCAGCTCCATCTCCACCGTACATCATCATACTCTTCGATACACTGTTAACATGCTGCAGGCTGCTAGCACTGGTCAGTCCATCACCAGGTGTATGTGTTGATTGTGGCGAACCTGGGGAAGGGCCTACCGTATTTCCAGTGCCTGTGCTGTTGGCAGGTCCAGATGAAGAGTGTTGTTTTCTTTTCCTAGTATTCTGTTTCACAGAAAAGTGCGCATCAGATTATTATGCATGCCAAGAGGAAAGCTCAGGAAGATGGAAGTCATGGAACAGTCATAATTGTTCTGATGCTTATATCGGGAGCAGTTAGGGAATAACAGACATTACTAAATATTAGCACTGTTTAGCTAAATGGGTCAATATGTGCCCAAGAATAAATTAACCTGCTGCAATTGTTGTTGCTGCTGCAACTGATCCTGTTGTTGCGAGGAAGACTGCTGCATTTGGCCCATTTTCATCTGCTAAAAATAAGGGATGTTACTCACAAGTACAAAAAAGTTAATACATGCACAAACACAAAGAGGGTCAATTACATTGTTCTGAGGTGCAGAAGGTATATATTTTTAAAATTAGCAGTTCAAAAGTATCAATGCAGCACCAACCATCCTAGTATAGGCTAATAAGAATCTTTTATATATTAATAGCAAATGGAGATACTGAATAGGAGAAAAACCTAATCATCCCATAAAAAATAAAGACCTATTTCTGTCCCAGATTGTAGAGGAAAAGTTCTTAAAGAGCAGCAGAATCGAGATAGACTCTGGACATGAAATATAAAGCTACAAGAAAATAACATATTGCAATAATATATGTTGTTCTACTCCTTTCTGCCAATAACAATATGACACACCCACACACATACAAGGAAGGATTGAACAGCTGAAAGTGTATGGCAGCATACAGATATACCAATAACGCGTTTCTATTCTTGATACAAAACACTTAACTGGTGAGGCTAGCAGTTGGGTTGTTGGAACCAACTTCAATCGAGAAGCCAAAAAAAAAGAGAAGGCCCCAACCAACTTAACCCCCTGCCACAGCTGTTGGCTCATGTTTAAGAAGCAAAACCCATTCTATCAGGTCAAGAAGGTCAACTAAGAATGTGATACATAAGCATCAGATCATGGAACATTCTATCATCTTGAGTACTGTTATTACAGAGTTAATACTTGCTAAAAGTAACCCCTTCACCCTCTTTCCTCAAAAAACACACACAGAAGAAGAAAAGAAAAGAGTTAAGTAAAGTAGTTCAATAACGAAAAAATTAAACTGACAGTACCATTGCACCAAAACTAAGAGATTCTGTAATACTTTTTCAGACATAAATTGGCTATGCCCATAGGAATTCATTGAAGTTTGATTGGGAAGAAGTGACCCCTATTTTCCCTTACCTTTTGTTGAATGATACTTTTCCAGACTTTCAGAATCCCACAACATATTCCAAATGCCACAAATTAGCAGAAGATGCAATATGCAAAGAATACATAAATTGCTCAAACAAGAAGGGAATTTATTACTGGATTGCATTGTGAAGAATTTAGTAGTCAAATAATACTGTCGAGACATTGAGGAGATAGTAACAACCTTAGGTGAATTTGATTGCACTGGGGAGCAAATAGATCCATCATTTCTTGGAGGTTGACCATCTTTTGCATTAAAATTAAACCTTGGTACTCCTCCAAACCCATAGTTAGGCGAATTTCCAAGGTTCCCCTGCGCCTGAGCCTGTGCAAGAGCTTGTTGCTGTTGTGATGCCAAAAGGAACTGGTTTTGCGGAGGGAGGTTGGGCTTTTGTACTTGTAAGCCCAAACTCGGCCGTAATTGGTCAATCCCCTGCTTGATTATACATAGTAATAATTAGAAATCAAGAGTTTCACTAGAATACAAATAAAGCACAAGATACTCACTGTTAAAGGCCAACCCTTCAGCGGAAGACCCGTGACTCCCTGATTTAACCCTGAAACAAGCAAATAAGATTTACAGTGCAAGACGAGATTTCCATAAATTTTAGCAACTTTGAACGGGGATGAAGCTTTGAAAAATTACATAGATAAATAGAGGGGAAAATGGTCCTTGAAAAATCATACAGGATATTTTTTGCTCAGGGTTGACTTATTGAAATTGGTTAAACACTTAAAGGAACACTAAACGCAATTGCCAACTTCAATTTGATACAAATATGAAATGTTATAGGTCTAAAAGAAGCAATACAACCAAATGCCAACAAAAAGATAAAATAATTACTCATCAATCATAGTATACTCATACTGGAAAGCATTGGTATTGTTACTTTACTCAAGCTCACCAAAAAAAAGCTATATAATTAAGCTTGTAAAATCAAATTGAATCTCCCTCTTCCCAGCACCAGTTTTTATGCTAAAAACTATCTCCTTAAGACAGTCAGAGCATAGAAAAGATTCTAATATAAAGTACAGCGGCGGGATCAGATCCTTTCATTTCAAATTTAAATGACACCAAATGTTACCACAAAACAGTGCATTACTTTTATGAAACATAAAGCATCACACATAAATCAAGCATCCTAAAAGAAATATTCAAGAACAAGTTACATACATTTTACAGGAGCTCGTCAATACTTATTAGCAAGGAGCCAAGGACAGAGACATTAAACAAACTACGTTCTGACCGTTGGTACAGAATTGAAAGGATTGACTCTAAAGAAAATCTAACACGAGAAAATAAAGTTTCCATGACAGCAATACTGTTACCTGCACCACCAAGTCCAGATTTTGACTGAAGAATCTGCCCATAAATCGACGATGGGTCCATAGACTTTTGTGTCGCACCCAAGTTAACCTCTCCTTTAATGTCCTATAGTGACAAGGTTACATTATTAAGCTAAGTGAGTAAACACAACATACCAAAGCAAAGCATCCAACCTAATTATGATTTTGGTGCTTACAGTAGCCAATTGCGGTCGTCCTGGCATTTGCTGCAAGGAAGGCATACCCCCAGAATTGCCTTGTATCAACTGTCTGCATCAACCACATGAAAAGAAACTGATGATTAATTAGAAATCCATTTAATAACTTTAGATAGACAAGGTTGAATTTTGGCTTTATCAGATTTACCCTTGCTGACCAGAAGCTGATTTAAGAAGTGCCATCCTATTAGCCTCGATAAGGCCTGGAGACGTCTCTGAATCCATGGGGTGAGGATGTTTCATACGTTCTTCATACATCTTCATAGCCAATACACTGGCAGACGGCTGGCCTATCATCCCTTCAGAATTCATGGGACCACCAAGCGGAGGGTGATTAGGATCCCTTCTCTGTAATTGGGCACTGCGCTGCTGCATGAGCTGCAACTGCTGCATCTGAATTTGCTGCTGTTCCCTAGCTTTCATTTGTTGCGTCTAAATTTAGTTGAAAAAATCATGAGATTCTACTAATTGTTGCATTCCATACAGAGGTTCAAGTTCATAATAGCGATGAGAGCTGCAGAATTTAAAACCTCTATGTAAGCTGCAGCTGGTTCAGAATGCTTCTCGTTTGTTCTTGCAATGAAAATGTCCCAAAAGACAGACCACCATTCAAAAAGAAATCCTCCAGGGGCATCAATAGCTGAAAAGTAAAACTAGAAGTCAGATATCAAGAGATTATCCACTGCATGCATTTCCTTATGTTTAACCAAAGACTCGCAACACAAATATATTGCAGTCGCATAAAATGATTTACAAATTCCTTACCGACAGGATCTGTAGCGACTTTTCCTTCTGTCATGAAAGCTTTTGCAGAATTATGCAGTTTCCTTTTCAACAAATAGTCATGAATGTAGACATCAAGCCTGTCAATAGTATAGAAAATGTAAGTTTTAACCAGCAGTGCTTCCTTAGTAAGTGAAACAAGAACGAATTTAAAGCGAAAGTTTTTTCTCAGCTAGCAACAAAAATGAGCAGAAAACAGAATAATTGATCTTCTGAATAAAACAAAGAAGCTGTTCCCAACCCTGTCAATTCAAGCTTTTAGTCACTGATAAAGCCTGCTTATTGGAACTAACTAATTTTCCTAATCCAGGGGTTCATAGACAAAATAGTATTGTTTCTAGTTTATGGCAGAAAAGGGAAAAGAAAGAAAAACAAAAAGAGTACAGTATATATTATCTACATGTATGTTTTTTATGTTTCTTAGAAGTCCAAGAGTAGACAAGAGAATGTAAAAACTAAATATTCGAGAATCCTCACATTTTATCCGCTTCCCAGTTACTCTGAGCCATGATTTTATATCCAACAATGGACTCCTCAAGATGTTACAACTCTGTCAGACGCTTTATCAAACTGCATATCGAACAAATGCAATTTTAATCAGAAAACCGTCAGTTCAAGCAATTCAACTCAGAAAAGAAAAGAGCGAACACATTTACAAGAATTTAAAACCCTAAGTTTTCACACAAATTTACAAATACGAGAGATCAACCCAGCGATCCATGCAAGATCGCGATCAAACACACAACTTCAAACAAAATTCGCAGCACAATTTACAGAAAACCAGTTAAATCACATAATCCAAATAAGATCTCAACCAAACAATAAATAATCAAGCTTGCACACTTATTTCTGAAATTCACTTCCGCAAATCGCAGCCTCTTCCCCAGCGTTGCAAATTAGTCCGTCTAATCAACAGAAACCCAAATTCAAAGCTTCTCCTTCATTTCTTCTTTTCTCCATTCACACTCAAAATAATCCGACAACAGTAGACCTCTCAATTCATGCTAGGATGCGTCTCAACCAAAATTCAAATTCTATTTCCTCGTCTAAACATTAAAAAAAATGTCGAACCACCGGGAAAAACAAAAGATAACAACGAACATAAGTACAACTCATGGATTTCCAGTGAGAATAAGAGAGATGAAAAATATCGAGTACGGGAAATCCGAAAAGAAAAGCTGGAAAGCGGTGACGCATGGATCTGAGCCTGAGCTCTGGAAGGGGGAATCAAACGCCGGGGTTATATAAAGGCGGAGGCTCGGATCGAGGATCGGGTGGGGACTCCCTTAAATTGGAGGTTCGGGTCCAGGCTGGGAAGGGTAGTGGTGTGAGTGCATACATCTTTAATGTTAGTGAAGTAGCAGTGGAGTTGCGGCTGCACAACACGCGGGGGAACGGGTGCTTTTCTGCGTCGTTTTGCAACATTTTAATTTAATTGAAGGATTAGATTAAATATTTTTTATTTGATAAAAGTTGATATAGTATATTTAATTGAAGATAGCATATAATTTTATATAACTTTTATTATTGATTCTACGATAATCGATAATCTTAAAAGACAAATATTGGTTCAACATAAATATTAGGAATAGGAAAATAATAGGGTGTTCTGCCTATATATAGCCAAAGTAGATTGTAAAAATGTAAATATAGTCAATTTTCCTCGAAATTGTATCTCATAGTTAATATAGGGTTTCTACCCATATTCATAGGCCGTTCCTATTTAGTGTTAGTACTATTATTGCCATAATATTATTTCATATTAAACAAAATTTGACATATTAATGTAATTAGTAATAGTATCATAATTTTAATATTATTTGTTAATATAATCTATCTAATAATAGTGTTAATAATAATAATAAATTAAAGTAAAAATATTAATTACAATTTTAGCTGAAATAGTGAAATAGATACTTAATATAGGGGTAGAAACTCTATATTGACTATGGGATATAATTTTGAGGGAGATTAGTTATATTTACAATTTCATACTCTACTTTGGTTATATATAAAAAAAGACCAAAATAATATCGTATACTCCGAGTTAATAATGTTATAATATGTATAAAGAAAAACGAGTACCAAATAGAAAAATGTGTTTAGTATTTCAATTATAAGATTATATTGAAAAAAAAAATAGAAGCCCAAAAATTGAGGATTTCGCCCTCCTTAAATATAATCCAAATTTAATATGTAATATTGTGAATAAAAAAATAATTTTAAAAAATAAAACACATGGATTATACACAATTTAAAAGGCGTCCTCCAAACATGTGGATTCGGTTGGGTGCCAATTAGGAGTATTCAGAAAGACCGCTAAACCAACTCCGTCCACCACAACTAGGGGTGTAACGATTTGGTTCGGTTCGGTTTCTTATGCATTTTAGGAATCGAACCAAACACATAGAACTGATTCGGTTCGGTTCGGTTCGATGTGTTTTTAAATATCGGAATCGAACCGAACCGAACCGCTTATAAATGGTTCGGTTTACCGGTTCACCTTTTTATTTATTTATTTATTTTTTAAATCCTAAATAATGCAAGAATAATAGTTTATAGGATGTCACTCGTTCCAAACTCATAAGTATAGAGTTGTTACTCATTTCTCTTCCTTTGTATAAATTAGAATTGATATTAACTTAAATCTAATATCTAAATCCAATAACATTCTTATATAATAAAGACAAATATTAAATAAAAAAATAAAAAATAAGATATTGGTTCGGTTCGGTTCGAACCGTTCAAAAATTCTTGAAACCGCGAACCGAACCGAATGCAAACGGTTCCTAAAAAAATAAACCAAATCAAACCGCGAAGCCGAACCGAACCATATTTTTCGATTTGGTTCGGTTCGGTTTGATCGGTTTCGTGGTTCGGAGAGGAACCACTTACACCCCTAACCGCAACTAATAATCGTCAGTATATTTTTTTAAAAATTACTTGTCGATTTATTTTTTGACCAATCGTCGTTGTCTAGGTCGGTGGCGGGTGGCAACCTCCTGACCCTCCCTCTCACTAGATTGATCGTGATAATTGTTGGTCCTAATGAGATTTTAGGTGTATGGGGTGAATATACCTGATACGAATTTTCTGCTGAATACAGAAGGTACCATTACACACTTAAACAGTCAATAGTACAAGAAACAAAACATAATGTCGAGTCGAGGAGTTCTCTCTCCGCAATACGAAATACGACCCAATAGTGCTCTCGGTTCAGGCGTATCGTCCCAAAAGATGAAACTTTAGAACTGGACAAAGGCGATGACAAGAACTTTAGACAGCCTAGGAACTTTAGAATGCTAATGCAGAGAATGCTTGAGTTGCGTTGTGTGTTGAAATGCATATGTATATTGCCTATTTATAGGCTCTTCCACCCAGGTGATTAATTGTTGGAGCAGTAATTTCGGCAGGTAGTCGGGTAGTAGGAAGAGTAATGGAGAGATGGTGAACCCTAGAGTCTCATTCCATAGACTTCCAAAAAATATAGGTGCATTGCACCACAAGCTCGGCTAGTACATTGCACCACGATCTGGGCCAACCCACCAATCCCATTAGCCAAGGCCCAGCAGACAAGTCCACGGACCACCCAAATGACCAATTGTCAAGATCCAATGACAAGGACAAGGATACGGACACAGACATGGAATTGCAGCCGGAGCCGGATTCGGGCATGGGCACGGACGCGGTCGCGGTGGGTTGAAATACTATCAGTTTTCAAGTTAGAAGATACATGGAGCACTGAGACAAGCTTGGGTGAGTACTTGTCTTCCTCGTGGGTGTCGGCAGCCAATCCGGATCTTCTGGCCCAATTTGTGAGGAATACTACATGGCCCACCAATCAGGTAGTGTTGTATTACAACTGCTATTACAAGTAAACCGGTAAGTTGGAAAAAGAAAACAAACAGAAGAAATCGTCGAGTCGAGGATAGCCTCTATCCGCAAGACGAAATACACCCCGGTAGTGCTCTCGGTTTTGGCGTAGTGTCCCCAAAGATGAAACGACGACGTCACGAGGATTGCAGCACCGCAAGATCTTCGAGCTCCGGCGAACTGGACTTTTCCGGCGAGGACAGGAGCTGCTGGACAACTTCTAAGTGAGCTAGGATGCAACTAAGTGAGCTAAGATGTAGATTTCAGGTGTGTTCAAATGAAGTGAAAACCTGCATATTTATAGGTTGTTCCACCTAGATGATTTATTGTTGGAGCATTAACTCGTCATGTAGTGGGGATGGTAAGTGGAGAGGTGGACTCCTGAACAGTCTCATTCCAGAGACTTCCAAAAAGAAGGGTTTGGGTGTGGCAGGTGCATTACACCGCGAGCTGGACCAGCTCTACAATCAGCCCATCCAAGTTATTAGTCAGCCCACCAAGCCCATTAGCCAAGCCCGACGGACAAGCCCACGGACCACCCAAAGGCTCAAGATCCAAGTTCAAGGACCGGAGCCGGGTACGGGCGCGGGCGCGCCACGTGTGAGGCAGTCGGCGAAAAGGCTCGCGCGCATGAGAATGTGTGGCCCAAGTCCACCACATGTCACTTTGTTATCTCCTACTAAATGGTAGAGACTTAAATACCACACAAAACATTACACATTAATCAATGTGGGACATTGATTAATGTAATAACTCTCCAAAACCCGAATTAGGTAAGTTTCTCCACTTTAGGTAACATATTTGTTTTGTCCCCCCAAACTTCGAGCCACTATTTCTCACTCACCGAAAATCAAAATTGAGAAATTAAGCACACTATAATTATCTACTCGAAACGTAGATCGACATCATATATCTCAATTCATAAATCGGATATATATCGATGCTCGAAAAGACGATTAAACGGGCTGAATTTTGCCCAAGTCAAATTAGCATTTAATGCTAATTAAATTTCCATAATAACAAAATATATATATAAAAAATATATATATTACTGTTGTAAATATATTTTATATATATACTTACCATATATTGTGATGACCATGTAAACCCTAAAAGCCCATGAGCCCATCTTGTACTCTATAAATAGAGGTCTCCACCCTCATAATAATACACATCTCATTCTCGCTCTTTCTTTTATTCTCTCGTTCTATTTAGTTTATAACACGTTATCAACACGAGTAGCTCGCGTCTAGGAATGAGAGGCGACGTTTTGAAAGTGAAGACGAAGAGAGGGACGGAGATCGTGGCGATGTACGTGAAGAACCCGATGGCGAAGCTGATGCTGCTGTACTCCCACGGGAACGCTGCTGATCTGGGGCAGATGTATGATCTCTTCAGTGAAATCAACATCCATCTCCGAATCAACTTGATGGGGTATTTTCATAATGATTTATGTTTCTGCGATTTTGTTTATGCTTGGGTGGATTATAATGAGATTTGATGGCCAATTTGATTGATGAATTTGGCTTGGTCCATGGCAATTAATTTTGAATGTAATGATTATGTATCATGGTGGATGCATATCATGGTGGATGCATCTTATTGAATTGTTATTCGGCTCCAGAAGTAGCACAACACAATTAATATTCCTGAAGAATATTATATTTTTGAAGAGCAATTCAAAAACATATTTATAAGTTAAATTGTTGCTCCAGAAGTAGCACACCCAATGTTTTTGAAAAATATTACATGCTTTTGTAGAGCATTTACTTTACATACGCTTTTATTTATTTATTTAATGTTGAATCTCAATTGTTGCTCCCGAAGTAGCACAATTCATATTCACGAAGAATTTCACATGCTCTTAAAGAGCAATTCAATTTATTTATTAAAATAATTTAATTGTTACTTCAGAAGTAGCACAATCAATATTCCCAAAGAATATTACATGCTCTTGAAGAGCATTTATTTTACGCTTTTATTTATTTGTTTGTTTGTTATTTATTTATTTATTTAATGTTGAATCTAGATTGTTGCTCATGAAGTAGCACAATCCATATTCCTAAAGAATATCATAAGCTCTTAAAGAGCAATTGAATTTATTTATTGAAATGATTTAATTTAATTATTGCTCCAGAAGTAGCACAACTTAATATTCTTGAAGAATATTATAGACTCTTAAAGAGTTATTAATATTATCTATGTATTTACTATATATTTCAGTTTTTTCTTCTTCTGCATAGTGTATAATATATATATATATATATATATATATATATATATATATGTAAACTTAATTTGTTGCTCCTGAAGTAGCACACAACTAATATTCCTGAAGAATATTACGTACTGAGCAATTCATACAATATATCTTATTGATATGCGAATCTTGGTTCTTGAATTGTAATTGTTGTTGCTCCTGAAGTAACACAATTGATATCCCCAAAGAACACTATATGTTCCTGAAGAACAATTGAGTTTCTCGAAAATATTAGTCATTCACCTGAAGTCGTTTAATATAGACTAAATTGGTGCTCCTGAAGTAGCACAATTTGTATTCCTGAAGAATACTACATGTTCTTGAAGAACAATTCAAGTTTTTTTTTTATTTTGACAAATGTTATATGTTAATAACTCTAATTGTTGCTCTTGAAGTAGCACAATTAACTATACATGTTCTTGGAACAACTAAAACTTGTCTTTTTGAAATCATATATCACAATAATCATACTTTAATTGTTACTCCTGAAGTAGCACAATTAATATTCTTGATGAATATTACATGTTCCTAAAGAACAATGTATATCTAAAGGTATGTTGTAATTTAAAAAATTACCTAATTATATGGAGTGGAAGCAAGAGTTCCTCTTTGAATGACAATTGCATTTTCAATATCCTATTGTGGCTTAATTTCTTTTCAATAATAGATGTGAGATCCGGTAGATCTCAAAATTTGCAATTCATTGATTTCGCTTTTCATGAAATTAAATTATTGCTCTGGAAGTAGCACAATTACATTCCTGAAAAATGACCATATTGTGATAGTAACATTACTATCACATGTTTGTGGAAATGCTTCAAATATAGTATTTTATATACTATTTAACTTTTGCTCCTGAAGTAGCATCATTTATATTCCAGAAGAATATTAAATGCTCTTAAAGAGCAACTCGCATTTTCGATGATATATGTTATTCTTGAATGAAAAATATTATTTATGTCTTGTTGACATTAATGCACTCTTGATGTCGATGTTCATCTGCCAATAAGAGGGCATGAGAGAGACAATAGAAATGAAGCATTCCAGTAAGATTGCTTAAAGATATAATTGATTGTCCTCCCTAAAACTCGATACGAGTATATGCATCCTAAATTGCAAGATTTTCAAATCTAGTGCATCGAAATTATTGAAGGCTCCAGAAGAGCATGTGTCATTTTATCAAACGATACGAAATCAGCTATTGAGTTTGCCCTTTACTTTAGTAAGTCTAGAAGGAACTTACTAAGTTTTAAGGATATCCGTTACAATGGATACCATATTGAAATTATATAAGAAGGTAGTGATTGTTTTGCATTTAGCCAGAAGCTAACAAAAGAAAAGTTATCACACTACCACCTTGACTGTATTACACATTCATAAAAATAAGTGAGACAAAACATGTCATGAACCTGAAGTTCAAAAGAGCTCTATGCTTTGACATGATAAGTTTGGACATCTGCAAGCAACTTTGATGCGCAACATAATTGAAAATTCATAGGGGCGCTGCAGAGAGATCCTGAAGAATCTCTTAATTTCCATGAATGTTCGATTTCTAGAAGAAATGTAGAACTTGTTAGTACTACAAGTTCAAAAACAATGAGCTCAATTCCTTGAAGCAGATTTATCATGATAAAGCTAATGAGTTTATTAAACTCTAAGTTCCTATTGAAGAGAATTTAATATTATATGACTTTGGGATTGAAATTAAATATTTAGTTGCTCATGTCCATCCTCAAAATGAGTTTTGTGAGTATAAAAATGCGTCTCACATTAAAATTGTTATTATGATGAAATAACATTTCCAACATTAGTTGGAACATATATCACATTTAGATTCCTGAAGTAATCAATGTGAAATCTACATCCAAAGAAAAAGAAGCACAAGGAAAAACTAGTCACATTTGGATTCCAGAAGTAATCAATGTGAACAAGAAGTCGAAAGGTTCACTTGCAAAAGATTGCAAACCAACTTCTTGATGCTTTAAAGTTTTTTTTTTTTTTTTTGATACGTGGAA
Source organism: Lavandula angustifolia (assembly GCA_028984105.1). Taxonomy (NCBI): domain Eukaryota; kingdom Viridiplantae; phylum Streptophyta; class Magnoliopsida; order Lamiales; family Lamiaceae; genus Lavandula; species Lavandula angustifolia. The sequence continues at coordinate 28,757,154 of CM054808.1, forward strand.
TCCGCAGCCGCTACCTTCGGTGCGCACTGGGTAAACCCCGCTCCTTGTGCAGTAGCCTGCAAACCACACATGAGAGTTCAACCACCCTAGGCTAACCATAGGTGACAGGCTCCACAAAGTTGCTTCCAGTGGGATTCGAACCCAGGACCTATCGGTCATTGATGCTTTTAAGTTTTGTATATATAAGAAGTGACAATGTCATACATTTGCTGCAAATACCCCCGCAAGAATAAATGTCCCAGAAGGACAAGTACAAATGGTAGCAAATGAATATAAAGTTCGTCAAATATATGGTCGACCAATTGGTTCTAAAAGAAATTTTGTGTCTAAGAAAAGGGACACAACATATGAACCAAACAATGACGATAATGATTAATCAATCAAATGAAGTTCCTGAAGAACTACAAGCTCTGAAAATAATGAAATCTCAAAATACTGGAGAGATCAAATATCGTCATGGACGCACAACGGTATTTGCGCCTTTTAATATGACTCTTGAAATGAAAAAAGAGGATCCTCAATGACGATCTATAAGAGATTGTCAAGATTGAAATAATTGGCCAAAGAGGAACGAAGTCATATAAGGTGAATTAATATTCCCTAGAAAGCCGGAAATATTTGGACCTGTAGTTCCAAAATCCGGAAAGTATATCCCTGAATGATATAAATATGTCTTTGTTACATAGAGAAATGAAAAATTTACGAGATATAGGGTAATACTCGTAACATAATTTTTCTCCCATAGATCGGGAATTAATTATATACTCTCCTATAATAGACGACATTATATTTGATTAATCAACTTATGTCACAAAAGGCTTGCTACGCGCCTTATGGATGTAGTAAATACTATCAATGTAATTCACTAGATAGTGACATATATATGAAGATCCCTGAAGGATTTAACTTGCTCAAAGCATGTAAGTCAAAAAGATATTTTCAATTAGATTGCAAAACTCACTGTCAGGGCTGAAATAGTGCAGCTGTGATATAATCATAACGACGAGAATTCCTTGACAGAATGGTACATAAATGATGACTTGAGTTTGATTGAAACTCCTGAAGAACGTAATACTTATATGTATACTCCGTCAAAATGACTTACATAGAAAAGTAATTATGAATTATTTTACTCATTGATAATCCAACTCACATCCTTGTCGGCATTAGGGGGAGATATAAAACATAAATGATAGAATGCCGCAATATCTCGTTGGATTAACTAGTAGATTCATTCACGCACTATGAACCAGAAGTTCATCAAGTTATTTAGTGCAAAAAGGAGTGACTAAAATCTCATATACCTGTTGTATATGCACTATGAAAGAACTGAAGTTCTTCATAGACAAAAATAAATCAATTAATTCTCATTGACGCTAGAAGCGTGAGAGATTTATTAGTGTTAAGAGATAAGAAGTCCGCGGAATACAAAATTAGAACACATCACTCCAAATTCCTCCTGAAGAGGATATGTGAATCATTATGTACAAATGTACTTGATGAAATCAACTCATGCCTAAAGACGGAGTTATAATCATAAGACTTTGGTTGAACTAATAATTGTCTCGACCTGCAGATCGAGCATCTCCCTAATGGAGTTATGCTAGTCGACTTACCTGAAGGTCTTTAAAGAGATTTTATTTTATTGCATCCACATAGCTACTTAATGGTTGCTTCAATCACTTAAAGTGGATGGAGACTCATTTATACCTATAGAAGATAACAAAAATGAGGACCAGAAGTTCCTTACTTATGTGCAATTGGAAAATTTAAAATGGTATTGACCATCATTTGTTATCTTCGAGACAAACATGCTATTATCTTTGATGATAATTAAATTTGTGTTGCACATATTATTCTAGACCTTAAAGATAACCTTGGAGATTGTTATCTTGAGGGGGAGTAACAAATTGTAAATAATCCTGAAGATTAGACTGACTCCTAAAGGTCAAATGACTCTGAAGGTTAAATGGTTGTACTCTTTTTTCCTTTCTAAATTTTTCCCAAAGGGTTTTCTTAGTTAAGGTTTTTAACGAGGCATCCAATGCAACACATGAAAAAATGAGTCATTGAGATTGATTCATAAAAGTGCCAATGCAACACATGATCTCCAAAAGAGTGACGGCATCAACATCCAGCAAATTCGTTCAAGTGACAACCTAGCAGATTCTTTTACAAAGGCATTACCAACATTCAAGAAGTTGGTACACAAGATCGATATGCGCCGACTCAAGGATCAAGAATGACTATATTGAGGTGGAGCAGCTGTACTCTTTTTCCTTCGACCAGTTTTTATCCCAATGGGTTTTTCTGGCAAGGTTTTAATGAGGCAGCAGTTTCTTTTAGGAATGGTCAATCAAGGGGGAGTGTTGTAAATATATTTTATATATATACTTACCATATATTGTGATGACCATGTAAACCCTAAAAGCCCATGAGCCCATCTTGTACTCTATAAATAGAGGTCTCCACCCTCATAATAATACACATCTCATTCTCGCTCTTTCTTTTATTCTCTCGTTCTATTTAGTTTATAACAATTACAACGATTTTCCAACATGTAGTGTCATGTGTGTTTTTAAAGTTAAACAAACACTATAATATTAACTATATGACCCACCAATACACATGTGGCACCGCGTGATTGGTGGCCACTGAGTGGTCTTTGCAAAATTGGGCTAGAAATCCTGGCGGTCAGCTGGTTGCAGAATCTGCATTCTTACATCAATGCAATTCCTCGGCATTAAACTATCCCAAGAAAAGCTTCTGATCCTGGCGGTCAGCTGGTTGCAGAATCTGCATTCTTACATCAATGCAATTCCTCGGCATTAAACTATCCCAAGAAAAGCTTCTGAGTGAAGAGTGAATTGATTTATGCTGGCATGTCTCTATGATTGATCGGCTCCTCAACGATGTGGGAGGTTTTGAGGTAAAGTTTCTGCAATAATATACTTTCTCATTCCCAAAATTCTTATCCATTTTGGTAGCGGCACGGTTTTTAAATAAAGTTATTTATTGTGTATAGAAGAGTTTGAATGAGATATATAAGAGAGAGAGAGAAGGATTTGTCAGCATCAACCACTTTTGCAGTTTTTGTCCTCATCTTTGTATTTATTGCAGTCAAGACTTCCTATTTTGCTGAGCAGCACAGAGAAAATACTATTAGCATTCAAGTCACGCCAGATGTTGACATAAATGTAAAATGTAAGGATTTTTTGGTCCAATATCTAGTATTGCATTTTTAAATTTGAAAGTGTCTGTTTTTGACATTTAATTTATGGCGGTGTCTAATTTTGACATTCTACTATATCCTTTTTGGGTCGGAATTCTACATTCAATCGCTTCAATAAATTAGATAGTTCAAGAGGTGGTTTGCACATTTCTAAATCTGATTCGTAGATTTCATACAAAAAAATCTTTGAATTAATAGAATGTTTCTTAATATTACGAAGAACTTTTACATGTTGCATGGATTTTACAATGTCCTCCATGCGTTAATCAATGAGTTAACGTCTATATAAGTTCTACAAAGCAATAAAATTTGTAAATTAACTATAGTAGAATTGGTGATGAACTAACTATATTTCTACATCTGGTGATCGGATCAACATGGCAATCCGGGAATGCATTTTAAATGGCCAGCGAACTGCGCTAGATCTTTGGCAAACTTGCCAGATTTGGGTGCAATCCTATCTTGTCCGAGCTGAAATTTATGATTTTTATCTCCGGATTGGACGAAGAATGCTCCATTAGCCAACACATCTTCCTCCGATTTCCAAACCCAATTCTTCCACACACTCTCAGCTGTATATTCTCTCTTTGTCACCTCTTTGGCGTTCCTGTTATCCGGAGCCACAAAGTAGTTGCCTTGGCTCAATAAAATTGTGTAAACTTGTGTATTATAAAAGAGGAACCACTATGCCAAGAAAGTGCAAAGATATGTTCTTGAAGGTGTGTAGGGATTGGTTGTTATTTGTATTCAAGCGGCGACGAGTTTACCTCATCACAACAAATGATGAAAGATGTGAAGTAATTGGTTTATAAACTGCTAATACTACAATAAACACAAGTTCAAATTTAATTCAAGTGGTAGATTTTAACTTGACTTGAATCTTAATTATGTATTTAAATTTTTACTAATGGACATGAATCGTATTTGCTCTAATTTTTTGTTAATATTGTTACACTAAAATTATGTAACTGTCCCTGTTATATTTAGTAAAAGAGAAGGGTTGTTTGATTCATGAATCCCATAATTTTCCCATGTGTTTTAAATATGAATTTATCAATTTAGCCATGTGAAGAGGGGAAAAAGCTGTATCATTTGTCTGTAGTAATTAAAAAGATACTAATCGTTTTCTGTATTACATAATTAATTTTCAACGCCGCCGTTGAGCTGAACGTCAACGAAACAGATGCAGAAGCAATTTTATAATTTATAAATATTATAGGAAAAATAGTATTTTAATTTTGACTGCAAATCTAGTCAAGGCAAACCATTGTTGACTATAATTATTGAATTTGTAGAAATTAAATATTTTCTCGAATCGTATTTGCGGGATTTAAGAAGTCAGCACTTTTCTTCTCCTCTCCGAGGAGAACGGCACTCATAAGTTGGTGAGAAAAGAAAGATTTTCTTAAAAAAGCTTATTTATTTAAATTCAAATAGATTCATAAATCTGAGATTTATAATTAAAAAAGCTATCCAGATCACACGAATAAATTTATTAGAGAAGGACTAGTGTGCATAATGTTGCACATGCAACATGATCCAATTTTCAATTTTGACCCGGATTGACCGGGTTTGATCCGATTTTGTACTTTAAAAAAAAAAAATTCCCTCTTTCTCCCGTCTCCTCTCCTTCCCTCCCCACTATCCCCTTTCTCATCTCTTTCTCTTTTTCTCTGCATCTGACTTCTCTCTCTCTCTCTCTCTCTCTATCTACTCCCCTCTTTCTCCACTTCCCCCCCCTCTCTCTCTCTCTCTCTCTCTCTCTCTCTCTCTCTCTCAAAGGAGAAGTGTCGGAGCTGTGCATAGGTAAGCATGAGCTCAAGTGGATCGCGGCGAACACCTCGATTTCAGACGCATTAGCGGCGCTAAAGGCGTCTGGAGAGACCTACTTAAGCGTTTGGGCATGTAGTGCGAGTGGTTTATGCGTCTGCATCGGAAAATTCTGCACGACGGATGCGATTCTCTTCCTCTGCAGAGACGAAGATTTGGCTGATCCTTTCGGATCTCTTCAAACTGTTGTTTCTGATATTTTACCCAAAGGTGCTCCGATTGTCAGCCACATCCAACCTAATTCGAGGTACGTTAATTTCGCCGATTTGCTTTCGCTGCAGTTTTCATTTTAACTCTTAGTCACCGTTTTATATATATATATATATATATATATATATATATATATATATATATATATATCAGATTTGTCTCTTTGCATTACGATATGCAAAATTAGTGCCTGTTCGATTGTTCGTATATGTTGGATTTATGGATATTGTTCCTGTACTCGAGTGATGTTCTTCACATTTAGTTAAACTGGGGAAATTGCATGTGTAGCTCTTATTAGTCAACACGCATGTGCGATTCGATTTTCCGGATCTTCGATTTAGTTAAATTGGGAGAATTTATGTAGCTTAATTCAAGCATCATGTGTGATTGATATTTTCCGGATCTTACAAAATATACTCAATTACAAGTAGCTTAATAATGTGTGAATTATGGCTTGCACGCACACTCGCTCATCATTGACACGTTCTTTTATCGTGATTGACACGCACAGTAGAGACAATTGACACTCGCTCTCTATTGTGAATTATGTCTTAAACGGACATTTCGCTCATCATTGACATATTCTTTTATCATGATTGACACGCACGTAGAGACAATTAACACTCGCTATCTACCGTGAATTTTGGCTTAAAAAGACATCCGGTTATCATTGACACGTTCTTTTGTCATGATTGACACGAATAACATACACAATTGACACTCGCTCTCTACCGTAAATTACGGCTTAAACAAACACTCGCTCATCATTGACACGTTATTTTGTCATGATTGACACAAACAACATATACAATTGATACTTTTTTCATAAACAAATGACACTTTTTTCGAAACAAATCGCATTTTTTTCAAAAATAATTGATAGTCAATAAATGATACTTTATTCAAATATAAATGATACTTTTGTTTGTTATGATTGACACTTTGGATAAAAAATAAATGACACATTTATTCACTACAAATGACACGCCTTACTTATCAAAAAAATTGAAAAAAATAAAAAAAAATTGTTTGTTACGATTGACATTTTTGTTTGTTACAATTGATACTTTAGTATGCAAAGAGTGACACACCCGTCCTTAAAATAAATGGGAAAAAACGTTAAAAAAATGAAAAAAATATTTTAATTTAAATTTTTTTGTTAGTTGCAATTGACACTTTTTTTTTGTTACGATTGACACTTTCATATACAAGGAGTGACACGTCCGTCCTTAAAATAAAGAGGAAAAAAACGTAAAAAAAATTTAAAAAAAAATTAAAAAAAAATTAAAAAAATAAAAAAATAAAGATTAATGATGTCACGCTGACATCAGTGGGTCAACACGGGTCAAAGAGAGTCAACGGGTCAAATACGGGTCAAAGCGGGTCAAAATTGAGTAATTGGATCATGTTGCATGTGCAACATGGTGCACACAAGTTTTTGCCAATTTATTATCTTAGCATTAATTTTGTTGTCATATCCTTTTATCCAATTACAATATGAGCATTCCCTAGGAGGAAAAGATTCTACCGTCTTCCCTTTTATTTGGGCCGACATGATATGTATAATTAGAAATCCGCAACCGCTATCTAAATTACATATTGGATAAATTATAATTTTATATAGTCACATATAAATAATACTGAAAAAAAAAACTTCGTACTGTGTGTTTATAGCCATTTGGAGATAATATATAGTAGACTCTTATAAAAGCATTCAATTAATCAAGTTTTTTTGAAAACGAAGTATTGAAAAATAACGTAAACACACTTGTTACTTTTAATGGACTTAATTATGACTGTGATCCAAATTTCATCTATTATCTCATTATTTTGTCTTGTTTAAAAAAATGATATAGATAGAAAGTAGAAATTAATAACTAATATTTATGAGATTCATTTATTTATATACAACTAACAATTCTTTTCAATAACACGTCTAGTAAAATGAGACAGAATAAAATAATTTTGTTTTATTTTGAACTTTTATGTGAAGAAAAGGGAGGCTTTCACGAACAATTAAAAGTAAAAATTTGCAGTCATGTGTTGACTGTCCCACATGTAACGTTGAATATATTTGTAGCTTTCCATCACCCACCAATTTTGAACGTAATGTTTTTTTAATAATAAGCAGCTTAGTAAAAGATTATTTCGTCAATCTCTTTGCAAAATTGCCGCCACTCAAATAAAATAATTTCTAATCCAAGACAAAATGGCATAATACTTTTTAATATACATTTTAAAAAATAGTATTAAATCTTCATATAATAACGTTAGTATCAATCCATTTGCATATACACAACATAACAGAGAGAGCCGGCCAGCATCACCAACGCCTCCTCTCTTTCAGATACTCCATTCGGCCGCCACCACCTCCGCCGCCGCCTCTGAACTCAAAAAAATGTCACTCGCCTTCAACCTCAGAGTTATCCCCTTCACCGGCAACAGAGTTCAGAGCAGGAGAGAGATTTTGCCAGGTCAGTATCAAGCATTTCTCATTCATCATATTTGAATGTTACTTGATGCTTATATAGTTATATACATATTCTTCTACAGTGATCGAATCTCCGATGACCGCCGCCACCAAGCCATCTTCTCTAGCAGTTAAATGCACCCTTACTGCTCCAACCGGCAGTCCGGATTTGATGGGAAAGATACAAGAGAAGTTCAACAAAAGAGAAGATTCTCCTTTGTTAGCTGCAACTATTCATCCTGCAGATGTACCCTTAAATCTCTGCATAATCGACTCCCTCCAAAGGCTGGGAGTCGACCACTACTTCCAATCCGAAATCGACACTGTTCTAGAGGATACATATAGGTAAGGAATAAGGATGATCAATATTGTTCTTATGGAAAGAATCAGATTATGATGTTTCAATAATTTGGTTTTGATTATCAACAGACTATGGCAGCTCAAAGAGAGAGTCATCTTTTCGGATATTACTACTCATGCAATGGCATTTAGGCTTCTGAGAGTCGAAGGATATGAAGTCTCATCAGGTATGTTTGGATTCTTTCAAATACATAAGATGTGTTAAGAAATCTTACATGGTTGTGAATCATCTTTCTTCCTCCTTGTTTAGAGGAACTGGCTCCATATGCTGAAGGCAACGTGCAAACGGTCGATGTGTCGACGGTTATTGAACTATACAGAGCAGCACAGGAGAGAGTATGTGAAGAAGATAGCACTCTTGAGAAACTGCATGCTTGGACCTCCAACTTTCTGAAGCAGCAGTTGCAGAGCAACTCCATTCCTGACAAGAAATTGCACAAACAGGTGAGTGAGTCTTATGACTTAATTGGTTACATTTTCTCATGAATATACTTTATACTAATTGAGTTTTTCTTTCAAAAACTTTAAGGTGGAATACTACTTGAAGAACTACCACGGCATATTAGACCGAATGGGAGTTAGACGAAACCTCGACCTATATGATATAGGCCATTATCAAGCTCTACAAGATGCAGATCGGTAAAGCTTGCAACATTCAATCTGTAAAAACATGCATTGTCAATCAATACTTAGCTAACATATATATGCATTCTTTGTTTAAGGTTCCCTAGTCTATGTAATGAAGATTTTCTAGCATTTGCAACGGAAGATTTTAATGCTTGCCAAGCCCAACACCAGAAAGAACTTCAGCAACTGCAAAGGTATATATGTTATGCCATAGCTTAAACAGATAATTTCCTCTAAATAAGGCAAAGTATATTGATGCATCAACATAACTATATGCAGGTGGTATGCAGATTGTAAGTTGGACACCTTGAAGTTCGGAAGAGATGTAGTCCGTGTGGCTAATTTTCTAACTTCAGCAATTATTGGTGATCCTGAATTGTCTGAAGTCCGTCTAGTGTTTGCCAAACATATTATCCTTGTAACGCGTATTGATGATTTCTTTGATCATGGTGGGTCTAGGGAGGATTCATACAAGATTCTTGATTTAATAAAAGAGTAAGCTTTTTCTTCAGATAAACTCATCTGCCTGCTGCTTTCCTTTCCCTATCATTATCATTCATATATACTAAACTAGTAAGTAATGTCCGAATAAACAGATGGAAAGAGAAGCCAGCTGGAGAGTATGGTTCTGAAGAAGTTGAAATCCTATTCACAGCAGTGTACAATACAGTAAACGAGTTGGCAGAAGAGGCTCATGTCAAACAAGGACGTTGTGTTAAAGACTTTCTAACTGAACTGGTACTTCTTGTCAACAAGATGCTTCAAATGATATGCATTTGTTAATCCGGTTAATGATTCTATGTTTGTTTTTAAGTGCAGTGGGTTGAAATACTATCAATTTTCAAGATAGAGTTGGATACATGGAGCGATGAAACAGCACTAACCTTGGATGAGTACTTGTCTAAATCCTGGGTGTCAATTGGTTGCAGAATCTGCATTCTCATGTCGATGCAGTTCATCGGTATGAAACTACCTGATGAGATGCTTCTAAGTGAAGAGTGCATTGATTTGTGCAGGCACGTTTCGATGGTTGACCGTCTCCTCAACGACGTGCAAACTTTTGAGGTAAAGTTTCTCCAAGAATGCAGTACTAAGAAACAATAAACAAATGTTAGTTATATCAAATTTGAATGCAGAATAACAGTAGTGTAATTTGACAGAAGGAACGCAAGGAGAACACAGGGAACAGTGTGAGCCTTCTGCTAGCAGCAGCTCAGAAAGACGGAGCAGCCATTACTGAAGAGGAAGCCATTATAAGGATAAAGGAACTGGCTGAGTACAACAGGAGAAGACTGATGCAGATTGTGTACAAAACAGGAACCATTTTCCCAAGAAAATGCAAAGATATGTTCTTGAAGGTATGCAGGATTGGTTGCTATTTGTACTCGAGCGGCGACGAATTTACTTCTCCCCAACAAATGATGGAAGATATGAAGTCATTGGTGTATGAACCCCTAACAATGAGCTAAGGCAGATGCATATCATAATATCATATATTCTTGTAAAACTATTGTGATTCAATATCATTGAATGTCATAAGGAGATGTAACATTGATTTCAGCAGTCATCAAGCATTCTCACTTGTTTACTTCCTATAGTATGATCAAGGAACAAGAAAATCACTAATTTCACTTAAAAGAAAAAGCAATTTTTCATGAATTTCAAGTAAAATTGATAGCCAGAAATTGCATGTGGGCTGTGTGGCAGGACAAAAAATACTTCCACACACATGATACAAGATTCCAAAGAATCATGAGATAAAAAGATGCTCTTGCTTTTTTTTTTTTAATTCATGGAACCCGCAGCCGCTACCTTCGGTTCGCACCGGGTAAACCACGCTCTTTGTGCAGTAGCCTGCAAACCACACAGGAGGGTTCAACCACTCTTAATGTGACAGAGTGACAACAAATCATATAGCGGTCTTGGTGGGAATTAAATACAGGATCTATCGGTCCGGGCCACCCACCTTAAACGCTACGCCATCCCATGGGGACAAAAGATGCTCTTGCTTATCATTATGGGTCGAAGACTAAGAATTGGGAGGCCAAAAAAAAAAAATTCGTGTAAATCTACAATTTTAGAAGTGAAATAGCAAATTATAAATATATATATTAAGAAAATTCGGGTTAATTATACAATTTGAGAACACGCACACCTAGATCCACCCCTGGTTACTCTAGGAAATGCAAAAACTGGACTTATTTAAGATGAATAAAATGATCATACATGAGGGAACCTATGTTAAGTCTATGACTGGTGATTGGCGAACAACATTCTGGACAATGTTTCACATTAAATTCACACACTATTATAGTACTAAAAATCAAACAAAAGAGAAAAAGAATTCCCACACAACAAAATTAAAAAAGCTCATTGGTTACTAATCAGAGTAGAATAAGACAAACAACTACTAAAACGAAACGGTACCGCGTCGAGACTCTCCTAGAAAAACTGCAACTATGAACTTCAATAGCCATCAAAACTGAGCGCAGGACAGCAACGGGCGACTGCTAAAGGTTGTTTTGCTAACGGGTATCGCCGTCAAGCTCCAGATTTGTCTTCCGACGAGTCTTTTACCTTCGGCATCGGTAGGGCGGCGGTGATAATGGCGCGCGCAGGGTCTTTTGCTGGCTAATTTAAATTTTTTGGTTCAGACTGAAAAATATCTTTGACGATTATGTTCTAGTAGTTGGACTATTTTCATCTCAACCCTAACCTTCTAAAACTTAAATATAAAAAAAAAAAAAAAAGTCCGGCGGCTATATACCCAAGCTGGATAAAGTCAAATATATTTATACCCAATTGTTATATTTAACTACACTATATACCCAAAAAGACTAAAATACCTTGCAAACGATGGGATGGTCCGACTAATAGGGATGGTCCGACCAATAGGGATGGTTATGGTCCGACCAATAAGGATGGTCCGACCAATAGTGATGGTCCGACCAATAGAGATGGTCCGACCGGAGGGGCCGATCATAATTTTTTTTTGTGCCGATCACATGGTCGGACAATTTGACTATTAGTGTCAATCTGACACATAGTGCCGATTTGACAAGTTTAGGTAAAAAATTTGAAAAAGTAAGGGTATTTTAGTAAAATTGGGTATTTGCTAGATAGTTTTCAAAGGAATGAGTAGTTTTGTAGTTGTAATAGTTAAATTGGGTATTGTTGTACAATTCCACAAAAAAAAAATACTCATTTATCTCATTTTATATTATGTCACAGCTCAAAACTTAACTAATTTTTATTTTCATTCTCGATTTAACTTATAATCTTTTTTCATAATATTTTTAACGAATTATTATACACGAAGATGAAAATGCATAAATCGAAAGTTGTTGTAAATATATTTTATATATATACTTACCATATATTGTGATGACCATGTAAACCCTAAAAGCCCATGAGCCCATCTTGTACTCTATAAATAGAGATTTCCATCCTTATAATAATACACATCTATTTATCATTCTCTCTATTATTCTCTCATTCTATTTAGTTTATAACACGTCATTAACACGAAAAAGCTTTTAAGAAGTTTTTCTTAAAAGAAAAATATTCGCGGAGAATTTGCAAGCGAAGGTATCAATATTAGTTTGACTTAGTATGTTCTTAATTGTCATATTTATGTTATGCCTTCTCATGTCGTCGCCTGCCCAAAATTTAATAGAATCCCATAATTCATATTACATGATTTCTACTTTGTTAAATATATTTAGTATATGCCGAGATATTTCACAATTTGGTTGTGTTTTATTGTGGTGGATTATGCTAATCTTGATTACGTGAAAAAAAAGGATATGTAGGAAACTATTTGCTTATTTAATTTAATAAGACATGAGTAGAATCATTATATGTGTTGATGGTATTTTCGAGTATATGACGAGAGGTTAATTATTTAATTTAATTGTTGCTCTTGAAGTAGCACAATTAATAATCAATGAGATATTATTATATGCTCTTATAGAGCAATTCATCGGCTTTAAATATTACATGCTCTTGAAGAGCAATTGGAAAACATATTTTCAACATGTTGCTCCAGAAGTAGCACAATCAATATTCCTGCAGAATATTACATGCTTTTGAAGAGCATTTACAATTAATATTTCTACATATATATACGTTTTTACTTATTTATTTATTTGTTTATTTACTTTATGTTAAATCACAATTGTTGCTCCTGAAGTAGCACAATCTATATTCTTGAAGAATATCACATGCTCTTAACGAGCAATTCAAACTTATTTATCGAAACGATTTAATTGTTGCTCCTGAAGTAGCACGATTTAATATTTCTGTAGAATATTACACACTCTTGAAGAGTTATTAAAATTATCTATGTATTTACTACATACTTCAGTTTTTTTTTGTTGCATATTGTATGATATTTATATCGATATATAAATATAATCTCAATTTGTTGCTCCTGAAGTGGCACAGAATTAATATTCCTGAAGAATATTACATGTTTTCGATGAGCAATTCATATATTTTTTGTCTTATTGATGGCGAATCTTGGTTCTTGAATTGTTATTATTGTTGCTCCCGAAGTAGCACACTTGATATTCTTAAATAATACTATATGTTCTTGAAAAACAATTGAGTTTTTAGAAAATTTTAACTTTTCTCTTGAAGTAGTTTAATATAGACTAAAATTGTTGCTATTGAAGTAGCACAATTTGTATTCCTGAAGAATACTACATGTTCTTGAAGAACAATTCAAGCTCTTGATTTTAGCAAATGATATATGTTCATAACTCTAATTGTTGCTCTTGAAATAGCACAATTAATTTTACATGTTATTGGAACAACTAAAACTTATCATTTTGAAATCATATATCACAACCATACTTTAATTGTTGCTCCTGAAGTAGCACAATTAATAATCTTGAAAAATATTACATGTTCCTAAAGAATAATATATATTTAAAGTATTATCTAATTACATGGAGTGGTAGCAAGAGCTCCTCTATGCTTGACAACTGCATTTCCAACATCCTATTGTGGCTTAATTTCTTTTCAAGAGTAGATGTGAGATCCGGTAGATCTCAAAATTTGCAATTTCATTGATTTCACTTATCGTGAAACTAAATTGTTGCTCTGTAACTAGCACAATTACATTCCTGAAGAATGACCATACTATCACGTGTTTGTGGAAATGCCTCAGATATGATATTTTTATATACTCCCTCCATCCCATTATTAATGTTCCACTTGCCTTTTTTTATTGTCTCATACCAAATAAGGAAATAAATGAGTGGACCACAATCAATCTAATTAAGTGGACCCCACCCCTTTATACTTTTACACCACAACTTTACACATTTACCTCCACTATCTTAATTATCGTGCCCAGTCCCAATGGGACATAAATAATGGGACGGATGGAGTACTATTTAACTTTTGCTCATGAAGTAGCATCATTAGCAACTCGTTCTTTGATGATATATGTTATTCCTGAATGAAAAACAGTATTTATGTCTTGTTGACATTAATGAAATCTTGATATCGATGCTCATATGCCAATAAGAGGCATAGGGAGATAATAATAGAATGAAACAAAGCATCAACGCAGGATTGCGTCAAGATATTAATTGTTTGTCCTCTCTAAAGCTCGATATGAGTAGTTGCATTTTAAACTGCAAGATCTTAAAATCTAGTGCATCGAACATCATTAAATGCTCCTAAAGAGCTTGTATCATTCTATCAAATGATACTAAATTAACTATTGAACATGCCCTTTACTCTAGTAAGTCTAGAAGACACTTACTATGTTTTAAGGATATGTAATGGATAGCATATTGAAATCATATAAGTAGGTAGTGATTCTTTTGTATTTAGCCGGAAGCTAACAAAAGAAAAGTTATCACACTATCATTTTGAATGTATTACACATTCATAAAAACAAGTGAGACAAACCATTTCATGAACTAGAAGTTCAAAGAGCTTTATACTTTGACATGATAAGTTTGGACATCTGCAAGCAACATGATGCGCAACATAATTGAAAATTCATATGAGCGCAACGTAGAGATCCTGAAGAATCTCTTAATTTCCATGAATGCTCGATTTCTAGAAGAAATATAACACTTGCTAGAACTACAATTTCAAAAATAAAGAGCTTAATTCCATCAAGAAGATTTGTCTTGATAAAGCGAGTGAGTTTTTACAACTCCAAGTGCCTCCTGAAGATGATTTAATATTATATTGCTTTGAGATTGAGATTCAACACCTAGTTGCTCATGTCCATATTCAAAATGATTTTGTAAGTATAAAAACAATCTCACATTACGATTGTTATTATAATAAAATAATGTTCCCAACATTAGGTGGAACATATGTCACATTTGAATTCCCGAAGTAATAAATGTAAAATCTACATCCAAAAAAAAGCACAAGAAAAAAACTAGTCACATTTGGATTCCCGAAGTAATCAATGTGAATAAGAAGTCGAAAGGTTCATTTGCAAAAGATTGCGAATCAACTTCTTGATGATTTAGTATGTATATAGAAGAAGTGAAAATGTCATACATTTGCTGCAAAATACCCCCAACAAGAATTCATGTCCCTGAAGGACAAGCATAAATGACAGCAAATGCATTTAAAATTCGTCAAAAAATATGGTCAACTAAGTGGTTCTAAAAGAAATTTTGTGTCAAAGAAAAGGGGCACAACATATGAACCAAACAATGACGAAAATGATTAATCAATCAAATGAAGTTCCTAACGAACTACAAGCGTCTGAAAATTATGAGATCTCAATATATTGGAGATATCAAATATCGTTGTGGATGCATGACGATATATTCGCCTTTAATATGACTCGTGAAATGAAAAAATAGGATCCTTAATGACGATCTATAAGAGATTGTCAAGATTGAAATAATTGGCCAAAGAGCAACGAAGTCATATAAGGTGAATTAATATTCCCTAGAAAGCCGGAAATATTTGGACCTGTAGTTCCAAAATCCGGAAAGTATATCCCCGAAGTTGTCAATTAGACTGCAAAAGTCATTGTAAGGGCTGAAATAGTACAACCGTATATGATATAATCATAACGACGAGAATTCCTTGACAGAAGGGTACATAAATGATGACTTGAGTTTGATTGCAACTCTTGAAGAACATAATACTTATATGTATACTCCGTCAAAATGACTTACATAGAACAAGTAATTATGAATTATTTTATTCATTGATAATCCAACTCACATCGGCGTCGGCATTAGGGGGAGATATGAAATATAAAGATTGAATGCCGCAAATATCTCGTTGGATTAATTATTTAGATTCACGCATTATGAACCAGAAGTTCATCAAGTTATTGAGTGAAAAAGGAGTGACTAAAATCTCATATACCTATTGTATATGCACCATGAACGAATTGAAGTTCCTCATAGAAAATATAAATCCATTGATTCTCATTACCGCCAAAAGCGTGAGAGATTTATTGATGCTAAGAGATAAGAAGTCCGCGGAATAGATAATTAGAACACATCACTTCAAACTCTTCCTAAAGAGGATATGTGCATCATTATGTACAAAAGTACTTGATGAAATCAACTCATGCCTAAAGACGGAGTTAGAATCAAAAGACTTGGGTTGAACTAATAATTGTCTCGACCTGTAGATCGAGCATCTCTCTGATGGAGTTACGATAGTCGACCTATTTAAAAGCTCTTTAAAGAGATATTATTATATCGCATCCATATAGCTATATAATGGTTGCTTCAATCACTTGAAGTAAATGGAGATTCGTTTAGACCTATAGAAGATAACAAAGATGTTTTAGGACCAGAAGTTTCTTACTTATGTGCGATTTGAGAATTTGAAATGGTATTGACCATCATTTGTTCTCTTCGAGACAAACATGTTATTCTCTATGAAGATAGTTAAACTTGTGTTGCACATATTAGTGTAGACCTTGAAGATAACCTTGAAGATTGTTATCTTGAGGGGGAGTAATAGATTGCAAATAATCCCGAAGATTAGACTGACTCCTAAAGGTCACATGACCCTGAAGGTCAAATGGTTGTACTCTTTTTTCCTTTCTAAGTTTTTCCTAAAGAGTTTTCTTAGTTAAGGTTTTTAACGAGGCATCCAATGCAACACACGAGAAAATGAGTCATTGAGATTGATTCATAAAAGAGCCAATGCAACACATGATCTCCAAAAGAGTGGCGACATCAACATCCAGCAAACTCGCTCAAGTGACAATCTAGCGGATTCTTTTACAAAGGCATTACCAATGTCAACATTCAAGAAGTTGTTACACCAGATCGATATATGTCGACTCAAGGATCAAGAATGACTATATTGAGGTGAAGCAGTTGTACTCTTTTTCCTTCGTCCAGTTTTTATCCCACTGGGTTTTTTCTGGCAAGGTTTTAACGAGGCAGCAGTTTCTTTTAGGGATGGTCAATCAAGGGGGAGTGTTGTAAATATATTTTATATATATACTTACCATATATTGTGATGACCATGTAAACCCTAAAAGTCCATGAGCCCATCTTGTACTCTATAAATAGAGGTCTCGACCCTCATAATAATACACATTTATTTCTCATTCTCTCTATTATTCTCTCATTCTATTTAGTTTATAACAAAAGTCCTATTTTAAATTCCCACTTTACATGCATATAACTTCATACATATGTGGAGCCTCTGATTGTCATAGATATATTTCATACAATTGAAGAACTTGTGTCAAAATTATCATATACTTGTCATTCATATTATCACACTATCATAAACATGCCACTCATGTTTTTAAGAGACATAAAGTGGGCATTGGATTCTCATAAATGTGCACGCATAATAAAGAGGCACAAGTTATTACGGTCTTTATTGGGTTCCTTATTCACCGTTATCATTTCACTTATGAAAAAAAATATACGACATATACATAAATAAAAATGATATCATCTTAATAAGGGAAAGAAATAACTTGTCGTTCATAGAAATACTAGATTACATAAGATAAACTAGATTACAATAGATTACACTAAAGAAGACAAGTACAAATAAAAATTACATAAACATAAACTAGATTCATTTTTCAAATTCAATTTTGACTAGTTCGAGTTTTAGCTCTTTTTCTCCTGCGGATAAATCATCTTTCGCCAATAATGCATCCAATGTTTCATCTTCATGCTTTGCGTGTTGATCCTCATTTTCTCTATTTATATCATTTGGCGCTCCATGTCGAGTTGAACATTTGTCACATCTCTGATTAACTCAATTTCATTGTCTATAGAGACTTGTTAAATTATAAAGTTGAGTTACAAAATCATTATTGCTATCAAATTATGATGTCTTACTATTTCCTTTCTTCTTCTCTTTATCTCTACCTTCAGAATGAAAAATGTTGGAAATTTGGTTTTGACTAATTAATATTTTAGTCTAACCATGATTAAATTATTGTGACCACGTTCGTATTCTCAAAACCGAATTTCGGTGAGTGAGAAATGTGCATTTTAAGTTGGTCACGTTTGGGGACATTTTTCGTAACTGGATGCAATTACTGCCAAACTACCTGACCCAGTACTTGGATCGTGTCTGGGCAAGTAGACTCGTGTGACTGTTGAGCTGTCTGCAAGTTGTTGGCAGTTCAAAGGTCTTGATGACCTAGAAGCATCCAATGGAGAACTTGAAAGGTCTCAAGTGATGGCTCTTAATGATCAAGTAGTGGAGTGGATCTTTAATGCCTTTAATCCCTTGACATGGTGGATTTTGCTATATAAATATAGATGCATCTTACAAGCATTTCATATCATAGATCACAACAACACACATACACAGCATAACATACATACGAGCATCTATAGTATAGTTCGGTGTCTGCCCAGTTCGTGCCTTGGTTCAGTTCGTCGGAGCCTTTCCAGTTTGCGGTGCTGCTACCGGGAAGGAGGAAAGTCGTTTTATCTTTGGGGACAGATTGCCAATCCGTGAGCACTAGCCGGAGCAATACTGTCTTGCGGAAAGAGGAAACTCGACTCGACTTTGTCTGTTCAGTTTGTCATTTCATACCCAGGAGAATCTTCAACCCGAACTTTCTGCCCAGAATACCAGAAAGTTGTCTGCCCTATTGGATACAAAATCGGTTGTAATCTAGTATCTCAATTTCTACTGTATTTCAATTATTTGTTATTATTTTGTACGCATTTCCAAGGTTATCGGCTATATTATAACCAACAGTCGCAAGACAAGTCTTTGACCTGCTAAAGCTTTGAAAATGGCGTCCAACACTGGTTCAACCTCCAACAACCAATCTGGTGGGGCAAGGGTATTACCGGGTTCTCCCCAAGCTGAAAAACCATTCAAGTTCGTTGGTCTTGACTTCAGGACTTGGCAATTGAAGATGATGTTCTACCTGACTACTCTTGGCCTGGCGAAATATGTCAAAGAGCAGGCTCCAGTCATTGCTGCTGATGAGAAGGATGAGAACAAGAAGAATGCATATGAACAATGGCGTCATGAAGACTTCCTGTGCAAGAATTATATCTTGAACAGTCTGGAAGATGCCATGTATTCTGTCTACGCAGATACAAACAACTCCAAGGATCTGTGGGAACTTCTTGAAAAGAAGTACAAAACTGAAGATGCTGGAACAAAGAAATTTGCTCTGGCCAGGTATCTGGCTTACCAGATGCAAGATGGTCGCTCTGTCATGGAACAAGTGCAAGAGTTTCAACTCGTTGTGCACTCTGTTCATGCAGAAGGGATGAATATTCCCGATGCCTTCACTGTTGCGTCAGTGATTGAGAAGTTGCCTCCTTCGTGGAAAGACTTCAAGAGTTACCTGAAGCATAAGCAGAAGGAAATGACTCTTGAGGATCTAATTGTCAAACTCAGGATTGAGGAAGACAACAGAAAAGCCGATCCAAGACCGAGGGTCTCGATCGATGAAAATGCTAACTTGCTGGAACGTAGTGGTCCAAGCAAGAGAAAGCGCCCTGACCAGTCTACCAAAGGCAAGAAGGCTCTGAAAGGGAAGTTTAATGGGGAGTGCTACAACTGTGGCAAGCATGGCCACATGGCAAGCCAATGCAGAAAGCCCAAGAAGAAGAAAGCTCCCCAACATGCTCATGTTGCTGAACATGATGAGTTGAATAATGATGATCTGGCCTGTGTTGTGTCAGAAATAAATCATGTTGAAACCCCTAAGGAGTGGTTCGTAGACACAGGTGCTACCTGTCACGTTTGCCTGGACAAGGGTGTGTTCTCTGTCTACAATGTTGTTGAAGGCATAAAGTTGCATATGGGCAACAAGGCTTCATCTGAAGTGGCTGGAATCGAAACTGTGGTTCTGAAGTTATCCTCTGGGAAGGAGCTAACGCTGAAGGATGTGCTGCATGTCCCAGACATCCGCAAGAACTTAGTCTCGGGCTATCTTCTTGTAAACAATGGTTTTAAGCTTGTCTTTGAGTCTGATAAGTTTATACTTACCAAGTCTGGAAAGTTCCTAGGCAGAGGTTATGTTGCTGATGGACTTTTCAAAATGAATGTAATGGATGTGCGCCGAGCACATATGAATAAGAATGTTTCTACTTCTTCTTATTTGGTTGAGTGCTCTGATCTATGGCATGTTAGATTGGGACACGTTAATCTAAATGCTATAAAACGATTAGTAAACTTGGATTTACTAAAGTTGAAAGAGGTAGACACACGTAAGAAGTGTGAAATCTGTGTTGAGGCCAAACTGGCCAAGTTTCACTCTGTTGAAAGAAGCACAGAACCTCTAGAGTTGATCCACACAGATGTGTGTGATTTGAAATTTGTGCAAACTAGAAGTGGGAAAAAGTATTTCATTACTTTTATCGATGACTGCACAAAGTACTGTTATCTTTACCTCTTAAGGAGTAAAGATGAAGCTATTGAAGCGTTTAAGAACTTCAAAGCTGAGGCTGAAAATCAGCTAAGTACCCGAATTAAAGCAATTTGAAGTGATCGAGGTGGTGAATATGTAGCGCCGTTTGAGGAGCTATGTGCCCAGGCAGGCATAATACATCAAACGACGGCTCCATACTCGCCTCAATCAAACGGTATTGGTGAACGCAAGAACCGTACTCTGAAAGAGATGATGAACGCTATGTTGATAAGTTCAGGTCTGCCCCAGAACATGTGGGGGAAGCTGTCTTGACAGCTAACTATATTCTGAACAAAATTCCACTTAAGGGTAAGGATGTGACCCCTTATGAATTGTGGAAAGGACGTAAACCGTCATATAAATACCTCAAAGTGTGGGGGTGTCTGGCCAAGGTTGAAGTGCCTTGTCCAAGACAAGTTAAGATCGGTCCCAGAACGATTGACTGTATCTTTATAGGATATGCACTTAATAGTAGTGCTTATCGCTTCCTAATTCATAAGTCGGAGATACCCAATGTGAATGTAGGAAATGACGATAGAGTCAAGGAATGCAATATTCTTTGAAAATGTTTATCCATGCAAGAGCCCGGATAGGGCAGAAGGAAGTTCTGGGAAGAGAACTCATGATGATGCTACTAGTTCTCATCGGGCAGATGATGTTGAACTAAGACGTAGCAAGAGAGCTAGAACGGCTAAGACGTTTGGGCCAGATTTCATCACCTATATGTTAGATGATGAACCAAAGTCTATAGCAGAAGCTCTGTCCAGCCCAGACGCTGCGTTTTGGAAGGAAGCTATCAATAGTGAGATTGACTCCATCATGCAGAATCATACATGGGAGTTAACTGATCTCCCAAGAGGTTGTAAGCCCTTAGGATGCAAGTGGATCCTTAAAAGAAAGTTCAAAGCTGATGGTACTATTGATAAGTACAAAGCTCGTCTAGTAGCCAAGGGCTTTAGGCAAAGAGAGGAAGATGACTTCTTCGATACCTGCTCACCTGTGACTAGGATCACGTCTATTCGAGTGCTTCTCTCGATTGCTGCGTTGCACAATCTTGAGATCCATCAAATGGATGTGAAGACTGCCTTCATAAATGGTGAGCTAGAGGAAGAGATTTATATGGACCAACCCGAAGGGTTTGTGGCACCTGGGCAGGAGAGCAAGGTGTGCAGATTGGTTCGGTCGTTGTATGGTCTAAAACAAGCGCCAAAGCAATGGCATGTGAAGTTTGATAACACGATGTTATCAAATGGTTTCAAAATCAATGAGTGTGACAAGTGT
This sequence comes from Lavandula angustifolia, assembly GCA_028984105.1. Classification (NCBI taxonomy): domain Eukaryota; kingdom Viridiplantae; phylum Streptophyta; class Magnoliopsida; order Lamiales; family Lamiaceae; genus Lavandula; species Lavandula angustifolia. The sequence goes on from CM054808.1 coordinate 28,779,039, forward strand.
GTGTACGTTAAAGGTACTGCTGATGCATTTGTCATAGTCTGCCTTTATGTAGATGATATGCTGATAATGGACAGTAGTCGTCAACTCATTGTTGATACGAAACATATGTTGAAGAGAAACTTCGACATGAAAGATATGGGTTTAGCTGATGTGATTCTTGGAATCAAAGTTGTGCAGAAGGCTGATGGAATTGTCTTGACACAATCTCATTACATTGAGAAGGTGCTCAAGAAGTTCAATGCCTATGATAAGATGCCAGCTAAAACACTATTAGAGCTCAATGTGCATCTGTGCAGGCACAGAGGTGAACCTGTTCCACAAGAGGAGTATGCAAAGATCAATGGATGTTTGATGTACATCAGTAACTGTACGCGTCCTGATCTTGCCTGCCCAGTTAACAAGTTGAGCAGGTACATGAGCAACCCAAGCAGAGAACATTGGACTGCTCTAGTACGAGTGTTAAGATATTTAAAGTATACTCTCAACTTGGGGCTGAGATACACTAGATATCCACATGTGCTGGAAGGGTACAGTGATGCAAACTGGATATCGGATTCGAAAGACTCATTCTCAACTAGTGGTTATGTTTTCACTATTGGGGGTGGAGCAGTGTCGTGGAAGTCCACGAAGCAAACGTGTATAGCCCGGTCCACCATGGAATCTGAGCTTATAGCTCTGGACAAAGCTGGTGAAGAAGCTGAGTGGCTTCGTCACTTTCTTGAGGATATTCCATGTTGGCAGAAGCCAGTGTCTACTGTCATGATTAACTGCGACAGTCAAGCTGCTATTGGCAGGGCACTGGGTGACATGTACAATGGTAAGTCGAGACACATACGTCGTCGACATAATACTATAAGACATTTGATCTCAAGTGGGATTATCTCTGTTTGTTATGTCAAGTCAGAGGATAATCTAATGGATCCGCTAACCAAAGGGTTAAATAGAGATCGAATGAATAAGTTGCTAGAGGGAATGGGATTAAAAATCCACAACTAGAACAATTATAGTGGTAACCCAACCATGATGACTGGAGATCCCAGAAACTTGGTTCAATGGGACAACTAAGCTATAAGAGTTCGCAGAGCAACACTTGGAAGATTATATCTTCACCTATTCCTTTGGAAAGCAAGTTAAGTGTTGAAACCTGTCAATGTGGTAAGGTTAAGTCTTATGACTTTTAATGATTCCTGGGTAGATAAGTATGTCAGGATACTTGGAAAGGAATCACCTATATAAGTGAGAAGTGTGGCCGCTTCACAGAGGGCACTTATGAATCCAAAGATGTGTCCAAGGCCGAAATGGATACAAACGTGAGAACGAACAAGGTTGAGATAATATTGTGTTGATACTATTGTCTTGGTGCACACTAAGGAGGAATAGTTCAAGGCATCATGTCCACTAGTCCGCCGGTGTACCCGATAGTTTTGACAAGGGAAGGTTCAAAGCCAAAAGCTACCTATCCTGCTGCAATGCTATTTCTTTCGAATTGGGCATTTAGTTTGCATACATGCATGCACAATTTCCACTCATGTGGGGGATTGTTGGAAATTTAGTTTTGACTAATTAATATTTTAGTCTAACCATGATTAAATTATTGTGACCACGTTCGTATTCTCAAAACCGAATTTCGGTGAGTGAGAAATGTGCGTTTTAAGTTGGTCACGTTTGGGGGCATTTTCGTAAATGGATGCAATTACTGCCAGACTACCTGACCCAGTACTTAGATCGTGTCTGGGCAAGTAGACTCGTGTGACTGTTGAGCAGCCTGCAAGTTGTTGGCAGTTCAAAGGTGTTGATGACCTAGAAACATCCAATGGAGAACTTGAAAGGTCTCAAGTGATGGCTCTTAATGAGCAAGTAGTGGATTGGATCTTTAATGCCTTTAATCCCTTGACATGGTGGATTTTGCTATATAAATATAGATACATCTTACAAGCATTTCATATCATAGATCACAACAACACACATACACAGCATAACATACATACGAGCATCTATAGTATAGTTCGGTGTCTGCCCAGTTCGTGCCTTGGTTCAGTTCGCCGGAGCCTTTCCAGTTTGCGGTGCTGCTACCGGGAAGGAGGAAAGTCGTTTTATCTTTGGGGACAGATTGCCAATCCGTGAGCACTAGCCGGGGCAATACTATCTTGCGGAAAGAGAAAACTCGACTCGACTTGTCTATTCAGTTTGTCATTTCACACCCAGGAGAATCTTCAACCCGGACGTTCTGCCCAGAATACCAAAAAGTTGTCTGCCCTATTGGATACAAAATCGGTTGTAATCTAGTATCTCAATTTCTACTGTATTTCAATTACTTGTTATTATTTTGTACGGATTTCCAAGGTTATCGGCTATATTATAACCAACAAAAAATTGAGAAAGTTCTAGTATACGCCCAATCATTCAAAATCTTGGATCTTTTTGAGCTTCTACCACTTTCTTGATCATCAGGCTCTTCACTTGGGGGATGGCCACATGTTGTAACAAGAATTGATGTTAAATGTCACTTGGGATGTTAAGAATAACTTCTTTAAATACAAATGAAGTCTTGAAACACTCTGCCACTTGTTTTATAAATTGCATGAGTTTCTTTTTCAATATCTTTTTAGTTCATTCCACTCTTTTTACGAGCACCTACTTCCTTACAAGCAACAAGCCTCTTGTTTCCGTTTTCATTAAGTTGTTTCCAACGACCCTTAATTGATTCAATGTTTCGTTAGTTAAATGCATTCGGATTGTCAGCTTGCTTCTCATGATACAATGATGAATACGTTGTCATATTGAGGATTTTGCCTCTTATTCCATCTTTTCGATGAAAGAGCTACATCTTCTTTCACACACTAAACAGTTTTTGAGTTCCTCTTATTTTGGTTTGAGGAATGAACATCTGTAAACAAACTGCCATAGATCTTTTGTGATGAGGAGACAAATTGAGAGGTAGGGATTTGGTTCAAATTTGGAGAAAGTTGAGAATCTAGATAATATTGAGAGTTTGTTGATACTGAGACTTTACCGTGTTCGGAATTTTGATACGACAGAAAATTTGGCTGATTTGGATCTCAGGGCGAGAAGGAAATATATATTTTATATGTTGTTGAAAATTTAGAAGAAAAGAAAGTCTAGTATTGTGGATGAAAATAATTTTTATTTAGTTTTATGAATAATTAATTAATAATTTTAACAAAATAAAATAATCTCAATAGAATTTAGTGACGATAAAACTAAGCCACTCAATTTGAATTAATTTAAAAAATATTAATTTAAAAATAATTAATTAAAAGATATGATGAGAATTTAATAAATGTGTATGGATTAGTGAGATAGATATCTATCTCACTAATGTGTTTATTTAATTAAATTAAAGTAGAATTGATTAGTTAAACTTCAATAGTGAATATTTATGTTGCTTCTTGTTTAGTTTACACTTAAATAAAATGAATTCATTTCATTGTAATAGTTCACATATTGTCGTGGCATACATCAAGTAATAATAAATTTTTCGTTTTTTGCATTTACGATTTTAAAATAATATTAGGCCCTAAGTATTTTTCTTCTCCGTATTACTATATATTTAGAGTGATGATTTTATAATTATAGGTACGGGGAGGAGCCATCTTTGTGTTAAGGGATGCTATAGCACCCCTTCAATTTGTGTTAAATATATATTTTGTAGTGGTATTATTCTCTTATATTCATTTTCCTATAACAAAACTCAAATTTACCAAAACATTATTTTTACTATACAAAATACCCAATTTTACTTACACTATCCTAATTTTACGAAAGTTGACTGACACAAATCATTTTCAGGTATTTTTCGAAATTCGAGACGAATTTAGTCAAGAAACAAACTAAAATAACACAAGAGTGTATATATAATAACTAATCCCGCTCGTAAATAAAAAATCCCGCTCGAGTCCCGCTCGGCACTTTCCGCTCGTGTTCCGCTCGTCAACGGTCAAACGTTCTCAAATCCCGCTCGCGAGTCTCGCTCGAATCTCGCTCGGCATTGTCCATTTCCAGTCAAATCCCGCTCGGTGAGCGGGAATTCACGAGCGGGACCGAGCGGGATTTGAACAGATCTGGAATTTAATATCCAGATCTGTCACTTTCTCTCATCTTTCTCCCCAATTTCTTTCGCCCGTCGTCGCCGAAATCCCGCCCAGGACCACTCAAAATGCAAGTTTGGAGTAGATTTCGATACCAAAACACGAGAATGGCCAACCAGGTTAGTCCCGCTCGATTGCTATTGTCCCGCACAAATTTTATCCGTTAATTCGAATATTATGATTTTTTGAGCATGGTTTTGATTGAATTTTCTGATCATGAATTAGTCGAATTTGGAGCATGAATATTGTTTAATTTTTTCGGCGAATTTAAGAATTTCCGGCTTGAATTTTTGTTATAAGATATAGCATGTGATTTCGTTGTTTAATTTTTGGGCGTAAATATTAGTTGCTAGAGAATCAAATTTTTGGGTGTAAATATTTCGTTACTATGGTTCTTGCATATAATTTGTAAATTGAATTTCTGGGCTCAAATCCCGCTCGCCGAGCGGGATTCCGCCTCGACCGAGCGTGATTTTCTTTCGGCCGAGTAACAGGATTTGATTTTTTGGGCCACTGAGTTTCTCGACTCAAATCCCGCTTGTCGAGCGGGATTCCGCTTCGACCGAGAGGGATTTCCTTTCGGTCGAGCAGGATTTAATGTTTAAATTATTTCGACGCGGCCCTTATTTAAAAGAATTGGTATTCTCGATTCGAATCCGAGGATCGACATAGAATATAACCCGAAGATTTTTTATAAGATTAAAAAAGTTTTAAGAGCTATCGGGGATGATGGGTTAGTGAGGAGTTTATGAATGACGTTTTTGGTGAGTTTATGGATTGGAAGGTGGGTAGGAATGCGGCCAAAGCTCTTCACATGTTGATGTGTCATGAGATTCAAGCGGACGGAGATAATTCAATTATATGGTTTTCCGTGTCCGAGACGACTATCCGAGTTTCTTGTTTTGATTATGCCCTTGTCACGGGTTTAATGTTTGGATCCTACAATTTTGATCTGCACGCTCAGCATGATCCCCGTTCCTCGACTGTTTACACCATGTTAAATGGTTGAACACCAATAACGGGCAGAGAATTGCTGACAAAGTTTGGATCCTACAATTTTGATCTGCACGCTCAGCATGATCCCCGTTCCTCGACTGTTTACACCATGTTAAATGGTTGTACACCAATAACGGGTAGAGAATTGCTGACAAAGTTCGAGAGTGGAGATTTGGAGTTGAACGAGTTGGGATTTTTGAAGATGGCTAATGTTCTAACCTTATTTTTCTTTGCCCTTGGTTACAGCGACACGAGAGTGGTGTACACGTGGATTTGGATATTAGAGGACGATCTACGAGCATTTTACAATTCTCGTGAGGCTCCTATACTTATGGTGATTTGAAGCACTATTATAGTTTTGTTCCGAGAACGCCAGAACAAATTTTGAGAAAATATCATTTCTGCGGACCCATTTGGACACTCTAGGTGTGCATTATGATTTTTTTAATTTAATTATTGACATATCTCCTATACTAATTAATATTGATTTTCATTCATTGTAGATTTGGTCTTACAAGGCTATTCCAGATTTAGGAGTGATATTTGCAGACATATTGTCTACAACTGGATTGCCTCGTTGGAAGAATTGACTCTTCGGTGGAGGCCAACCGCGTAGGCTTAACAATTTCTGGCATCGTCAGGTAAAAAAATTTAATTTAGTGTTGATTTATAATTTTTTATTAAGTTTATTATATGGGATATATTATATATGTACTTTTAATTTAATGTTGTTTAATACTCCCTCCGTCCCAAAATTCTTGTCCGCTATTCCATTTTGGGTTGTCCCAAAATTCTTGTCCACTTTCCTTTTTTAGTAAATTATTACACACAACTTTTTTGTGGGACCCACAACTTTATACCAATCTACACACAACTAACAACTCTCCTTAAAAACCGTGCAAAAAGCAAATTGGACAAGAATAATGGGACGGAGGGAGTAATATTTTATTTAATGTAATTGCAGCATGTTGTCCGAGATGGTCTCACACCATCCGATATGGAGACACAAACTCAGTATTGGCATAGCGTCACTGGAGACAATCGATTTCATGTGTCCTACATTCCGGCTGAGAATCCGTTACAGCCCACGATCATAGGGGACTATGGGGAACGAGAGCTATATCGATTCGGACAGCAGACATAGCGTCCCTCCAGTTATAGAGGAACTGGACAGAGGCAATGCCGTTCCACTGAAGGTGGTAAGCGGGTCTGAATGGAGGCGGGACCGAGGGAGCCGGGTCACTAGCAGTTCTTGACCGTGGAAGACGTCCGGACAGTTGTGAGGGAAGAACACCGGACCTTACAGCAAGAAATAGTTCACGACGTTAAAAATCTATTTAGGTCGGTGTTTGGTCGATCTAGGAGTCGAGGCTTGGCTTCTACGTCCTCTCATGCTGGTGGTAGCCGTCAGAACCGTACACCGCACGACCTTGTGAGGAGTGAATCGGTGTCGATGGGGCACCATCGTGATCGGGATGTTCGTGAGGAGATGGGAGATAACTCTCCTCGGGCTGAAGACAGAGCCGACTCAGTGTACCGCCCCGAGATTATGGAGATGGGGGATAACTCCCCCCGGGCTGAGAAGAGAGCCGAGTCGGTGTACCGCCCCGAGATTATGGAGATGGATGAGTCAGATAATGAAGAGGAGCAACCGGTCATTCCACCAACGCAGGGTCGACATAGCGTCTAGTCTACGAGTGTGGCTGTTATGCTCCGGAGTCGGTCCGGAGCATGTTTAACTATTATGACCCTCTTTATGGATATTGTCCGCCTCGTCAGAGCTGGTCATACGGTGCACAACCCATGCACCCACGTCCTTTCGATGGTGGCAATTGGCGTCGGTATTATGCTCCCTATCAGGAGCAGCCTTCAGCACACCGCGTCGAGGTTGGTGCATCATCTTCCAATCCGGTACAGATCGAGCCCACCCTGTCTAGTGACCACAATTGGCTCGATACATTTTCCATTGATTCAGTTTATTAGGTATCGTATAATTTAAATATTTAATTTTTTTAATTATAGCTTCCTTTTTTAATTTAGTTCATTTAATTTTAGGCATTGACGACTCCACGTGTCAACCCGATCGGAGCCCCAATGATGAGCGCTCCCCTAGTCGTTAAAAATTATCGTCATCACCGGGTGTCTGGACTATGGTGTTTCACATATGCTGCGAATTATGCTGTTCCCTAAATATTTTTTGACGAGCTCGAGGATCCTCGTAAGGAGTTGGAGCAGGGGACCATGGATTTATACATGGGAGCGTTGAGGAGGATGGAGAATCTCGGGGATATTGATGTGTTGGCTACGCCCCACTATCATCAGACCGTGATAGTCGATTCGAAATCGTTATAAGTAATAATATTTTTTTCAATTTATTTAATTAAATAATGACTGACATTTTTTTCCATTTATTTAACAGAACGTGATCTGCCAAAATTGAAGAAATGCATTCTGGAGCCGAATCATGACATGCACGACATGGACTTCAATTCTCGGCGTTTCTGGACGCCGAACGAAAGCCTCATGCAGTATATTATCGGTGCAAACTTGACCGCCGATGCGCAAAAGTGGTATAATGCCAAATACGTAAGTATTTATATTAATTTTGCTTAGTGGTATATTTATATATTACAAATTATTCATATTACGTATTTTTATTATTTTTGAAGTTGTTACTGCTGTGTCTTTGCTTCGATCATTGGGTTACTGTTCGGATCGACCTTTGTCATTGGAGGATTGAGGTTTTATGATTCTCTTGACCACAAAGGCGATGATTTTACCCGACGGCATAGGATAAGGCAGTTGAGACCTCTAGTGAAGCTGATAGGTCCTTATCTACAGTACGGCTCCTATTGGGACCATAATGAATTCGGGTGCTGGGATCCTGAAGATCGGTCGCCCACTGTGCAAATTATGCCCCCCGAGAAATAATTGGTTCAGCACAACTCGTAGAGCTGTGGACCGATGGCATGCATGGTAGTGGAGCGATTCATTGCCACTTATCCGACAGTCTAGTGGGGCAGCATCCTCGACAATATAGCCATTTATCGTCGATCGATGACTCAGAGGATCTTCGAGATGTGCTACACACGACCGGGTTTATGACTTTTGTATTTGATTGACATATTTTATTTATATTTATGACTTTTGATTTTATTTTACGGTATTTCGAGTTTATGATTTATTGGTACGTATGTGTATACTTTTTTTTAAACTGTCTAGCAATACTACTTAAAAAAAATTAATTACAAAATAACATTAATTTAAAATTCGACATTGCAATAGATTTCGAGAGCAATTACGTAATATTAAAATACGAAATCATATATTACTTTGACAATTACAAATGGAAGAACAATTACGTCATACTAAAATGCTTCTGACTCCAGTAAGTCCGGCACATCCGTTCCCGGACACTTCCTTCTGGTATGACCAACAAACCACATATGCTGCATTTTTTCAGACTGTGTGTTCTCCCACTAGATGTACATGCTTCGGCACCTAAGGGTCGTCTACTATTCTTCGGTCTCCCTGTCTGCCGTGTAATTAATGGTGGCAACACAACCATTGATGCCACATCTGACGGCACCCACCAATTATGCATTGGGGGTACCGGATACAGTGTTCCGACATATATCATCTTCCAAGTTTCTGTCTTATATGCGTCCGAGACGAAGTCTAGTAAATTTAGTCCAGCAGCCCTGTGGACAAAAAACACGTTAATACACTGCATACACAACAGCCCTATAGATGAAAAATATGTTATACCTGATAGCAGCACAAACATGCGAACACGGGATCTCATCGAGTTGCCACTCACGACATTCACAAGCGCTTCTGCTGATTTGAACTCTCCATTGATACGTTCCGTCGTGAACCTTGAATTTGTCTCCGTTCACGGACACAACAGTGAAGCGATGTGAACGGTCTTCTGTCGGAGCTAACTTTAGTTATGCAGCAATTGTGAGCGCATTATCTCGTGCCATGGCTTTTGCTCGATGTTGGTCACACCACTATTCTACCATGTGACATATTCCCTCGAACATAGAGCATATCGGCAGACGTCGTGCTGTGAGCAGCTGCGAATTGATGGATTCAGCTATGTTTGAGGTCAGCTGACTGTACCGGTGAACGGGAGACTTCGATCTAGCGCAGTCTTCCGGTCCGACATCCATTAACTTCTCGTATACCTCAGGATTGGCTTGACGTATCACTTCCATCGCATGATCAAAATCATACATCGTATATGCATAGGCATCATCATGATACATCTTGATCAGTGTCTTACCATATCGTGTAATCTTATTCTGAAGATGATAGTAACAAGTGTCATGGGTTGCTTCCGGATAAACAGCCTCTACCGCGCTAGCTATGCTCCGGTGTTGATCGGAGATGATCATTAAATAGCTTGGCATCATAAATATTTCTCTCAGTCGGGACATGAACCACGTCCAAGAGTAATCGTTCTCAATTGGACCACACCGAAAGCTAGTGGAAATATTTGGTCGTTGCTATCTATCGTAAGAGCTACAAATAACACACTCTTATTCCTTCCTTTCAAGTGAGTCGCGTCGACCACAATCAGATCTCGGACGTTAAATACCCACGGGCCACGAGAAACATTAAAAGCAACGAATAATTATTGGAAACGACCTTCTAAATCGACTTCGAGATCAGTCATTGTACCTAGATTCTTTATTTTCGGTACATAGAGGTAACGAGGAAACATCTTGAACGAATCTGAGTGTCCACCAAAAATCATCGCCACAACACAATTGCGTGCTCGTAGAGCTACGTTGTAGCTTGCTTGAAAGCCGAATTCCCCCTGGATAGCTGCCATAATTTATTTCGATTTTAGGACGGATTTTTGACGGTGCATACGCCGAGCAACATAAGCAGCGAGCGCCTTTGCACGCACCCTCCTTGGACCAGTCTGAGAAAAATCTCGATTACATGTGTGTTTGGCATGCAAGCCGTTTACAATCCACAACACATCCCTGCGAAACCCGTAGAAAAAATAGGCAATCGCGACTCCGTCTGCATTTATACTCAACCCGACCAGGGTCTATGTGCCGAAGTACAACATAGCAACAAACAAATCATCCTTCTCCCAAAATGTCACCCCTTCACGGAGTGGATAGTCCATAATATGATCCAGATCTCGAACCATAGGTGAGTCAGATGCATCGAGAGGAACAAGTGGAAGTAAACCATCACTTACTTCTTCGCCTTCGCCATATATTATTTCGTCGCTTGTAGGGTCACGGTTGTCCGACATGAGCATAGATATCAGTTGATTCACACCACCTTCTCATCGGATCCATGCTGCTAAGTCACCAAACGTACATTCATTTAATGCACCAGACACCTCATCGTATTCTTCGTTGGATGAACTATCCAAATAATTTTCTTCGTTACTGTCGGACACAACATGGGTATTCTCTTCGTGAACAAAGGTTTCCTGTTCGCGAACATTCTCAGCTCGATTGCTACCATCCGCTTGCTCTTTAAAATTGAACCTTGAACCAAATTGTACAACAACATCGAGTGTACAATAAGATTGAGCATTGGAGTGCACAAGAAGTAAAGTCGGCTCGATTTGTGTACTACAAAGACGAACTGGTCCATATCGGTCGCGAGAATGGACCTAAGCGTAATACAATAACGAGAAACGTAGGTGTAATAAATTTCATAATTTGACGAAAGTGAAAAGGGATTAAGATTATATTGAATGAACAATTGTAAAATCGGGAGACAAACATTGTTCCCAGGAATGCAAACAACTCTAACTTCACCGCCAACATACTCGGACAAATTGTTAAATTGCCCCGTTAAATGAACAATAATATTATACCAACTTTTCATTTTTTTTTCTGGATTGTGAAAGCAAAAATCTACATAATGATTTTGTAATTGAAAATGAAATGAAAGATGATAGAGTGTGTTCGATTTTGGACTTCAATCACGGGTATTAATAGAGAAAATTTCATGATAGGTCGATTTCCACCTTATAATTTGCTGATAAAGTGGAGCAGGACTAGGAATGGAACGAGCGGGACTCTGTGAGCAGGATTCTGCTCCCCTGCCAAGTCAAAAAAATCGAGCGGGACTTGGCAGGCCAAGCGGAATTCTGCTCCCCCGCCAAGTCAAAAAGTCGAGCGGGACTTGGCAGGCCGAGAGGGATTTCCCGAGCGGGACACGAGCATTCAGTGTTATACTTCAGATACCCGATTTCAATCATTTACGCATGGAACGATGCAAAATAACGAATTTGCAGGCTGACAAGTCTGAAAAGTTGAAATTTTTAAATAAAAGTGGGTATTTTGTGTAACAAATATAAGAATTGGATAAATTTGACTTTTGTAATACGAATTTGGGCATTTAAGAAATTGCCCCTATTTTATTCTACAAAAATTAATATTGGTAGTTAGTGCAGCTTGTTAGCACCTCTAGATAAACTAAAAATGGTGTGTGTTTGAATCCCATTAAATACAATTTTCTTTTTATTGGTTTTTTTACTTAATTTAGCATCTCTCCTCTCAAAATCTTGACCCCGCCACTTAAGGTACCCCAACAGTTTTCTACTGTAAAAAATACATTCAACTTCCATTTATGCTTTGTACTTAAAGGAAATTTCATTTTTCACTAAACGTTAATTCAATCTAAAATTTTAGTATAAACAATTAAACACATGGGATGAGTTCACAGTCTATTTAGAGAGCATTAAGACTAAAATCACGTGTATTGAGAAGTTATAGAACTAAATTCGTAATATTGAAAGTTATGGGATCGAAATTACAAGTATTGAAAAATTGCAAGGTAAATCGTCGCTTTAAAAGTTATGAGAATAAAATTGCAAGTTAATAAAAGTTATAAAACTAAAATGGCAACAAAAGAAGGTATGAGACTAAATTTGCAAATACATGAAAGTTAGGGGAATAATTTTTTTCCAATTTTAGAAAAGCATAAACACTCGAAAAGTTTCAATATATCGTTTCATATGATTTAATACGAAGCAACATTCTCATCAACATGACTAACAATTGAATATGCTACAACCAACACTTATATAGTTTTATAAAATAATTATTATTGAGTTATATATTGATGTTATAGATACATAATTTATTATTTTTACATATAGTATTGAAATTCCTTGATATTTTACTTACTTTGAGTTTATTAATTTTATTTAAATATATTGATTGGCAAGTCATATTTTAGGTTTCTCAGAAAATACTGATACCGTATGAACGCAATCAAGAACATAATATTTCTTTTATCGATTTTAATATGGTAAAAAGTACACCTCACAAAATGACAAAATAAAGAAAAATGGATTAAAGAGAGGGAAAGAGAAAAAGAACATAGGACCCTTTTTTTCCCTTTCCCAAACTATCTCAAATCATTGGTAGAATATTAGATGTTAATGTAGGAATTAATTCATATAATTCATGTTATAATCATAATAACCCTATATCGATATACCGAGATCTAAAGCGGAAGCGTACCTGAATTGGAAGCCATGGATTGAAAGTTGAAAAATGAATCTGGACTTCCAAGAGTTACTGCAGCGCCGTTTTGTGATTTTTTAGATGGGGAAAAGAAAACCTTAGCGTCTGCAGGCTCTCGGGGACCAGATATATATAGGGGAATATTATATTAATATTTGGCCCCTTCAACAAATATTAATATAGAATTAAACATAACTTAGGGATACACGTACCAAAAAGTAACACTTTATACATAATTACATATTTTGCCCATAATTAGATTTTAGATATTATCCAACAATCTCCCACTTGGACAACATATGTTACATTATATGTATAACTTAATGAGCTCAAAATGTGTTATTTAATAACATGTATTCTTTAGCGGTCTCGTCCATCAACTATATTTATATAGGATCAAAGCAGTCTTTATCATATTAATCATGACTGGACTCATCAATGGTCACATATACAAAAATAGCCAAATGACATAGACCAACTGGTCCTCCTTAATCTTAAGAGAGGTTATAAAGCAGAGTGATTGTACTGAATACTTTATTCTTTATTTCTGATCAGAAAATTAATTATAAAAGACTAAAATAACCATAAAGCAACTAAAATTTAAACTCCCACTAAACCACAATATCATCGAGTGATACGACACCCATACGAGCAGTGTGCTCATGAAAGACCTTGGGTGACAAGCCTTTTGTGAGTGGATCCGCTAACATGGATTTTGTCCCAACGTGCTCTATAGATATCTGTTTACTCTGCACTTTTTCTTTCACAACTAGGAACTTTATGTCAATATGTTTTGACTTGGAAGAGCTCCTATTGTTGTTGGAATACAACACTGCTGACTTATTGTCACAAAACAACTTGAGTGGTCTTTATACGTCTTGCAAAATGCGCAGCCCAGTGACAAAATTTCGCAGCCATATCCCATGATTTGACGCCTCATAGCATGCTACAAATTCTGCTGCCATAGTGGAAGAAGCTACAAGTGTCTGTTTGACACTTTTCCACGAAATAGCTCCTCCAGCTAACATATAAATGTAGCCTGATGTATACTTTCTGCTATCTTGGCACCCAGCGAAATCAGAATCAGAATAACCCAATACCTCCAAATGATCTGATTTCTTGTATGTGAGCATGTAATCTTTTGTTCTCTGAAGATACCTCATAACCCTTTTGGCTGCTATCGAATGGTTCATACCAGGATTGCTCAAATATCTGCCTAACATTCCAACTATGTATGCAATATCCGGACGCGTACATACTTGAGCATACATTAAACTCCCAACTGCTGATGCATAGGGAATCTTTTACATTTCTTGAACATCAAGATCACTTTTAGGGCACTGTTCGAGACTGAATTTGTCTCCTTTAGCAACAGGGGTATCACCTGGTCTACAATCTTGCATGCCAAACCTTTTGAGAACTTTATTGATATAGCTCTTTTGTGATAATCCAAGAATACCTCGAGGTCGATCTCGATGTATCTGAATTCCTAAGACAAAAGAGGCGTCCCCAAGATCTTTCATCTCAAAATGCTTTGATAGAAATCTCTTGGTTTCATGCAATAAGCCTATATCATTGGTGGCAAGCAATATGTCATCAACATATAGAACCAGATACATAAACTTACTCCCACTGAACTTGTGGTATACACAATCATCACAACATTCATCTCAAAACCGAATGAGACAATAACTTGCTGAAACTTGTGGTACCACTGACGAGAAGCTTGTTTGAGGCCATAGATGGATTTCTTTAACTTGCAAACCATATTCTTTGGGTCTCAAGACTCAAATATTTCCGGTTGCAACAATATATATATATATATATATATATATATATATATATATATATCGATTCTTCAATGTCTCCATTGAGAAATGCTGTCTTAACATCCATCTGATGCAACTCAAGGTCATGATGAGCTACAAGTGCCATAATTGTCCTAAAAGAGTCTTTCGATGAAACCGGAGAGAAAGTCTCTGTATAGTCAATGCCTTCCTTCTGAGTATATCCTTTTGCTACAAGACGTGCCTTATACCTCTCCACATTACCATCTGCATCCCTTTTGGTTTTAAATATCCATTTACAACCAATTAGTTTTGCACCTTCAGGTAATGGGACAAGTTCCCAAACTTTATTGTCTTGCATAGACTTATACTCTTCTTGCATGACATCATTCCACTTTTGAGAGTTTGAACTATTCATGGCCTGATGACAGTTGATCGGATCATCTTCCATCATTCCATTTCCTTCCTCAAGTTCACTGAGAAATACTATATAATCATCTGATTTAGCACTTCTCCTCTCTCTCGTGGACCTCCTTAATGGCCCTTGTTCGTGAGGCTATTGAGTTTGTTCTTCTGGAACAATTACCTCATCCTGAGTAGGAGATTGTACTACATTATCTTGTAGAGGTTCTGGATTCACTTCTTGATCAATGACAGGTGTACGAACCTGATCACCGTCAAAAGTGATAATAGGAATTGAGAGTGAACTCATATCCTCCTCAAAAGCAATGTTCCTTACTTGATTTCTCCCTCCAAACTCAACATCCTCAAAAAATATTGCAATTCCCGTCTCAAAAATATTTCTAGTAGTGGGATCATAAAATTTATAGCCCCTAGATCTTTCAGAATAACCAATAAAGTAGCTGCTCACAGTTTTGGAGTCCAATTTCTTTTCATGTGGCCTATAAGGCCTTACCTCAGCTGGACATCCCCAAATGTGAAAGTGATTTAGACTGGGCTTTCGACCAGTCCAAAGCTCATAAGGAGTTTTAGCTGCTACTTTAGTTGGTACTCTATTCAAAATATAAGCTGCTGTGTTTAATGCTTCACCCCAGAGAGACTCAGGTAATGTAGAATGAGCAATCATGCTCCTAACCATATCCTTAAGAGTCCTGCTCCGTCTTTTAGCTACACCATTCATGTTAGGTGAACCCGGCATGGTGTACTGAGGAACAATACCACATTCCTCTAGGAATTTAGCAAAAGGTCCTGGACATTGTTCGCCTGAGCCATCATATCTACCATAGTACTCACCACCACAATCAGATCTAATGCTCTTAATCTTTTTGTCGAGTTGATTCTCAACTTCAGCTTTAAAGGCTTTGAACACATCCAAAGACTGTGATTTTTCATGAATGAGATATAGGTAGCCATAACGTGAGTAGTCATCTATGAATGTTATAAAATATTGTTGACCATTCCAAGATGCCGTAGGGAATGGCCCACAAATGTCGGTGTGAATTAATTCTAAGACGCCTGAAGATCTGTTTGCACCTAATCTCTTATTTTTGGTATGTTTTCCTTTGATACAATCTACACAAACATCAAAGTCTGTGAAGTCAAGAGACTTTAAAATGTCATCTGACACGAGTCGTTCAATTCTACCTTTTGAGATGTGACCTAATCGCTTATGCCATAATGACGCCGAATTTTCTTTATTTAATTTTTGCTTCGTACCACGTGATTCCACATGCAAGGTTTCATTATAAGATGCAATTATATCCAACATGTAAAGGTTGTCAAAAGCATGTAGAAAACCAGTTCCAACCATATCAGAATTTAAAGACAAACGAAATTTATTGTTCCCAAATGAACAAACATAACCCAATTTGTCCAACAACCGAACAGAAACCAAATTCCGTCTAAAAGTGTAACGCCCGACCTCCACGAAGGATCACAGAGGTCGAGTCGCTACGGAAGAATAATTTAAAACATAAGTTCATACCGTTTATCAAAAACTGGAATATTTCTCTATTTTAAAAGAAACACACCATTTAATGCATTTCATATATACGGAAGCATTTTGAGTCTCAAAATGAAATAAAACAAAATTTTCTGTTTACAATACTAAAAGGTGCAAAAGATCATTTCATCAACCCCTCCTCAGCCCTTACTCCGTCGCCCCTGCCGCTCAACCTGAAAACATTTTTAAAACAATATGGGGCTGAGTACTAATGTACTCCGTGGGTTAAGCCTTTGATAAAAACATTAGTCATATCTTGGAAAATGTACTGTTCATGTAAAACGGTATAACATAGAAAGTTTTAAAACAAAAGAGCATTCTATGAATACCAAAACATTTCATTTGGCCATTCTTTCATTTTCTCAACTATTGGTGTATTCTACGTCCGTTTCTCTTCATTAGTCTTAGGGAAACACATTCACCCAAGACTAACTTCGTAACATTTGTGTACACTAACTCTAACTAGAAAACCTTTCGCCTAGTTAGAGCCCGATCGTTTCCTTTCTTATTGGCGGAGCCAATTATCATTCAAGTAGAAGCATTTAAGCCAATAGAGAGTAAAAACATGAACATCCATAACTTGCATAAATAACAGAGCTTAATAACTCAAACATACTTTTTATAGAAACATATAAACCCACCTCGATTATTCACCAAATTGATTTATGCGAAAACTCAACACCGGGGCTATAGCTCTTCCACAAAAGTTCTCGGTGCTTCAAATCATATTCACGAGCAGCTTGATTGGAGAGGGCTTGTAACTGCAGCTGATGGAGATGATTAAGGATGTAGAAAGAGTGTTGAATA
Organism: Lavandula angustifolia; assembly: GCA_028984105.1. NCBI lineage: Eukaryota > Viridiplantae > Streptophyta > Magnoliopsida > Lamiales > Lamiaceae > Lavandula > Lavandula angustifolia. The sequence goes on from CM054808.1 coordinate 28,796,215, forward strand.
CTTTTGATGATGAAGAACATGAAGAGGTGGAAGTGGAAAAAGGAAAAGAAAAGCGAGAGTGATATATAGATTGAGAAGGAACGTTGGACAAGGAGTCACTTTCTCCTTTGGATCCTCTTGCTACTGTACTACCTCCTTATCCTGCAAGCTAAGTGGAAGACAACATTGGACAGCTCGCTTTGGGTAATTAAATAATCAACCTCCTCATTTTTGTGGTGTACGTGTAAGGCATAGATGAGCAAGTGTCTTGGTGGTTTATCATAGATGGACAAGTGTCTTGGGCATGTGGAGACGAAAAATGAATTGAAGTTGCTTAATATTTTTCTATTAGTAGAGGGTGTGATGATCATGATTGCCTAGACCTCCAGTTAATAACCTACTTCTTCTGCATTAATGGCACGTAAGGAAATGTGACATAAAGTCTAGCATGCATCTCAATAGTTGTGCACTAGTGGAGGATATGATTACCATAGATACCTAGATCTCCAGCTAGGTAGGACACGTACCAAATGGATTGACACTCCACTAACACACCATTGATATGAATTATTAGTTGAGTCAAGAAAATAATTGAGCTCAACAACGTCCCATGTAGGAGATCATGTGGCACATCTTTCTCTCTCGCTAATAAAAATGTCGGCAACATTTTCTAGATTTATGAGTCCTTCTTTCGCTAAAATATCGGCAACATAAAAAAAAATTTCGGGGCATTACAAAAAGACGGCACAATAAAAGTGTCTTTTAAATCCAAATAAGAACCAGAACTTAATAACAACCTAAAATGCCCAATTGCTTCAACTTCTACCGGCTTTGAATCCCCCACAAAGATATATCTTTCAACATCATTAGGTTTTCGGTAGCTCAGGCACCCTGCATAGAAACACTTACGTGAATAGTAGCACCAGAATCCATCCACCAAGTATTTCTTGGTACAGAAGTCAAATTAACTTCAGAACAGACCAAAGCATGATTTGGCACAATCTTTCTTCACATGACCAGGCTTGTTGCAAAAGAAACAAGCAGTTGCTTTTACTTGATGTTGTTTCTTTTGAGCCGGACCCTTCGCAGCCTCCTTAGTTTGTACCCTTTTCTTACTTTTGTCCTTAGGGGCAAAGGCTAAATGAGCACTTTCTGTCTTATCAAGCTTCAATCTCTCTTCCTCCTGAACACAATGAGATATCATTTAGAGACCATTTCTCCTTTTGGCAGTTATAACTAATCTTAAATTGGTTAAACTGCTGAGGAAGAGAGACCAAAGCCATAAGCACGAGCAAATCTTCTGAAAGCTTAATCTTTAGTGCCTTTAATTTTGCAACAATATGGAACATTTCCATAATGTACTCCCTTACATTTCCTTGACCCTTATACTTCATGGACATCAAAGATGCAAGAAGTGATGTCATCTCGACCTTATCGTTTTTCGCAAAACGTTTTTCGAGCTCGTCAAGGAAATCCTTAGCCTTAGTGATTTCTTCAGAATCAGGACCCCTGAAGGCATCCGGAATGCCGTGTTTCATAATCAGCAGACACATCCTATTAGAGCGATCCCATCTCTCATATTCCCTTTTATCATCAGGGGTGCTTTCCGCAGTGAGAGATGCAGGTTGTGTTTCCCTTAGTGCAAGATCTAATTCCATACAACCCAGCACTATATAGACGTGTCTTTTCCATTCCTTGAAATTAGTCCCATTAAGCATGGGAACCGAATTGATATTAGCAGATATCGAGGTAACAACAGATACATTAGCTGAATTAGAACAAAACACAAAACAAGTTCACATTAACATTCATCATTTAAGAGATAAACTTAAAATAATGGTAAACACATCTCAAGATACCTAGCACAACATTAATATCAAATCTTTGGATAGTAATATTAATTGTAATCGGTACTCTTGTTGTAGTAATCAAATATTGACAATAAAACATATCGAACAATAAATCAATCTTTGGACCAATTTTGTTGCTCACAAGATATAAACCTTATAATTGTCACATATTTATTACCACATATGTGTATGCAATTCGGCCAAATATCAATTTACCTTTGGGTCAATTAATAAACGCATGATTTACATACACATAACCACCTTAGCTATTCAAGTAAATTAATCTACACAAAAGAGGTCACTTTGGCAACATATTCTTTCAATTAATTTCCTTGAAACTTACCCAAGTATAAATTTTGCAGAAGATGGATACTGAATTAGCAACTCATCAAACAGCAACCCACATCACATGCGTATATACTGAATTCATACATTACAGATGACGAACATATAATTTTGCATGTATATCAGAAACTGTATAGATAAATAATAATCTTGAATTCGTATACCAACATAATCTGAATTGCAGACACAAGTTAAAAAAAATAAATGTATCTCGCATTCGACAACCATTGAAAACTTCAACTTCAATAATTACTACTCCCTCCGTCCCGTTATTTGTGGCTCAATTGGTTTCGGCACGGGAATTAAGAGAGTAGATGATAAAGTATGAGAGAGAGTAGATGATAAAATATGAGAGAGAGGATGAGTAAGATAATGAGAGAGTATGAGAGAAAGATGATAAAGTATGAGAGAGAATGTAATAAAGTAGGAGAGAGAAGATGATAGAGTAGAAATAATTTTTTACCAAATTAGGAAAGTGGACACAAATAATGGGACACCTCTTTCGGGAAAGTGAGCCACAAATAGCGGGACGGATGGAGTATTAAATTGTCGTGAACACATAATTGATGACAAATTTAACATGTGTGTTGTCGTTCCTTAATGAGAAGATTCACTAGCATAATATCATTATTTAATTCACAAATAGTTGATAGATCCAAATCGGCAATTGCAGTTCTGAATTGTTTTATAAATAATTGATCGAATTAATCGATAAATCTATTAAATAAAGGAAATTACTGCAAATCCGAATGAATCTATTGATCGGTGAACTACAATAATCTATCTCAGAATATCAATTATAGGGCGACTCTGATACCACTTGTAGGAATTAATTCATATAATTCATGTTATAATCATAATAATCCTATATCGATATACCGAGATCTAAAGCGGAAGCGTACCTGAATTGGAAGCCATGGATTGAAAGTTGAAAAATGAATTTGGACTTCCAAGAGTTACTGCAGCGCCGTTTTGTGATTTCTTAGATGAGAAAAGAAAACCCTAGTATCTGCAGGCTCTCGGGGACCAGATATATATAGGGGAATATTATATTAATATTTGGCCCCTTCAACAAATATTAATATAGAATTAAACATAAATTAGAGATACACGTACCAAAAAATAACAATTTATACATAATTACATATTTTGCCCATAATTAGATTTTAAATATTATTCAAGAGTCATTATTTCTCTCTCCATGCTCTTTCCATGACAAGTCATTTAAAATAAAAAAAATTAAAGAAACTTGATATTATTCGATTTAAGCTATTACTCCCTCCATCCCAAAATTCTTGTCTGCTATTTCATTTTGGGTTGTCCCAAAATTCTTGTCTACTTTCCTTTTTTAGTAAATTATTACACACAACTTTTTTGTGGAACCCACAACTTTATACCAATCTACACACAATTAACAATTCTCTTTAAAAATCGTGCAAAAAGTAAATTGGACAAAAATTTTGGGACGGAGTTATTAAAGAAATTATTTCATTCAGCTACCTACCTACCTGCTGCGGAGCTGTCTTGGGACTTTCTCCAATAGTTATCTAATTTTCTCTAGGGAAAAAGCGTTCTTGAACAAACTACCTTCTGCCTTCTGGTATATCAAGATTTGGGATATTGGCAAAGTTGGTGAAGGTGGTTGGCCCGGGACCGATAGGTCCTGGGTTCGAATCCCACTGTAAGAAACTCTTTGTGGGCCCCGTCACCTTATGGTTAGCTGCAGGGTGGTTGAACTCTCCTATGTGGTTTGCGGTGCCATCGCACTAGGAGCGGGGTTTCCATCGCGCGAAGGTAGCGTAGTGCGGGCCCACGTATCAAAAAAAAAAAAAAAGATTTGGGATATTGTAGTTTGTCAGATAACTGTGTAATCAACAGTTATGTTCTGGTCAAATGGCCAATGAGCAGTCTTCATATTACACAAAGTTTCCATTTCTTTTTGTTCGATTTTCAGACGCATTCAATGAAGAATTCATGGTGTTTGGTCAAGATTCAGTATAGTTGAATCCATGATACTTAAACCAGAAACCGAAATTCGAGTTGGGTTCTGATTCTTGTTCGTTTCTTGAATCTAACCGTGTCCAATCAAGATCCAATCCATCTCCAAGTTGACTTTTCCGAACCTCCTTCTCAAAAAATCGGATTTTTCAGCTCAAGAAACGGTCTTTTGTAGATTCTGAGAGATGGGAGAGGGAGAAAGGCTCCCAACTCACAATGATGAGGTGTGCGAGATTGAGCAGCCGGAGCCGGAGAGCGAGATTCGGAGCATTCTTTACAGCCCTATTGTTTGGTTCAGAATGCTTGTCAAAGAATTGCATTGGAGTTTTGTATTTGGAGTGGTGATTGTGTATGGTGTGAGTCAAGGATTGGGTGGAGCTCTTGCAAAAGTTGGGACAGAGTATTATATGAAGGATGTGCAGAAGGTGCAGCCATCTGAGGCGCAGGTCTACGCTGGAATCACTTCTATTCCTTGGATTGTCAAGCCTCTATGGGGCCTCCTCACTGATGTTGTTCCGATTTCCGGGTATCAACGGAGACCTTATTTCATCTTTGCTGGTAATAAGATGTTCCTTATTGAGTTGTATTCTTTGTGGTTTTGATCTTAGTACTTTGGATTGTTCTTGTTATTGAGATTTTTAGGTTATTGAGTTTTGATTTTGTTTGTGTTGCAAGTTTTGTTTGTCTTTTGATCTGTGTTTTAGTTTGGTACTAGTGTAGGTGTAGCAAGCCTTTGAGTTTGGTAACTAATTATTTAAAGCAGGTTTATCTTGATGCTTGTCTAAGTTTTCCTTCATACTGCAGCAAGTATAGTTAGTTGGCATCAGATAAAGAGAGAACTTTAAGTAGTTGGTGTAGCATGTAAATCAGAATATAGTGTCAATATCCATAAGTAACTATCAAGAGTTCAAACATTTGAATGTACCCAGACTTTGAAATGTTGCGTGCGATATCAGTTATGTCAAATACGCGATTAGATGAATATATTTTAGGCTAATCCTATCTAATCTAACTTACCTAAGTACATTATGAGAGCTTTGGTTCCTCTAAGTAGAGTTCATCGTATATTTCTTGTTGCTCAAAAGTGTTGGTTTAAAGTTTTCAGAGCTTATGAGGTTCATAAGGGAGTGCATTTATTTTTTTTGGTCAACTTAAGAGGAGGATGAAGAAGACATTCTTTAGTTGTGCAATTCTCATTCCTATATATCTCTTTCTCTGCAGAGTATGAGAGTTTCTTAGCATTGACTTCGCATATAGAGTCTTGTCTTAATATTTGTTTCTCAATTGCATGGCTTTTTAATTAATAAGGATGCTTTCAATTTTGCTATCAAAATTTAGGTGCCCTCGGAATTGTTTCCATGCTGTTCTTGTCGTTGCACCCGGGACTGCACATACTACTAGCCTTGCTTTCATTGACAGCAGCAAGTGCAAGTGTTGCAATAGCAGATGTAACTGTAGATGCATGTGTGGCACAGAAAAGTGGCCTTTATCATTACCTTGCAGCTGACATGCAAAGTTTATGTTCCTTGAGCTCCTCCATTGGGGCTCTTGTGGGATTTTCCTTAAGTGGCATATTTGTTCACCTCATCGGCCCCCAGGTTCGTTTTTCTGGAGAAGTTGTCGAATATATTACAAACTACTCCAAATGTGATCATTTCTGTACCTTCTGAAATGTAGGGGGTGTATGGCTTGTTAACCATACCAGCTAGCCTCGTGTTCTTGGTTGGCGTTCTGCTCAAGGAACAACGCGTCTCCACCTTTTCTTACGAACAGGTACTCATCCCTTCCTAATGCACAACTAGGATGATCAAACATTGGACACTAATTTCTGAAAATCAGATCAACCAGAACTTAGTCCATGCTGGTAAAGCTATGTGGAAGACGTTGAAATGCCCAGACGTGTGGAGACCGTGTTTGTATATGTACTTGTCCTTCTCCTTGAGCCTAAACATCTTTGAGGGTATGTTCTATTGGGTTACAGATTCACCAGATGGTCCAATGTTTTCTAAGGTATATTCTTCCCATCAACGAAGAATCTACAGTTGATTCAAGATGTTATTACACATGCGTATAAATTGTATTCTAATTCTTTCATCTTTGCTATTTATGCAGCAAATATTTGGTTATATAATGGCCATAGGCTCAGTAGGCTCTCTCCTTGGGACAATACTATACCAATATGGACTAAAAGACTACCCTTTCCGCAATCTGCTTTTATGGGTTCAGATTCTATCTTTTCTTGCCGGAATGCTTGATTTGGCTCTGGTACTGCGCTGGAACTTAAAAATTGGGGTACCAGACTACGTATTCGTGGTGGTTGATGCAAGCGTGTCCCAGATGATCGGACGCCTCAAATGGATGCCGCTTCTTGTTCTTAGCTCAAAGCTGTGCCCAGCAGGCATTGAGGGCACTTTCTTTGCCTTACTCATGTCAATTGACAATGCTGGGCTCCTCACTTCCTCATGGTTGGGAGGCCTCTTGCTTCATGTCTTGAAAGTTACAAGAACAGAGTTCCACAACATGTGGCTGGCTGTCTTGATCAGGAATGTGCTGAGGATTGCACCCCTCTTTCTGCTGTTCTTGGTTCCTGCAGCAGATCCCAACTCTTCTATCCTTCCTGATGATGCTAAGGAGGTGGGTGAAGGTCAAGAATCCGAAAACGTTGAGCTCGTCGCACTTGTAAACCAAACGGATAGCAGATAGGACTGCAGAAGATCATACTGGTGGTTATTACAACACCACAAAGGAATTGCATTTGGTTTCTTGAGGAAACTTTCATAGTATTCTTTCATCTTTTTATATACATTATTATAGAAATTACTCAATTTTGCTTCATTGAGGATAATGGAGATTGTATGAATTTGTTGTTATACACGGTCTGTATACTAAAATACCCCACTTACTTTTCCTACATATTGTAATAGGCTTCCTTCATCATTGTAGAATAACTGAATCCATTGGAAAACAGCATCAACAAATACAACAAATTTTCGATTCAAATGAAGAGCATTTGGCCAACATATCCGTCTAACTTCCATTTGACAGTCATCTGAAAAAACACTGTAAATGCAGAGGCTTAGCATGCGTGTAGAGCATTATAAGGCAACTGACTTATTTCACTCTTCTTCTGTCTCTCTCTCTCTCACGAGTCCTTTCTTTATCATGATCATCTCTCTCCTTGCTGCCACTCTTTTCACGATCCTGTGGTCTGTCGCGGTCACGCCTTCTCTCACGGTCTCTATTTACATCATTTTCTCTGTCTCTGTCTCTGGTAGATGATTTCCTTTGAGGGCTTTGGCTTCTACTTTGGCTACGGCGACGCTTCTTTGATGGATCCCGTGAATCGTCTCGGAGGTCCCTCCTCTCCGCAGAACATACCTCTGTAGTTTGACAGTGTAATGTTCAGATTGACAAACAAAAAGGACTTCTACAAATCAATTATTAAGATTATAACCATGTATGTACTACCAACTCTAAATTGCATAGAAGTTTGCATATGAGAACCAATTTGTGGTGGTTTGTATAATTAATTCTACACACTTACTTCTGCTAGAAGCATCTGCATTTGAATCAATTAGACCATACTCAGCCTGCAGCTGACTCCTACGCACCGCAACTTTTCTCTCGATCTCCTCGGGGTTTTTTGTCCCCCTCTCTTCAAGGGATTCGCGGTATTCCATCAAAGCAACCTCTAGGCGCCTCAATTTCTGTCTGTGACACAAAGCATTCAATTCACACATCAGACTAGATATTCAGAAATGGAAGAAAATGAGATCAATTAGATTCAAATTAATCATTGGTGAAACAAAAGCATAAAAACTGTGGAATCCAGAAAAGACTGATTCTTCAAGCCCCTTTCAATAATGGCAATTCAAATAACACAATATCATGTCAAGTTCTAATAAAATTGAATGCATAACTATTTCAGCTCGACCACATATAATATAGTATTTTGTAATGTGAATTACTTAATATTGCACATAGTACCTCTGCTCCTCATTCATTCCACCATCAAGATGTGTTGAATTACTAGCATCAGTAGTAAGCTCCAGTTCCTCCGTTTTGTGGTGAACATCGCCTGCATTTTCACTACCGGAAGATGAATACGTTAACCCCAAGTCCCTTGTACTTCTATCATGTTCTTCATCAATTTCATCATCCTCTCTAAGCCACTTAGAGGATGGGAGAATGGATTCGCTTTTTACTTCACTACTGTTAAAATCAGGTTGCAAGATATGATCTTTTGGGGGAAAAGGCGCTGACCCTCTCCCCAGTGACTGCATATCATCATTCATGTTACTACCCCTTGATGATATTCGTCCCGGATCCATTTCAGAATTGAGTTCCTTCCGCACACTTGGGTATCTACCAGAGCTTGACTGGCTATTCGCAGACTTTAAATCATCATCTAGGTCATAACCTCTTTGTTTTTCAGCCTCTTCCAGATAAAGCAGCCGAGCAACCATTGTTTCTCGCCCACCAACCAGAGATAACCCATTGTGTCTGCAACGTCTTTCCAGTTCGGTTAGGGGCAAACTCAATAACTCCCTCATGGCAGCTCCTTTACCAATTGCTAAAGCAGCATCTTGATTTATCTTGTCTCCATCAACCGTGTCTGTAGAACCAGCATTCCTCTCTAGATCAGGTGCGTCACCACATATAGAATGGAAAAGGATTACACCAGAGTTACTAGATCGAAGAAAGGTAGCTCGCAATCCATTCACATATGCATCCGAAAACAGAAACCAGTCAGCCCATACTTGAAGAACTTTAAGAACACGTTCCTGGTAATGTCAGATGAGAAGCCTTAGTTTCTGATAAGGGAAATGAAGCAAAGTCTTCAAGATATGCAAAGAAGTGAGCATTACCTTAAGAGCCTCGGCTGTAATTCGTCCAGTTACACCACGATACAAATCATTGAAGCTTTCCATAATGTCTGGTAAAGTTGCTTCAAATTTGGTGCGATAAGCAGAAGCATTTTTCACAGGAGCACTACTATTGTGCAGAATGTCTGAGACAAGCATGAGTCTAGCAACTTTGGTGGGAATTGGTGTCTCTTTAAGAGTCAAAGACTCAGTTAATACTTCAACCACCTGAAATGCAATAATACACATATCTATAAATACCATATTAGCAAAAAGATATCAATCGGCTGCAGATTCCACCACCAGAGATGACAAAAGTAGAGGCCCTATAATTGAACCTCAGATATTCAGCCTAATATCAGATCTATTCTCCCAAGGGATCAGGAAAACTGAACAAAGTTGAAATATAGTTTGCTCGAGCTAAACTAAAATAAGAAGGGTAATAAACTAATAACTAGGAGAGTTAACTCATGAGGAAACTATTTCAGTGTATGTAACCACTGACTGCTTTATACCCCATTATCTTTAGTCGGCTTCTTTAGTAAATATCAATTATGTTATGTGTCGTTTCCTCACATTTTTAAACACGGGCATTGAACATCTGTGCTCGTGACTTGCAAAAGTTGCATTCCTAGTGCATAAATTATGCAAGTCAAGAAAAAACAAATTACCTCTCCGGCAGCATCAGCATTGTCTAGAGCAAACCCCATGGCTACTTTTATCTGGCATCTCTCCAAAGTCAATGCGCGCAACATATCCTCAAATTCATCTCTTTGGGAATCAGTAAGTGTCTGTTCCACCTCCACACGCTGTAAGAATTCATAAGATGGAGAACAATAACATAATCAGAAACAAGATTAATATTTAAATAAAATTTGGACACCAGCAACATCGTATTGAATCGGAGGAGAAAGTACTTTGCTCTTCCCGGCGGCATAAGTACTCCCAGCTTCCTTCTCATGCTCCAGGCATTTTGCTGTTGGTAAAGGAGGTGGTATCCATCTTTACAAGCAAAAACAGGAGGTCAACAAAATATATAGTCAAGACTCAAAAGTTCAAGAAAGATGAAGCATATCCAAATTAGCTGACACTGTGTCATGAAAATATATCATGCCATTATGGGACAGAAGACAGCTAGAGGTAATTCATGCTTGAAAGCAGCAGCCATATTTTCACTTTAAAATTAAAATAAGATATATGAATTCTCAAATTCGAATGTCCAGGTTTCAGATGGAAAAAATAAGTCTTCATATTCATATAATGAATTTTCATTTACCTTCCACTACCAGTGATCATGATGAAAGGCTCTGTTCTCCATCGCTGAAGTGTATCACCCTGTACTTAAGCAGATGTTGTTTGACATCAATGCACTTCAAATTTCAGAAAAGAAAAAGACACACAATACCACCACAACCTAATCCTGCTCCAAATTGTATGAATTACTTAGTAATGCAAATGACTTCAATCTGAACCACATACATGCTGGATACCAGCAAGCTAGAAAGCCAGGTAATGTTGATGAATTGACACAATAACCACCAAATAAGGAACTCATAATTGAAAAGTTATAGGGAGTAAAAAATCAATATAAATATGCATCAAAGCACCCCACTCTACAATTTGATGATAACAGAAAGCTCGCCTGAGCAAATGAATAGAGCCTCCACACATAGTAAGTGTGTTCCTTTGAACCAAGCTCAAACAAAAAACTGAACAGAGGATTTCCACGGCCACGCTCCATTATTGCTTGTTCAAAAGCACATCCCCCATCGAGAACATATACAGCCATTGTATCAATAACATGTTGAAGATGATTGTCATCAGGAGGAACAACATTTATATCAGGTACATTCGGTGTAAGTACCTACAAATCCAAGCAAGCAGTTTTTCCTCAAGAATTAGCCAACATCATTTACAGTGCATAAGGAAATGAAAACTCCCACTTATTGAGATCTTGGTAGCCTGCTCTTTACGGTGTCAGGAGCAGGCACATATGATTTCAGGAAGAAATTATGTACTGCTTTACATTGTTTATGTAAACCTAGCATAAATTATACTCCCTCCATCCCAGCTCATGTGACAAAATTGTTTCCGGCACGGGAATTAAGAAGGTGGAAGATAAAGTATGAGAGAGAAGTTTATGATAAAGTAAGAGAGAGAAGATGAGTGAGATTGTGAGAGAGTAATTGATAAAGTAGGAAAGAGAAATAATAAAATAAGAGAGATAAATGATTAAAGTAGGAAAGAGAAATGAAAAAGTATGAGAGAGAATTGATAAAGTAGGAGAAAATTTATGATTTTTTTTAAAAATAATTTCTATTTTTGGAAGTGTGTCACTTGAGACGGGATGCCCGAAATGGAAAGTGTGTCACATGGAGCGGGACGGAGGGAGTACCATAAAAGAATTCTTTCTAGTTTATACCATCAACAGTTGATTTCACACTTTCCAGAAGGGTAAATTAATAAACGGCAGGTATCTATTTCTATTAAGAAAATCAGATTCTAAGAACTGTCAAGTTATTCCTCCCATATTTTATGTTGGAATTAAAGACTTAAGAATCCAGATCTCACAATTAAAGGGGCTTCACCCACTATAAAACTACCACCAATATGATGTGTTTGTCATAATACACCATGTGCAAACTCTAAGAAAGAGATGTCCTACCAATTCAGAGTTCTGGCTTGGAACAGCAGTTACTGGGGGACCAGAAGGACCGGATAAAATGACAGTTGCACCCTGGAAATAAGAAAAGAATTTAGAAGCAAGATAAGAAGTATAACATTAGATCACATAAGAAAAGAAGAGCCTCTAACACGCTCATGAACATCAATCAGATTACAACTGTACAAGGAACAAATCAACTCACCTCCTTGCTCCTGATGGCCATATGTCCAGGAGGTGGTGCAGGAAGTGCCTGTGATGGGAGAGAGACAGATTTACCCCACCCAATTTTCAACTCGTATTCATAGACCACCACTCCTGGATTATAAGAGAAGTAGGCAATTAGTATTCCTTGCATTATATATTCAACTAGATGACGATCAGTAGTCAGCTCAAATGCTATTATTATGGCTTACAAAGAAGCTAGAAAAATCAAAATCCTATAGCTCATCCAGTACAAAAGGTAAAATTTCAATATATGTAACTGACGTCTAATTCTGTATAGCCAATACTGTGAACATCAACCACCCCCCCACAAGCTAGTATAACTTATCAATTGTTTTATCTTGTGAGAATTGCATGTCCTAAACATCATGTTATTATTACAGAAAGTTAGGACACACGACCAAAACATTGAAATGTAAAACACCAATTATATGCTGAGCATATGACAACAGACACTGGTATTTCCTCAAAAAACATATAGCAAGAGATAAAATGGTCAAATTTACAGGGTCTAGAATTAACTACAGAAATGGCAGTCCCGTGTCTACTATGATAAAGTGGCACAGATTAGAATGAAATAACCCAGTTATCAGTATAGCTCAAGGGATACATTTAGAAGGACAAAGTGTAATAATAACAAAAACAATGATGCAAAAAAACTGATGAAAATTAAATTACATTTGAAGAACCTAAAACAAACCTTGCATTTCATCCTTTGCCGCTTGAGCATCAGGCCTGTTCATGAAAGCCACAAATCCACAATTCCTTTGCCGTCTCCGTTCCTCATCTGTCCTTGGCCACATAATTTTTACACTAGCAATAGGTCCAAATCTTCCAAAAGTCCGTAAAAGGAAATTCTCATCAACCTACAAGGGATGAAACATCAACAGTAAAAGAAAAATAAGATAAGATGTTTCCTAATTGCATAGAAGAATGTTTTAGAAGTGCAAAGAAACAACGCAAGTGAAACTCCCAATAAGAGTACACAAAACAACCTGAGGTGACAAATTGCCCACATAAAGATTTGTCGTCTGTGGATCTCCATCATCAAATGAACCAAATTTTCCCATTGGATCAAATTCATCTGGCAGTTCATCAAACCGGCTGGATGGCTGGCACAAAGAAATCCATACAACTTAGAAGCATTTTAAGCTGGACTACAGTAGCCAGATGATATTTACTCAAAGAAGTGAAATGACTCCAATGTCATTAATTAGTACACAAGAACATTCCTATCACCAAATACAAGAGATATCAATCTTGGAAAATTGCACCATGGTGGTTAGTAAAAATGTACAGTGTAATAGAACTAATTTGTGTAAGAGAGAAATACAAGTCAAAAAAACAACAGGAAAAAGGGGGTTGTTAGAGACTAGAAGTACATACCCATGCTTTCATCAACATTGACAACATATTCAAGTTCCAGAAAGTACTAACCACGGAATTGTCCCCATGGCGTGTATCACGCCAACTTTCACGATCTTGATTCCTTCTCTCCCTCATTTCCTGTTCTTGCTTCAATTCCTCCATAAAATGATCAATATTCCTTGACTTTGCTTTCTCTCTCTCCTTCGGCTTTTCCTCTTTCTGGAGATTCTGAAGGAGAAAAGAGAAACATGATCAGAAAACAGGCATATATTGAGGAGTAAAAAAAGAAAAAATGATACTTACTTTCTTTTCATATTCTTTACCCTTTGTTGCCATTGGAGGTGGGATGAAAGATGGAACATACCTGCATAAATTTTGACTATAATCTAGTACCTATCCAGTGATAAGAAATTTCCAAACAACTTCAAGGAAAAAAACATACAAAGCAAAGATATTACAGGTAGAAACAAAGCATGCAAATCTCAAGATAGGAGGGAACAAAAAAAATCAAGAACTCCAGAAACATTTTCCTTGAGAAAGAAGAGGTCAATCCCAAAAATTTCACAAATGTTGGGCCCTATCATTGCATAATTTGAACCTAAGTTAACTGAAACTTGCAAAAATATATGACTCTTTTTGTTTGTTCCAGAAATTACTCTATGTAGCAGAAACAGAAAGAAGGTTCTAAAATAATGTAATTTGACTTTTGGATAGAAACTTGGGTTAGTATGACTACATCAAGCTCCATATAATATGCAAAATACACTCACTAATTTATTTTCTTTCACACAAATTATTCTGTTTCCCAGATTTAACAATATATTTTCCTTTATAGTCCTAAATTTTAGAATGTAATAGTTATAATGTAATTGTAATCATCGCTAGCTGTAAGAACTGGGATTATCTGCCGTATATCTAGAAACTTATGCATCCAGTGCAGTCTACATCTAATCTTTCATTAATTGAATGGCTCAAACTATACTTTTTTAGATTTATAAGCTTAGCTTGATTCAGAATTGGAATGCAATGCCAAAAGAGTAAAACAAAGATGTGATTTATTAATCAATACCACTTCAATAAGCTTAACAAACAAAATATTTTCCATCTTATAATTGATCATACATCTCATGCTAAGTTCTGGCCACATTCCAGAATTAAAAACCCTGCATTTTCCTTAAAAATGAATATTTATACAACAAACCCTAGATTACATCATTTGCCTTTAAATAATTGTCCATTGCAGATCGGGAAATATTTAGTTCTACAGGTGAGAGTTATCTAAGGATGCAAGGATAGAGAATTTTGTCAAGCAACTAATGAATTCTTTCAACCCATGTGTTCTGAGTGAGAAAAAAGGAGGTTGGAGAACATGAAAGATGGTCGGGATCCATTGGTGATCCTAAAAAGTCAAAAGTTTGAGGCAAATGATATGCTAAAGCTCAGCTCATTACAAAAAAATGTCTATATCATATCATATAATAACTTTTTTCTGAAAATGTCACTTCTCTAATATTCAAGGAATCCAAAGTAATTAAGGAAAATTTATATGCTCTTCAGCATAGGCCAGATTCAAGATGCATGCTCTATTATAAACACAGCAGAAAATTTCCAAGAATCAGATGCTGCACACCAAAACTTGCTTAACAATTTTTATCAAGCTCCTGACAGTTGAGCATTCTAGGGTGATACATGTTCTGTCTTAGAATTACCCATACACCACTACCCTAGAAAATCCCAAGCATTATTGAACACAAGAAGCAACTTCCACTGAGGAAAACTAGAGACACTTCTGTAATTACTATTTAATAAATAAATAAATAAGGAATCTCCATAAAATTGAGATTTTATGTATTTTGTCAATAAATAAAAGGTGCAGCCAATAATCATAAATAAGGTGCAACCAATACTTAGAACACAAATATCAGCTCAGGACGGCATAGAATCAGTCAGCCAGTTTTCTACAAGTTGAAAACCCAAAAATTCATAGTCTGCATGTCATCAAGCAGTTGTCGTGCTCAAAATACCTAACTAGCATAATTGATCAAAAGCATTTGTTTACCTACTCCCTTTCTTTATACCAGAACCCTCATCTTTGGAATTTCCACCTGCCATCCGCGAATGATAGAAAAGACCCATATTTTTATTAATGTGTCCATGTAAGAAAGAAGAAATCATTTATTTATCCACATTGCAAAAGAAACAAATTAAACATTCTATTTTATGGACATTAAAGAGATATTTCGAATTGCTAACCTTCGGAATCATTTTTTATCTTCTCATTTGGGTTGATAGTTCCACCTCTGACAAAAGCCTTTGACCCAGGAGTATTATCCGCTTGAAACGATTCTACAAATTCTTGATATAATCTTGCAGTTTCATCCTCTGCCCTCTGCAAATATCAACGAATAAGAATGAATTAAAAGAATTTCATGGAAGCTACATATGAAGTAATATTTTAATTATCTTTGACTTGATGGGAAATGAGTGAATAAGCAATGAACATGCCTTTTTCTTTGCCTCTTCCTCTTCTCTGTGCTTCTGAAATGGTGTCTTCTTCCGAGCACTCATTGTCCTGATAGTGCAGTATAATCACATTACATAAATGTTACACAACCTTAAAAGGAATAAAATGGGCCATGCTCCAGCAAAACCAATCAGTAACTGTAAAAGCAGAAAACTATCAAAAACCCTAGTACAAATTTTGAACCAAAGTAGTCAAGAAATGCATCATATAGCCCCACATATTTTTAAACATTCTCCTGAAAAGCATAGAAAATTAACAAAAAAACTTAAAGAACGCCGGATTTTATTGTTTAAGGTGGAAAAAAAAAGTGTATGTGAATCAGTGAGTGCACAAAACTAACTACAAGTTGAAGCAAATTGCACCCAATCTACTATTACCAGTTACTTCTAAAAGTCCAATCTTGTATTCCTACAGTTGTATAGCAGCAGCAATAACTCACGATAATGCACACACGAGTAGATCATTAAATTACAAGTTATGATTTTCTGCAAAATAATGGATTTCTCTATAAATTAAAAAAATTGATCGCACACGAACATCTCTCATGGATTTTCTACAACGATGTTGCAAAACCCTCATAAAATTTTCGCCATTACATAAAAATAAAAAAATACCAAACAAGAAATGCAAAATTTTAGAACAAGAACGGGGAAAGAAAGCTTACTGGAGGTCAATGGATCGGCAAGATTATAAATTTTCTGATGCAGAAAGTTTTTGAGAGTGTGTTGAAGCCAAACACAACGCAGAAAACGATCGATGAACTCTTCTGTTTCTGTTTACCTAAAAGCCTAAACCTGGCCTGAGACCGGCCCGACCCTCACGTGTGACCCGGTACGTTTTTTTTTTTTTTGTTCTAACCCGATGAGGCGATGACTTGAGTTAACACGACAGCAAGCCTCAGTTTTAATAGCCTAAATGTATATAAATAGCGTATTTAAATAATTATATTATTATAAGTTATTTAATCATCATTTTAAAAATTATATTTTCTAATCATTTTACTTTGTTTTGTACTAGTATTTTATTTTATTTATTGTGAGTCCACTCTTTTTAACTTTATGAATAATAAACTATATTTAATAGAAAATGGTCTCACAGCCATGAGTCACGACTTGCAAAAATAACGAAGTAATACACACTAACAATTGTGCAAATTCCTATTAAAAAATTTGAATAAGTCTTATTGGCAAATACGGTAGCCGCTAGCTAGCCTAGACGAATACACTAGTCTAGACTAAATACACTTTATAGACTAGTGCGGTAACCTATACGAAATACACTAAGATAGATGAACACGCTGGCCTAAACGAAATACGCTATCTAGACGAATATGTTAGTCTAGACAAATACGCTAGCCTAGACAAACATATAAGATTATTAATATACTAGTACAAGTTTATTCATTAATATACATATACATTATTATTATTATTATATATATATGTGTGTGATGTCGTGTAATATAATATGCTAGAATGTCTAAGTCTCTATTTAATTAAACACATACATTACTATTATTAAATACATATGTTTTTTATTAAATCGCTACAGTTCTCAGTATACATACGTTTTAATTTGCAATATCTTCTAATATCATTAAATTACAATATATTTCAATATCATTAAATTGTAATATCTTTTGTTTTTTTAATATTAAGTTAAATAATATCACAATCGTTTGATTGAAACAATTCAAGGACATCATTCTAACTTTTTTCAATTTAAAGTATTATTAAAAAAAATGCAATACACTCACAATGGTAATCGAAATTGTACCAAGTTCTGATTAAAAAATCTAAACAATATCACAGTTGTTGGTCGAGACAATCAAGGGACATGATTCTATTGAGTAATTTCGAAAGATTGAAAAAAAATTGATAATACTTTGACGTCGAAAATAATACTTTAAATTAAAAAATAATACTTCTAAACATAACATATGAAATGTTTAATAACTATAATTTGAATTCTAAGTATTTAACTCTATATGCATAAGCATTTCAAATAGACCTATTCGAGACAATTTTGAGTTTACTTTTTACGAAAATATTACTTGTGTTTTTAGATTACTAAAGACCTATATTGTATACTTTTCCAATTATTGTTATTATTAATTTATCGGTTCCTATAAAATTAGCTATGTGTAAATGATTAGGGATAGATACAGTTTGGAGTTCGAAGGTTTTGGAGGGTTTGGAGGGTTCAGTTCTTATCTCGACAATCTAGGCGACCAGACGATTGAAGCGACTAAACAAATTAGACGATTTAGGCGATTAAAGCAACCAGGATATCAAAGCAACTAGCCGAGAATGAGAGAAGATGGAATAAGGCTATGTAATCTAAGCAATTATTCATTTACAAAAAAAATCAATAAATCTTAGTAGGTTTATAAATAAGCTAGTAAGCTAATCTAATAAGTAGAATTTGATGGAAGTTGTAATAGTGGGGGCCATTACACCAAACTATCAATTTGAGAAGAAGCAACCATTTAATGTAATGATCTTCTCAATCAGTGCTAAGATATGCAATGATGAGATTTTCTCTATCACTTTGGATTGGCTTTAGGTGACTTGGATTTGATGAAGATTTAATGCGATCATCTTTCCCTTATAAATACCTATCTTTTTGTTCACTTTAAATCAAACTCCATCGCCAACCTTTAAAAATATCGTTCGACTTTGTTCGATAGCTTGAACGTGCAATCGGTCGCATGCAAGATGAGATCGCAACCTTGCAACAAGATCTCCGAGCTGTGGCCACACAACAAAGGGAGTTGGTTCATCAAGTAGCCATGATAGTCGTGCATCCCACTCCCACGTCCACTCCTACTCTCACTCCCACATTAGCCCTCACTTTCGGTGGTATTAGTGATCTTATTTGACCAAAAGTAGCCGGAAGGATTGGAGGATGGCCAGGATGGTCGACTAATGTTCTCATCTATTCCTCCATATTCCGAAACTTCATTTCGGCCCATTTTTTGCTCATCTTAGGGATTTTCACTATGAAGTAGAGTCATATCGTATTACCATGAGCAGTGGTGAAAGCCGTAGACGGTGATACCATCTGTGAGCAGGTCTCCGTGGAGATCAGTGAAAAGATGACGATTGATAACTTTGTCCCCCTTCAGCTAGAGGAAGTAGGCACCATTCTCGAACTCAAATGGATACTGAAGCTAACCCGCTCGGGGTCAGCTTTCCGCGGCTCAAGATGAGGTTGACGAACGGAGGATGTTAGGGGACAACGGTCATGATGGAGTAGGGAGCCGCCAGTCGACGAGGAAGTCATGCATGCCATCATCCAACAAAAAATGATCATTTATGTAATTCTTTATTTATTTAAGATTTATGTTGTTTTTTGCTCAACTAATTAAAACCAACTAAGCAAAATTGTCTAATCGAAACCTACTATCAAAATCAACTAATCATAATCCTATAAAAGTCGCCTAATCAAAATCGTGCTACAAATTATGCAAATAGTTGGTGGGTGTGAGACTGGAAATTAATTCAAGTTAGATTTTTTATGCAAAAAGTTCAGGTCCCACAAATAGACTAGAGTAAGAATATATGTATATTGGCTAAAAGCTTAGTTTTTGTATATATTTATATAGGTGGTTAAAAAACATATACATATGCTCAAAAACAATTTCACTATCAACACACTTTTCATTATATTGAAGAATGTGAGTTTAAGGTATTACACTACGACCTATGTACCTAATCCTAGCCGGTTTCCAGAACTTCCATTTGCCTCTCAAAATATGTAAAGACTCCTCAAGCATAGAAACAAACTAGCAGCAACAGCAGAAAAAACCATTAATGACAAAGGAGATTCAAACTGAGTTGATGAGGCCAACAGATGTTCCCATTGTCCTCTCCTTTATCTTGCTTTTTTTTAGTCCTTCTTATATACGCTGTGCAGCTCCATTAGGCAGATGGAGAAGGTCTTTATCTGCATTGGGTGCTTCAAGAATCTCAAATCCAAAAGTCCACACATTTCAATATGGAGTTGTTTTGTAGGAGTGAGGAAGATATGATAATACTACCTGACTTCACCTAAACTGAGTTCTCTCTTTTGCTTTCCACCCTACAATTTTCTCTTCTTACAAACATATTCCTGAGGAGGAAAATCACAACACACCTTTTAAGTCCAAATAAATTAAATAGACAAACACAATTCGATAAGAAACTCAGGAATTCCAAAATACTACTCCCTCCGTCCCATTATTAATGTCCCACTTGCCTTTTTTTGTTGTTCCATTATTTATGTCCCATACCAAATAAGGAAATAAATGAGTGGATCACAATCAATCTAAGCAAGTGGACCCACCCTTTATACTTTTACACCACAACTTTACACATTTACCTCCACTATCTTAATTACCGTGCCCAGTCCCAATGGAACATAAATAATGGGACGGAGGGAGTATAAAAGAGAATACGGGAATATTGATAAATTTATATATTATGATCATATTTAAAAATTTGAATCTAGGAAAATTACAGTATTGTCATGGAAAGTGAGAAGAAGTTGATGATAATCTTGATCTTGAAAAGAAATCAGAGTAAGACAGACGTAAGCTTCATACGAGGAGGCGTTTGAGTTGATTTTCATAGCCTTAATTTAAGGCGGGAAATTTCGAACGACTTTTTTAAACTACGCCTCGAAGAACGCAATTAAGAATTTGAAAAAAAAAATCGAACCGTTTGCAGATCCAAATAGTCTTCCAAAAGTGTTTGATATTTGAGTTTTTCTTTATGTGGTATTATTGCTTAATACCCATTTTCGTATAACAAAACACAAAAATACCCAATCCTTATATTTACTACACAAAATACCCAACTTTACTTACATTACCCTTACTTTTTCAAAAAGTTGACTGACACCAATTATTTTCAGGTGTTTTACTGAATTCGAGACCAATAATTGAAGAAACAAACAAAAAAACACATGAATTCGATACCAATTAATTCAAAATTTAAATCCCGCTCGATTCCCGCTCAGTCCCGCTCACTTAAATTCAAATCCCGCTCGAAAATAATTTCTACGAAAACTCGAATCCCGCTCGTACCCGAACCGGAATCCCGCTCGAACTGTCCTCGAATCCCGCTCGCCGACCGCCCGTCCCGCTCGCATGAGCGGCCGTCCCGCTCGCGAGAATCCCGCCGCGCGGAAATCCCGCTCGGCGGGATCGGAAATCCCGCTCGGCCGCGCAACGCCCGCCTCCCACGTCTCCCCCGTCCCGCTCGGCCGGTCCCAATCCCGCTCGGCGAGCGGGATTCTTCCCCTTCTAATCCCGCTCGTCTCCTCAATTTTCCATTCCCTTCGATAATTTTTTTCCTCTCCGTCGTCGAATCCAACTCGAGAAAACAATTTCGTAGTTGAATTCGACTCCAAAACACAAGAATGCCCTATCAGGTTAGTCCCGCTCGAATTTTATCCGTTAATTTGGCGCGATTAAGATTCGAATTGTTTTGATAATTTTTCGATAATTTTTGATAATTTTTCGATTTGTGAGCATGAATTTTGTTTAATTATTTGAATTTAAGCATGGATTATGTTGAATTGGAGTATGATTTTATCATTTTATGTGGAAATTCGTAGCATGATTTTGTGAGTTTCGTAGTATGATTTTGAGTTTCGTAGTATGATTTTGTTTAATTATTATTCAAATTTCGTATCATAAATTTCGTAGAATGAATTAATTAATTATTCGAATTTCGTAGCATGAATTTATGTGGAATTTTATAGCATGAATTTTTGTTTAATTATTCGAATTTCGTAGCATGAATTTTTGAGTTTCGTTGCACGAATTTTATGAATTTTCGTAGCATGAAACAAATCTAGGAAAATAATTTGGCCGGGCAAAAGCGGAATTCGGTTCGGCCGAGCGGGATTTGCTCGGCCGATTTTTTTTTTTTTTTAATTGTTATTTTTTATCGTTGCGTGCCGTTTTTAAACGAATTGATCTTCTCGATGCGACTCCGAGGATAGACATAGAGTTTTACCCGAAGATATTTGAAATAATTAAAAAAAAATTAGTGTTTTTGAGGACAATTCTTTAGAAATCGAATTTAGGAATGGGGTTTTCGGTAGCTTTTTGGATTGGAGGGTGGGTAGGAATGCGGCTAGGGCCCTCCATATGTTAATGTGTCATGAGATTGAATCGGCGGGGAGATGATTCGGCTATTTGGTTTTATGTGTCCGGGACGACTACCCGCTTTTCTTGTTTCGATTACGCCCTTGTCACGGGTTTGAGGTTTGGATCTACCAATTTTGATCCGCATGCTACCTATGATCCCGGTTCGTCGATCGTGTACAAACAAGTTAAATAATTGTACACCAATAACGGGGAGAGATTTGTTGCCAAAGTTCGAGAATGGAGAGTTGAGATTGGACGAGTTGGGCTATTTGAAGGTGGCACATGTTCTAGCCTTAGTTTACTTTTTTCTCGGTTATAGTGACACGAAAATAGTCGACACGTGGATTTGGGTATTAGTCGATGATCTACGTGCATTTGACCGATTCCCGTGGGGCTCCTACACTTACGGTGCGTTGAAGCACTATTGTAGTTTTGTTCCGAGAACGGCGGAACAGACGTCCAAGAAATATCATTTTTATGGACTGTTTGGGCACTACTGGTGTGTTTAATAATTTTATTAATTTATTTATTAGAATTATTCATATATATCATGTACTGATCAATATTGATTTTCATTCATTGTAGATTTGGTCCTACGAGGCTATTCCAAATTTTGGAGCGATTTGTGCCGAGAGGTTGTCTACAACCGAATTTCCTCGTTGGAAGAATTGGTACTTCGGTGGAGGACAAGCAAAGAAGCTTAACAGTTTTTGGCATCGTCAGGTAAAAATATTAAATTTAAAGTTGATTTTGTTTAATTTTATTGGCAGTTTGTTTCTAATGGTAATTTTATTTAATGTAATTGCAGTTTGTTGTCCGAGATAGTCTCACACCATCCGATGCGGAGACACAAACTTATTATTGGCAGAGTGTCATTGGCGAAGATCGACTCCATGTGTCCTATATTGCGGTTGAGAATCCATTACATCCAGACGATCATAGGGGACCATGGGGTACGAGAGCTATACGATTCGGACGGCAGACACTAACGTCCAGAGCCGGTTCTAGAGGAACCGGACAGAGGCAACGCCGTTCCACTGAAGGTGGTAAACGGGTTCGAACGGAGACTGGAGAGAGGGAGCCCGAGCAACAACATAGCTTGACCGTCGAAGAAATTCGTACACTGATTAGGGAGGAAAACAAAACCTTGGAGCGAAACTTGGAACGGCAGCACCGGAACTTACGACAGGAAATAATTCACGATGTGAAGACACTATTTAGGTCGGTGTTTGGTCGATCTAAGAGCCGAGGATTGGGTACTACGTCCTCTCACGCGGGTGGTAACCGTACACCACACGGTCTTGTTAGGAGTGACTCGATGTCAATGAGATACCGTCGTGACCGAGATGATGATATGGGAGATCACTCTCCCGGGGTTGAGGAGGAGAGAGCCACATCGGTGTACCGCCCCGTGATTGAGGAGGAGCTAGACGCCACGGTGTACCGGCCCGAGGTTATGGATCTGGATAATGAGGCGGAGCAGCCGGTGATTCCACCGATGCAGGATCGACACAGCGTATACGAGCGTGGAGTTTATGCTCCGGAGTCGGTGAGGAGCATGTTTGACTATGTCGACCCTGTTTACGGAGATTGTCCGCCTCGTCAGAGCTGGTCCTACGGTGCACAGCCAATGCACCCACTTCCTTTCGACGGGGGAAATTGGCGTCAGTATTATCCTCCTATTCGGGGAGCGACCTTCAAGCCACCGCCCGAGATTGGTGCATCGTCTGCGAACCCGATACGGGTCGAGCCAACCTTGGAGGAGGACCATAATTGGTTGGATAATTTTTTACGTTGATACGAGTGTATCAGTGTACCGTATAATATTTTATTTTTCTTTAGTTTACTTTATTAATTATAACATTTTTTAATAAATATCATATAATTTTAGGCTTTGACCTTACCCAAAAATAACCCTTTTGGTGCTCCATCGATGACCGCTTCCATATTAGCTGAAAATTATCGGCAGCATCGTTTATCTGGACTATGGTGCTTTACGATTGCTGCGAACTATCCTATCCCCCCAGGAGTTATTCGGCGACCTCGAGAATCCAAATAAGGAGATGGATCAACAAACCATGGATTTATACATGGCAGCACTGAGGAAGATGAAGAGCTTCGGGGGTGTTGATGTGTTGGCTACTCCCCACTATCATCACACCGTGATAGTCGATTCGCTTTTCTTCGTAAGTAATGATATTATGCCTATTAAATAATTGTATTATGCTTATTAAATAATTACGATTTTTTTCATTTATTTAACGAGAACATTCTTTGCGCCAAATGGAATAAATATATTCCGGATCCGAAATTTGATGTGCACGACGAGGACTCCATCAACTATTCATATTTACGGAAGCCGATAGAAAGTATAATGGAGTACATTCTCGGTAAAAATTTGACGGAAAATGCGCAAAAGTGGTATAGTGCCAAATACGTAAGTATTTAGTTTAGTCATTTATTTATATTATAAATTATTCATATGGTAATTAATTCTATTTTTTTGAAGTTTGTTATTGCCATGTCTCGCTTTGATCACTGGGTCACCTGTTCGGATTGACCTTGGCCATTGGAAGATTGAAGTGTATGATTCACTTGCGCACAAAGGCGATAAGCATGGCCGAGCACGTAGAATTCGGCGGTTGAGGCCTCTATGGAAGGCCGATTGGTCCATTTTTATCGTACGGCAATTCTTGGAACAATAATGAGTTTGGATATCGGGATCCTGGAGCGCGGGCGCCCATTGTGCGAATTATGCCTCATGAGTGCGGTTTATGCAAACAGATGATAAGAGCGTGGGACCGATGGCATGCATGGTAGTCGAGAGATTCATTGCCACTTACCCGACAATCAAGTGGGGCAACGAGCCGAGCAATGTAGCGTGTATCGTCGACCGATGGCTCATAAGATCTTTGACATGTGCTATACGGGCTCGGGTCTATGATGACAATATCCGTATTTATATATTTGTATTTCAATTAAGCTATTTTATTTATATATTTGTATTTAATTCAAATATTTGCTTTATATATTTCGTTAAACGGAAAAAATTGCCTCGTTAAACAAAATATTTTCGAATCGTTAAGACAAGCGGGATTTGCCTCGAAAATTTGCCTCGAGAAGATAAAATTATTAAAAAAATCAAAATTTATCCGGACAAATCCCGCTCGGCCGAACCGGACTCCCGCTCGTGAGCGGGATTCCGGTTCGGCCGAGCGGGATTTGTTCGGTCGAACTAATTTTTTTTTAATTATAGTTTTTTAATATGATTTATAATATTAAAAAAACAAAATTTATATAAAAAAAAATTATTTACCTCTCAAATCGTTCGGCCGAGCAAATCCCGCTCGGCCGAATCGGAATCCCGCTCACGAGCGGGATTTCGGTTCGGCCAAGCGGGATTTGCTCGGCTGAAATTTTTTTTTTTTTAAATTTAAATTATGGTTTTTTAAATTTTAAATTATAGTTTTTTAATATGATTTTAAATTATAGTTTTGGATATGATTTTAAATGGATTATAGTTTTCGAAGACGGTAATTAAAACAAATAAAAATTACAAAGTAACATAATACATAATACATTATAAATTACGATATACTAAAATGCTTCAGACTCGGTGATTCCAAGCACATCCATTCCGGACACTTCCTCCTAGTATGCCCAACCACACCACATATGCTTGCATTTTTTCGGACCGCGTGTTCTCCCACTAGATGTACCGCTTCGGCTCCCGAGGGTCATCTACTATTCTTCGGTCTCCCCGCCCGACGCGTAATTATTGGCGGTAACACGACCATTGAGGCCACATCTTCAGGCACCCGCCAATTACGCATGGGTGCTACTGGATATAATGTTCGGCATAAATCATCCTCCAATTCTCGGTCTTGTATGCATCCAGACACGAAATCTAGTAGATTTAGTCCGGCAACCCTATAGATAAAATTTTTGTTAATACACAAGTCCGGAACAACCCTATAGACGGAAAAACAATTATACACGATAGCCGCACAAGCATGCGAACACGGGATCTCATCGAGTTGCCACTCACGACATTCACAAGCGTTTACGCCGATTTGAACTCTCCATTGATACGTTCCGTCATGAACCTTGAATTTGTCTCCGTTCACCGACACAACGGTGAAACGATGTGAACGGTCCTCCGACGGAGCTAACTTTAGCTCTGCAGCAATTGTAAGCGGATTATCTCGTGCCATGGCTTTTGCTCGGCGTTGGTCACACCATTGTTCAACCATGTGACCTATTACCTCGATCATAGAGCATATCGGCGGGACGTCGTCTTGTGAGCGGTCTCGAGTTGATGGATTCGAGCTATGTTTGAGGTGAGTGGCCATGCCGGCGAACGGGAGACTTCGATCTAGAACACTTTTCCGGTCCGATATCCATTAACTTCTCGTATGCCTCGGGATAGGCTTGACGAATTCCTTCCATCGCACGATCGAAATCATACATCGTATAAGCATAGGCGGCATCATGATACATCTTGATAAGCGTCGACCATATCGTGTAAGCTTATTCGAAGATGATAGTAACAAGTGCCATGAGCGCTTCGGATAAACGGCCTCTACCGCGTTAGCTATGCTTCGATGTTGATCGGATATGATTATTAAATTGGTTGGCATCGTAAATGCTTCTCTGAGTCGGGACATGAACCACGTCCAAGAGTAATCGTTCTCAATTGGACCCACACCAAAGGCTAGTGGAAATATCTGGTCGTTGCCGTCTATCGTAGCAGCCACAAATAACACTCTTTTATTCCTTCCTTTCAAGTGAGTCGCATCGACCACAATCAGATCTCGGAGGTTAAATACCCACGGGGCACGAGAAACATTAAAAGCAACGAATAATTATTGGAAACGACCTTCTAAATCGACTACCAGATCAGTCATTGTACCTGGATTCGTTGTTTTCAGTACGTAGAGGTAACTGGGAAGCATCTTGAACGAATCTGAGTGCTCGCCATAAATCATCGCCACAGCACAATTACGGGCTCGTAGAGCAACACTATAGCTTGCTTGAATGTCGAATTCACTCTGGATAGATGCCATAATTTCTTTCGGTTTTAGGATATATTTTTTACGGCGCATTCGTCGAGCAACATAAGCAGCTAGCGCCTTTGCACGAATCCTTCTTGGACCAGTTTGTGAAAAATCTCGATTACATGTGTGTTCGGCATGCAAGCAGTTTACAACCCACAACACATCTCTGCGAAACGACGCCCGTAGAAAAAATGGGCAGTCACGACTCCGTCTGCATTTATACTCAACCCGACCACTGTCAGAACGACCCACCCTAAAATCGAGACCTTGTTCCATGTGTCGAAGTGCAACAGCAGCAAACAAATCCGCCTTCTCCCAGAATGTCGCACCTTCACGGAGTGGATAGTCCACAACATGATCCAGATCTCGAACCATAGGTGAATCCGATGCATCGAGAGGAACGAGAGGAAGTAAACCGTCATTTACTTCTTCGGTGCCACCATATATTATTTCGTTGGTTGGAAGGGCACGGTTGTCCGGCATGAGCATAGATATCAGTTGATTCACACCACCTTCACGTCGGATCCATGCCGCAAAGTCGCCAAAAGTACATTGATTTAATGCACCTTGGACCTCATCGTTTTCTTCTTCGGATGAAGTATCCAAAATATTTTCTTCATCACTGTCGGATAGAACATGGGTATCCTCTTCGCGAAAAAAGGTTTCTTGTTCGCGAAAATTCTCGACCGATTGCTACCACCCGCTTGATCTTCAAAATTGAACCTTGAACCAAATTGTTCAACAACATCGGGTGTATGATAAGGTTGAGCATTAGAGTGCTCGAGAAATAAAGTCGGCTCGATTTGTGTAGTACAAAGACGAATTAGGTCCATATCGGTCGCGAGAATGGACCTAAGCTTGAGACCATGACGAGAAACGTATGTGTAATAAATTTCATAATTTGACGAAAGTGAAAAGGGATTAAGATTGTATTGAATAAAGCTGTCTTAAAATTGGGATACAAATCTTGTTCCGGGAATGCGAGACAACTCTAACCTCACCTCCGATATACTCGGACAAATTGTTAAATTGCCCGTTAAAATGAACAATAACATTATACCAACTATCCATTTTTTTTGTTTATGAAACGAAAATCAAAAGAAAGAGGAGTGAGTGTGTTCGATTTTGAACTTCAATCACGGTATTAATAGATAAAATCACAAGCGGGATTCCGCTCCACGCGAGCGGGATCCCGCTAGCGTGGCCTGGATCCCGCTCGTCCGCGTAGAGCGAGACAATGAATCCCGCTCGTGTACCTTAAATCCCGCCGTGTACCTTAAATCTCGCTCGCTCGTGTACCTTCAATCCCGCTCGTGTACCTTAAATCCCGCTCTCCGAGCGGGATTTGCCACGTGGCCGAGCGGGATTTCTCCACGGGCGGGTTTCTTCTCCTCGAGCGGGATTTGCCATGTGGCCGAGCGGGATCGGCTCGACTTGCTATGTGGCCGAGCGGGAATCCACGTGGCCGAGCGGGATTCTACGTACACGAGCGGGATTCTGTCAGTTCGTGAGCGGGATTCGGTGTTACTCATTTGCGCACGAAACGAAGCAAAATAACGGTTTTGCAGACTGACATGTCTGAAAAGTGGGGATATTTAAGTAAAGTTGGGTATTTTGTGTATGAATTATAAGGAATGGGTAAATTTGCCTTTTCGATTTAAGAAATGGGTATTTAAGAAATTGCCCCTTTCTTTATCCTCAACATCATTAGCACGAGACTGATTTGGTGTTTCTCCAAACAAAATCCGCTCAATATTCACAAGCGCGGCCATAGAACATACACAAAAACTAGCAGAGAGAGAAGTGGGAGAGAGAAAGGAGTTGGGAAATTGGGAGGGTTGAACAAGAAAATCTCCGTTTATATTGTGGGTGGGGTGGGTTTTGGTTAACATAAATCTTGGACCGGATGGGCCATTGACGATACAGAGAAGCTATAAACGAGATACGGACTTCTAGAGAGGGATGGAAACGGACCAAATTTCTTCTATTTTTTCTACTCAACGATTAAAATCGTACCTAAATTTATTTAATTAATAACTCCTCAAATAATTTATGATTGTATTGTAATTTTTACAAAATACAATTTGCATTCTAACTTTTGGATTCTGATTATTTCTCTTAAGTGTTTTTTAAGATATAATATTTCAAATAATTGGTCTCATCGACCTCACGTAAGATTTGGTAGGATCAACACTTTGACCAAACTCATATATCAAAATCCATTGACCCATTATCCAATTCATTCACAACCCCTAATTCTAAAAACACCCGACCATATATGAGATCGACATGATCCAAATTTTTTGAATTTATGATGGAACAGAAAAAAGCATATATTCATACAATAAAATCATGTTCTAGTGCATGACTGTACAATGCATTCCCATAGCTTAAATTTTGAAATCACTAACATACAAATCCGAATCACGGATGATTACAAATAAAAATGGACAAAAGTTAAACCATAATGTTTTTGTTGCTTCACTTTTAAAATTTGGTTTTTGTGATTATGTTCACGACATTTTAGAGTTAAGTAGAATTAGTCCTCAAACATTTTATAATAGCTAATTTGATCTTTATAATTCTAAATGTTTGAAATACCATCTGATTTTGAAATTATTTTATAAGGAAAAAAAAACACGGACTAACCGTTGACTATAGATTATTTAAGGGAAATACCTTGTTTATCAATCGTAAATTACATATTTGACTTATTAGTTAAAATAAATAAATTTGGGGACCATGTTCCCCAACAGTAAGTAGGTTAAGAACCTCTGCCAATTCGCCTATACTTTTTCCATCTTATACTACAGTTGTACATATTTGCATCAACAGAAGCTCCATTATAACCTTAATATTGAGGAAGAATATATCAAGATTTGCAGAATTAGCAGTACAGATTCTACGAAAAATCTGTTTCATGCTACAGAATCTCAATAAATATATCTTACACTATCACATAATAGTTACAGTGAAACAATCTATACAACACAACAGAGAAGAAGTTTACAGAACCGCAACACCTCTGTATTGGAGTATTGCTGGGACAGCTCTCGACACTTCCTAAAATGGCCTGATCACATATTCACAAAGCCAGCTTCTCTGATGCCCATCAAATTTGTACGATAATTCAAGAGACGAATCGAATATAAACTTTCCCTGCACAGGGAGTTTGTAGAAAGAGTTCAGTTTTTGATCAAACTCTTTTGGGTGAATTGAATTCCACTCTGTTGCATTGAACCACTGTTCTATACATGCAACGAAATAATCATATATACACATATTATATCATCTCATAATGAGGGCAGGGCAGTCAGCAAAGTCCCATAAAATTCATTCTTCAAAGGAAAATTAAGGGGAGGGGGAAGGATGGTTGGAAAGATGTTACCTTCAATTCTTTTATGTATAACAGAAAATAGTTCAGCCAAAACAGCATCTCCACGGCGAAGTTAATTGGGAAGTTGAGCAAAAGTCCCAGAATTAGGAGCACAGCCTCCAACCATCATCTCCTCATATATAGCATATGCATGATCCATGTTCCCAGACATACTGTATGCTCTAATCAAAGCATTATACGTATGAACGTCGGGTTTAAGACCCAGAAGCTGGAGCTCCTTGTACATATTTCCAGCTTCTTCAGACATCCCAGCAATTCCAAGGTTAAATATTAGGGAATTAAAAGTGTAAAGGTTAGGAGTCATCCCTCTACTTCTCATCTCATCAAGAAGAGTCAGAGCTTCCTTGAATTTTCCTGCTTTGCCAAGGCCATTGATGATGATGTTGAAGCAAATCAAATCCGGATCAAGTCCTGCAGCCTTTATCTCCTCAAAGTAGTACATGGCATCATCCACCCTACCGTGCAAGCAAAAGCAATCGACTAGGATGCTATACGACTTCAAATCTGGTCTGATCCCCTCTTCCACCATTCTGTGGAACAAGTCTCGAGCAGTATCAACCTCACCAGCTTTTCCAAATCCATTGATAAGAATGTTGTAGATGGCACAGTTAGGTATGCATTCATATTCGGTCATTTCCTCAAACAGATTCTTTGCCTGATCTAGTCTTTTGACCTTCATAAGACCGTCTAAAAGAGGACCGTACGTACATGGAGTGGGAGAAAAGCCTCCACTTAAAAGATCATAGAAAAGATTTAAAGCTCCCTCCACTTTGTTTGATTTTACAAGACCAGAAATGAGTATGTTGTGAGTGATTGTGTCAGGCTTACACCCTCGATGAAGCATCTCACTGTAAAGATCAAAAAGTTCATTTACTTTACCAGATTTCCCAAGATCGTCTAGCAACAAATTGTAGGTAGGAACATCTGCAGCACAGCCAGTAGTCTTCATCTCTCTGTAAGTATCCCAAGCAAGTTCCTTAAGATGAATATCAAGAAGTCCATCAATCAAATGGTAGTATGTTTCTATAGTTGGCCGAACTCCAAAAGATTTTGTGAACTTCTGAAACAGTCTATGGGCGTCGAGGGATTTCTCTTGCTTGGACAAAGTCTTAATAATAGGCTCCATTATAGAGCCATTTTTGCAAAGATCAGCAGATACCAATTTTTCCACAAAGGAGATAGCATGATTCATCTCTGCTTCCTTCAGAATTCCAGCCATGAGATCCTCCCAGAACGATCTATCAAGGGAACCTCTGTTCTGGTGGACAAACTGCTCAACAACTTTGAAAGCATTATCAACTGAACCAGATTTCACAACTCCAGGGAGAAGGGTAAATATAGTTATGCTGTCAGGAAACAACAATTTTCTCATCTGATGGAAGAGCCAAAAAGCTTCTCTAAACCTATTATCCTTCACCAATCCAAAGATAACCGTGTTATAGGTAAAACGGTCAGGGATACAATCCGCTTCTGTCATTGTATAAATCATCTTCAAGGCCAAATCTACCTCATCATTTTTACACAAGCAATCCAGAAGTGTATTGAAAGTTATCGTATTTGGAGGACAACCACAAGCTGTCATGCTTTCAACTAATTTGTAGCTCTCTTGAACTTTGCCCTCCTTCCTCAATCCAGCCAATAATGTGTTGTAAGTCACGACAGTAGGAACAAGTCTCAATTCTTTCATCTTGTGAAACATGTCCCAAGCCTCATTCGACCGACCAGCTTTGTAAAGAGTGTCAATCAAAGAGTTTAAAACAATCACATCAAGAACACAACCATTATCCATCATTTCAGCTAGTAGTTGAATGGCTTCGTCGATTTTCCCAGAAGCACTGTAGCACTTCATCATCATGTTATAGGTAATAGAATCAGGGATGAGCCCACTATGCTTTAATCCATCAAAGATCTTTTTGCCTCTCCAAGCCGACCAGCTTCAGCAAGGCTATACAGAGAGGCATTGCAGGCAACAACATTTGGGGCAATACCGCGAGCTTTCATCTTCTCAAAAGCTTCAATAGCTTTGTCAACTTCTCCTAATTTCCCATAGCAATCAATAAACAAGATGTATGTATATGCATCTGGCCGGATGCCTAGAGATTCCATAGTACGACATACTTCCAATGCTTCATCTAGTCTTTGTAGCCTCAGAAGCCCACAAATCAGAGTATTGTAAGTATGAAGATTTGGCAAGATCCCTTTCTCCTTCATTTCATCTAATACTGCAAATGCTTCATCAATTTTCGCTACTTTGCATAAAGCATCAATGAGTATTGTGAAAGTAACAACATCTGCTTTATGACCATCAATCTCCATTTCAGTCCAGATCTCCCTTACCGAGTCCAAATCTCTAGAGTCGTTGAACTTGTCCAACATAGTAATGTAAGTCACGCGATCAGGCTTCTGGCTGCTACCTTTCATCTTCTTAAACACGTCTTTGGCAAAATCAAGTTTTCCTGCATTACAGAGTGCATCAATGAGAACAGTGTAAGTAACTACATCAGGTGCACATCCCTCAACCTCCATCCTCTTTAATATACTATAAGCCTCATCAATCTTCCCTGCTCTTCCAAGCACTCTAATGCAGATGGTGAATGTATAAACATTCGGTCTCAATCCCAAATTTTCCATCTCTTCCAGCAAGCCCATCACTGTTTCAGTATCTCTTCGGTTCCCACTAGATACCATTAGAGCTGAGTAGGTCTTCAGACTCGGCTTCAACTCTTCTGAGACCATTCTATTACATACCATCAAAGCCTCCCTACCAAACCCTGCCTGCAGAACCAAGTGTATCAATCCATTGTATGAATATGCATTCAACTTAAAACCGCATTTCCTCATCCTTTCAAGCGCAAATGGCGCTTGTCGAATGCCTCCCTTTATACTTAGACTCCTAAATATGATGAGGTAAGTATCTAAACTCCTGTATATAATCTGTTTTTGCATCATATTGAACACTACAACCATATCCTCTATCCTTCCATGCACCCTCAACCGCTCAAGCATGTTGTTGCAAGTCTCAGTAGTATGCATTACGTGCGGTATATCCGCGAGATTATTAAAGAAAGTAAAAGCTTGATCCAAGTCACGAATCGACTTCAAACGCCCCATGATTTCCTCAGAGGACATGTCGTTCTTACACTGCATCAAGACTTCATCTGAATTTTTCATCACATACCCACAAAAACTAGCATTCTTTTTCTTGATTTTTTTCCAAAAAATAACTGATCCATTTTTTAAAATCCCAAAAGAATTGATCTTTCTTCTTCTCACCGACGCACCACTATAACTGGACACACACGGTCTACTGTTATCATTAATTAATGATGTATAGCTACACCAACATAAACTAGAAGAACTCAGCATCATAACAGCCATGCATGAAGCAAATGGAAGATAAGGACTGGGATAAAATACAATGCAATCAATTCAAATATTATTACAAGACCCTACCGGTGGTTGTCTGAAAGGTGTTTGCGAAATTGCGTAAGAGAAAAGATATGAAAACTTCAGGTAAAAATGTACAGAATGTAAAGTATAGGAACCAGAGTTGGAAATTTTCACAAGCATACGAGGAAAGAAGGGAAGACAAGATCATTTTTGTATGGAAATTGCTGCCAAAATAGATGTGGTAAAGATAGAATTGCTTGTGGCTATGGCGCTGCGATTCTGTCCTTTTCCCCTCCCTCCAATTCCTGCTACTTTAGCTTAAAGTCGTGATTCCACAACCTGCTGCAAACGTTTTAGTCTCAACTCCATCATGTCGCACATTTTAGTTTGCGAAGAGTTTACTTAAATTTTGCCTAGTACGAGTGCCATAAAATTTTTATTTACTAAGCGCTTGATTGAGAAAAAAGATCCACCATTAGAGTTATTAAGAGAATAAAGAGAAAACAAATTTCTTATAGTTCTCAATCAATTGTGTAACTGTATTTTTAAAATTTAAATTTAAATTAATCATAAAATTGTTCAAATGTATAAATAAGATTAAAATTTCCGGTATTGAAAATTATCGGATTTAAAGTTATGGATCAAAATTGTCGGTGTTGAAACATTACATGATCAAAATTATCGTACTAAAAATTTTGAGACCAAACGCTAATATTAAAAGTTAGGAGTCCGAAAATGAAAGATATGAGACCAAACACGGTATTTCTCAAAAGAAATATACATAAACTAACGGGGTTAAAACGCAATTACCTTAACTTTGGTCGACGAAAAACCCGACTCAGAATTTAGATTCTCTGCGAGTTCACCTACCAAGCGCCACAAGCCTACAATCTCACTAAACCCCACCGCCGTTCTGCATAATTCAAGCCCTTATTTACCGGCACAAAGCCGCATACAAAAGCGAGAAGCTGAACTTCGTTGAATTGGAAAAGGGGAAAATAAGAGAGTAATGGAAAGCGGCAGTAGCAGTGAAGTGATACCGGAATCAGTAAGGGAGGCGGTGAGGAGAACATCTAGCAACATCGATGAAGTGAAAGCCAATTTGGAAGAGCTGTTGTCTTCCTGTGACGCCGAAACCCTTTCAACCATGGAGCCTCTGGAGAGGGCTCGAGCCCTCTTATTGATTGCCAAAACAACAACTACTCTCTTTGCTTGTATGACGATTTCAGTTCGCATACGCGTGTTGAATGCATCAATTATTTAAACTCATTTTTGGTGGAACTTACTGGGCTCAAGCCCCCCTTGATGACTGGCGAGAATTGTGTGTGAAAGGTTTTTATGGTTTGTGCGATTGTGTTGTTGCATGTGTTGATCAGTGAAAGATGCAAACATTTTCTCTCCTTAAATTAGAAGCAAGAACTGCTTTTTTTGTGCGTGTATGTGTGTGTGTGTATGGATGTTTTTCATGGTTCGAATACATTTCTGTGATGAATAGAGTAGACGTCATCATTTAGCAAACATTCTGAACATTTTCATTTGTTTGTCGTGAGTTTTCTGAATTGCTGTTTTTTTTTGGTGATTTTTCTGTTTGTTGTGGTTTTGCAGTGAGGCTAAGATGCAAAGGTATTAATCCAGATGATCATCCTGTAAAAAAAGAGTTTGTAAGTGTTTCTAATACCAGCTTATCATTTTTGTCTTTATTTAGTTCGGGTGTTTGATAAACTTCTCCCTGTTCTGGTGACTGCATTAATGGTTTCCCTCTGACTATTTGTAGATTTTTAGTTTTGGATGTGGGTAAGTTTAATTTATTTGCATCAGATTTTGTTTTGTTTTGGGAAGAAGCTTAGATGTTTTCGTACTTAGTCATCCAGCGGCATATTTTGCTTAGGTATTTTTTTTCCTGTTCGTACTTTTACTCTTTGGTACATACCCACTGTTATTTGACGTTGGATCATCATGAATGTGATTTTGTTTGTCTTTTCTTCTTTGAAGAAATGTGGTCTTGTATTCTCAAATCCCTGCTTATTGGTAATTGTATGATTAAATGTTCTTGTTGAGCTGATAGCATTAATTAGTTTGAAAGGGCTATGAACTTCAAAAACTGAGTGAAACTTTGTTTTTGGAATTTAAGTTATTGGCTCAGTTTAGGGTTTAGGGTTTAGGGTTTAGGGTTCAGTTTTTTTTTTTTTTTTTTACATCAAACACCCTGAACGGGTGGGGGGTTTTAGGGTTCAGGGTTTAGGGTTCAGGGTTCAGGGTTCAGGGTTTAGGGTTCAGGGTTCAGGGTTTTATAATGGAATTTAAGTTAGTGGCTATGATCTGCTACTTCTTCTAGATTGCCAACAAGTCTTTTATAATGGCCAACATTATATACAGTTGTTTTAAAGTGAAATTCAGCAGTCATTGATGGAATGCTTTTTTATTGTTGTATGGATTGGTGGATTTTATTTTGTTATCTTAATATATTTCAGGTTTAAATTTTGTGAAACTGACAGTTATGGTGGGTTTGCATTTGTCACCTGTAATTAGCTTTGAGATTGGTTGATTTCTGTCTCAATGGAACACATGCCTTTTTTATGGTTTCAGGAGAGATTGAACTTGTACCAAGAAAAATTGCAGCGATGTACAGACTTGAATAATGGTATGTTTGGTCAATCTTTCACTCCCAACAAAAAATAGGAGATATAACCCAATGTTTGTATTCATTAAGGGATTGTTTGCCAAATTGAAATTAAGAGAACTTCCTGCTAAATCATTAGTTTATGCCGTTTAGTGGACTTTCCATTGAAGTTCAGTAAGGGGTCCCAATGATTATCTAAAGATGTGATTTTATACGTTTCTTCCATATTTTGCTCCATACCTTTAATTCATCTTATTTATTCTGTAGTCTGTTGCGTTGAACCTGTAATCATGCAATCTCAAGGAATAAATAAAACAATGAAACTCTAATCGCACGGTAATCTATTTTTGTGTCTCATGGTATTTAGGACCTTTAACGCTAAACTTTAAAAATATATGATGTTTTGAAATGATAATCTCTAGTACTAAATGTTGTAACTGGTTTGATCACCGCTAGTTCATAAATAATACTTCTTGTGTCTGTAGCTCCATTGAGACCTTCAGTAACCATTAACCCCCAAGCAGCAGCCCGGTTCATTGAACATTCTCTGCCTGATCTTTCCTCTGGTATGTGCTTTTAATTTTTGTTTGGAAAATCTTTAACCTTCCATTTAGTTGTCTTTGAATAATTACCTGGTTTTGCAGAACAGAAGCAAAGCATGAGGGAAATTAGTCATGGGGAGGGCCATGGGTTTAAGTACTTGAACAGCAATCTCCAGAAGAAGAGAAAATACCAGTCATCCGAGAAGCAATCAGTCCGTTCTGCTGCTCAGGAGTTTCTTGAGAAGGCAGCACGTGAGCTGCTTGGTGATAATAAAAATGGTGTTAAAGGGCCATTACAACCTGAGGGTTCAGAAGACGATGTCGTATTTGTGGACTGATCCTCTGGTAGACTTTGTTTTTTTCTCTTCTGTTGTTTTCATTGTCATGTCTGGTTGACCATTCCTTTACTGTTGGCTTATTCACCATGAAAGTAGCTTGATTGAAAAAACCATTTCCGATTGGGAACAGACTGTCACATACAGTGAATATAATAGGGTCATTATAGGCAAGTAAACTGGACCGCTGGGCATCTTTCTGTAGATGGCAAATTTTACTCCAACCATAATCTGGAAAGAGCAGAGCTAATTGATGGCGTGAGATTTTCCTTATGTTGACTTTTGGGTCTCACTAGATAGCGACTGAGAGAGTAGACAATTACTAGATTTGATACTTGGGACTAGAATATTGTGTACTAAATGTACGAAGGCACCGACTAAAACTCATAATCCTTTAGACTGTTTGCATGCTCATGCACTTAAAACTTAATGGACAATTAAACTGTAAAAAACTTCTCTAGTTAATAATTCAGTTCACATTTTTTTCTAATTTTTCTTTCCTTTACGCTTGTAAGTTTTCTGGTTCTCATCATGAGCGTCCTCGCTCAGTTTCAAATGTAGTAATGTTATTTCCAGTCTTGTCCCATTGATGTGGATAAACATTGTGTGCTCCAAATCTCTTTTTATAAGATAAAAAAACTCAAGTTCGGAGACTTTTGGTAGCCAAACAATTCCTTTGGTTTTCTAGTTACAAGAAACCATTCTTTCCACACAATATTGACTACAACTTGGAGTAGTATACAAACACATTTTCAATGTTCTGGGGTGAAGAACAGTCAATATTAGTTGTTTTATATATGGTATGGGCTAAACCAGGAAACGGCATACATTGGTATATGTATGATATGGCAATATAGTTCCTGTGCATAATATAGTGTTGAGTTAGTCGTTCGCCCTTTTATATATTGTCTGCGTGACCGCTTTCGTCTACTCATTTCATGTATTGTATGTTTTGTTAATTTTCTTTCCTGTCAATGGTGAATACATGTATTAGTTGGAAAGTATGTGATGCACAATTAAATATTTTTATTGTTTTCCAAATGGAACTGTATAAGTTTGTGCTTAGTTACTGCTAATAGAGCTATGTAATGGATGTGATAGAGATGGTAGGGGTCCAGAACTAAAGTCAGTTAATGGTTAATTGATTATTCCATTTTCAGTAACTTTCCTCGATTAATCAATTTGACCCCGCTTCCGTTGCCTCCTTCAATCAAATTCATTTTAATTGCCGTCGCGGAATTTGAATTAAATGCTCCCCTAGGTCACCTGAATTTATAAGATGCCATTTATTTACTCTTTAGATGGTGCTAGTTGTGATCTATGTTATTTAGCTAAGATGCGCTGTGGCGGAACAACACTAACTGTTTTCCCATAGGTGTTACTTGTGGACATTTTAACCCATCATCCATTACCTTCTTGAAATGTTAGCCTTCGATTAGTTACTATGCATTAAGATCATCTGTAAATGAACCCTATAATACTTCTCCAGCAATTGTAATCTTAATCCTTCCTTAAAAGGAATCTGAATAAGATAAACCCTAATATGCCACTTCTCTATTGTATATTTGACAAAAACCCACTAAATGTGAATATCCTTACTAACTTTATGGAGATATGTTTTAGTTGGACTCTTAAGGCACACTGTTTCATTTAGTACTTAGGCTGCAATTTGAATATGGTTACTCCCTCATTTTACTTGACAGGGTCCAGAGATAGCCAGATAGGAAATAGAGGCCTGGTGTGTCATTCCCTTAAAACTTGAAAGTTAGTGGCTGTATGTTAAATGAACTTCTAAAGTTGCCACAGTTACTAGTATTTTGTTCGAAAGTTCTGTTTGGCCAGAAGGATAGTTTTGACAAGCTTCTTTAGTGAGAAACATGTGCTTAAGTAGTTAGGGTTTTCATAGACAGTGAAACTGAGCTCCCACGTGTAAAGAAAACATGGCAGCTCATTTGCAAGGGTAGTATTAATAACTCTTAATAAATTATTGACCCTTGAATACATCCAACAGATGATTAAATCTTCTCTCTAGGTCGTCGTATTATCAGTTATAATATTATTATGAAAGTAGAAACTGTGAATGTTTGTTCTCATTGCGATTTGCACATTAAATAGTATTTGAGTTAATGCATATCATTAGTGAATAACTTCTGAAACAAACAAAACTATATCATCTGGGACAATCTGGACCCTGTGTAGGCTTGGTTAAGTGATTAGACCCTAGTGTGCTGCTTACCTATCCCGTGCTGTCTTTTGCAACATGGTTTACTATATGAAGATGGTTCTCGATATTGAATATGCATGAAGCATAATTTGAAATAGATTGAAGCTTGTTTAGAATTCGCTTCTTGGATATATACTCAAGTGATAGAATTGTGTATTTTGAAATTGAGCTTGGTACTCTCAACTTCTGTGATTTGCTTAATCTTATTGTTGTAATGGTTAATATTTTGGAGTTTGGAATTGTTTGCTTGAAGGGTTATCTGTTATACTGAATTAATAGAAGATTGAATATCTGCAGGAGCATGCTAATAGTTCACTATAATTGCATCATATCTGACATTTTTGACATGTTTTCCTCTTTTCTCTTCCTTGCAGGCTTCATTGATTTTACTGACCAGCAATTTCCATTCAAATTCAAAGAAAGGGCTTCCCCTTTCATGTACTCCATCCCCCTTGTCATGGTGGAACACTCAGCCTTTGAAAGAGGTTGAGTTTCCAACTGAGCTATGAACAAACTTTACTTTATCTTTACTGTACAATATTCTGCTTGATTGCCATGGTCCAGTTGAAGATGTGTTATTTGAACATTGTCTTAGTTGGAACTGCTTCCCATCATCATGTCTATTCTATGAAGCTTTATTAACATATTTTGTTCTTTCTATCTTTATTGAATAATGTAAACTTATATGTAGCTATTTAGGCTATCCCCATCCCAAACCTATTTCAACCTAACCTTCTAAATAAAATACTTATTTCTCTCTCCAATTACATCACAACACACAATTTATTTAATTTCTATTCTCATTTCTAACTCAATCCAACCTAATTTATAATTTAGTTTCACATTTTTTTTGACTAAGTATTATATATAATATAATATTTTATTAAAATTTAAAAAATATTATAAAATTATATTATTTAAAATTCATGATGTTAATTAAAAATATTTATCATATAATTAAAATGTAGGTACTTGATTTTATAACAAAATAGAGATTACATGAAGATTAAAATACTTAAATTGAAATTACTAAACCCGCGTATTACAAGAAGATTGAAAATCTTAATACATGAAATCAAGCATCAAATAGGTACCAAAAATAGTAAAATACTGATACAAAAGTATGCAAAGTACATATTTTATTGAGTAATGCCAAATTTCAACCATATATGTTCGATCAAGTCATCCCAAAGGGCACTATTAACCATATGACTGGATAGACTTGTGATGCGTTCAATTGAGAATTGTAATGGTTCGCCATTTTCTTCGCCTACCCCTGTAGGTATATCTGTGAGAAATTCAGAAGGATCATAATAGTTTAGATACGTATCATGTTCATCTTCTACTATCATATTGTGCGAAATGATACAAGCCATCATAATTTTTCCCATCACTTCCTTGTCCCAAACAAGACATGAACGTCGGATGAATGAAAAACGAGCTTGTAGAACTCCAAATGCTCGTTCAACATCCTTTCTAACAGACTCTTGGTGTTGAGCAAATGACTGGTGCTTTGGGATCTGTGGAGCGATAATTGACTTAACAAATGCAGCCCATGGAGGATATATTTCATCAGTGAGATAATACCCTCAATCATTTTGGCGACCATTAACTACATAACTAACCATTGGTGATCGACCTTCTAAGACATCATTAAAAATATGAGATCGGTGTAGTACATTAATATCATTAAGCGAACTTGGTGTTCCAAAAAAAAGCATGCCATAGCCATAAATCATATGATGCAACGACTTCCAAAATGATTGGTGGATGTCCACTTCTTCCGATAAATTGTCCAGCCCATGCAGTCGGACAATTTTTCCATTGCCAATGCATGCAGTCAATGCTACCTATCATGCTCGGGGAACCACATTGTTCCCCAACATGCAGTAGTTATGCCAAATCTTGCTCATTAGGCCTTCTGAGATACGTGTCAACAAAACAAGAGATGACACTCTCCTCAAAATGTATGTGAAAGTCTCGTCACATTTTCACTCATAATTAGATATTCATCAACGACATCTGGAGATGTCCCATATGTCAACACTCTCATAGCACCAGTACATTTTTGTAATGATGAAAGAGATAGTCTGCCGGCAGCATCACGTCTTTGTTGAAAATATCTGTCATGAGCAGTGACAGTCTGCACTATACGAAGGAATAATGGTTTCTGCATTCGAAACATATGCGGAACATCTTCGGAGTGTACGTCGGGCTATCTCCAAAATAGTCGTTCATTAAGCGCTTTGCACCAACCCCACGTTCCTGTTACAATACCTCCTCCTCCTTCTGGTTGTAGATCTTTGAGAACCATAAGCCGTATTGTGAATCATGAAATCCACAATGATTCTATCAATCTCATGATTTTGTTGATGAATCCGTTCTTGCCATCTATTAAATTCTGATATTTGGAAAGGACGTTTCTGCTGATCAACCTCATTTGAATCTGAATCTAATGAAGAACTTTTATTGCTAGACATTTTTGTGAAGTGGACTGAATAAAATTATAAAGGAAGAGAAGATATGAATTGAGTTCGATGAAATGTGATCTTCATATACATCTTGTACATGAAATATATAGTAATGTAGGTGAGCCATAATAATTGTGGTAGATGAGCTTTGGAATCTCATTTTGTCACATGGGCTCTTGTATAATTGTCATAAAAAGCTTGTAGACTTGACAAGGTGGTGTGTTGTAGATAGGTAACATGATGTGAAGTGGACTTGTCATAAAAAACTTGAATAATGGTGGTGTGTTGTAGATAGGTCACATGAGATGCAGTAGACTTGTCATAAAAAAAGTTTGAATTATGATGGTGTAGACTTGTACGAAAACATCTTCTCACAAGAGGACAATGAGATAATTATTCTTAAAAAGGAAATAATATTGGATTAATGAAGTATTAGATTACATAACTAAATTGCATAAGATAAATTACACTAGATCATACTAAACATGATAAATACAAATAAAAACACAAATAAAAGCTCATAAAAGTAAAT
This sequence comes from Lavandula angustifolia, assembly GCA_028984105.1. NCBI lineage: Eukaryota > Viridiplantae > Streptophyta > Magnoliopsida > Lamiales > Lamiaceae > Lavandula > Lavandula angustifolia. The sequence continues at coordinate 28,838,738 of CM054808.1, forward strand.
TAGATTCATTTTCCAAATACAATTTTGACTGGTTCATTTTTTAGCTCTTCTTCTGCTGCATACAAATTATCTCTCGCCAACAGAGCATCTAGTGTTTTATGCTTCATCCTCATGCTTTGCATATTGATCTTTATTTTCTCCCTTTCTATCCTTTCGCGTTCTATGTTGAGTTGAGCATTTGACACATTTCTCATTAACTCAGTTTCATTGTCTTTGGAAACTGTTAAATTATAAAGTTGAGCTGCAAATTCACTATTGCTATCAGATTGTGATGTCTTACCCTTTTCTTTCTTCTTCGACTTATCTCTACCTTCAGGACGAGAAATTGATGAAGTTCTAGTGAACGACCCATCTTCTGAAGTCTTGGATCTTTTCACGTTCATTAACCTCTTCACTCTCGAGATGGCCACGTGGTGTATCAAGAATTGATCTTAAGTTCCACTTGGGAGCTTTACACATAACTTCGTTAAATACAACCAAATTTTGGAACTTGTTGTCACCTGTTGCGTAAATTGTATGAGCTTCTTTCTCAATATCTTTTTGGCTCATTCCACTCTTCTTACGAGCACTTGCTTCCTTACAAGCTGCAACCCACTTGTTTGTATTTTCATTAAGTCGTTCGCAATGACCCTTCATTGATTCGATGTTTCGTTCATTAAGCTCATCTGGATTGTTGGCTTGCTTCTCATGATACAATTTATGAATACGTGCCCATAACGAGGTTCCCTTTTGATTTTTGCCTACTATGCGAATAGCCAAGATGACATAAGGGCTACATCTTCGTTGACACACCAAATATTTTTGGTACCCTTTTATTTTGGTTTGGACGATGAACATCTGGAAACAAACCTCGAGAGATATTTTGTGATGAGGAGACAAACTGAGAGGGAGGGATTTGATTCAAGTTTGGAGAAAATTGAGAATCAGGATAATATTCGGATTTGGTTGGCATTCGGAATTGGGAATTTGGCCGGAGTTGATATATCACAAATAATCGGAGTGATTTGGATCCACAAGGTGAGAAGAAAAACCAAGGTTTGTTTCGTTGGTTAGAGAACAAAAGAGGGTTTAGTATTGTTGGTGAGAACTACTCAATATTGGTCTCTATTTATAGAGTAAAAAAAATACGAAATTTTATATAATTTTTTAAAATTTTTATGGATAATTAATTAATGATTTTAATTAAATAAAATTATTGTCAATAAAATCTTGTAGATCCAATTACGAATTGTCATTGGTTGACAAAAAATAAATAGTAAACCTCTTGAGAGGCATTTGACCAGCCTTAAGTCACGGCAGGACGGTGAATTTACATTTTCTTTTAATCAACTCTTCTTTTGTCGTATTAGGCGGGGTATGAGGCGGGGGTGTCGATGGGAGTAGTCTTAGGTATAAAAGCATCTCCAACCGATATATATGTTTTTAACACTATTTTTACCGTTTTCGTCACATCAAATATTAATCTCACTCTAATGCACAATTTTAAATTCACCGTCAAAAAAAATATTAACCATAAATAACAATAATCATAATTAATCATTATTTCAATATATGGAACATTTTATAATTCAAGTAATAAATAAAATTAATCATAATTGGAGACATTTATAGTCTCAATTACACAAAATAATTATCTTCACCGCTAACGAATTTAAACTAATAAACCAATCCCTACTTCCTTCCTTCACTTTGCACAGTCCTTTACACTGCAACCAGCAGCGCCACCAACGCCATAAAAAAGCCACCGCTCAAACTCACGGCGCCGCTGGCAGGGGCGGGCGCGATTGCTGGAGCTTCAATCTCCGCCGGGGAAGGCGCTGGGGAAATTTTGCTGTGCTTCAGCGAAATAACCACAACCATTAGCTTCTGACCCTTCTCGCAGTGGCCTGCTGCGCCGCTGATGAAATAGTACGGACCAGATCGCTCGAGCTTCACCTTCGTCTTGCCGCCGGTGTACGTCTCAACCGGACTCGACGTGTTACAGGTTACGTAATCTTTCTTCGTCACTTGCAGCACCGAGTCTTTCGCGTCAGCGTATTCCCAGACTGCAAATTAATTAGAGTGAGAAAATTAGTAATCCAACGGTCGTATAAATTGGAACAAAATAAAGAGTTAATTGTAATTTACCCAGCGAATCTCCGATGTTGAAGCGAGACTTCTCCGCCCAGTGGTTGAGAGAATCTGCCTCGGAAGTAGGGACCTTCCAAGCATTCGATTTGCCACCGACGAGGTGGTCTCTGGCTTCCGAGAAGCTCACAAACAAGAAAATCATAAACAAAATTGAAGAAATTTCAGCTCTTGAAATTCCGGCCATAATGTAATTAAGAGAGAGAGAGAGAGAGAGAGACAGAGAGAGGGAAGGATGGAGATGTTGCAAAAAGTGGAGTCGCGCAACATTTAAAGGGATGAGAGAGGAAAACTAGCCGTTGAGGGGTTTCAGGTAGGAAGGGGCTTTTCCGGAAAGCGTGAAAAACCGTACTGTATTATATTTTGTCCTCTAGTAATATCGTAACGTTAACAAATTTAATTTCATGCAATTTCAAAACCTATGGTTTTATTTTCATTTTTGAGACGTTAGAAAAGTATCTTAAGGATATAAAATCGATGTTAATTCATGGAACTCTTTTTTAACCTAATTAAATAAAATCAAGATAATCTTAATCATTCATTTAAACGATAATACTATCACAAACAATGTACATATATCAGCCAAATCAATAGTTCAAACAAACAAACAATATCTGAAGATAGGGGAGTTCTCATTTTTATAAGAACTTTCTAGCTAAACAATAGTAACTTCAATTATAGCCCCTTTCGGAACTAAAATGTAACTCTTCTCACCATCCTATAAAATATAACACAAATGTACGTATTTTGATTAGGGTCATGTTCTATGATAGGATGGTTTCAAGAGTAAAAATTATATTGTTGAAATTTGTGATTTTTAGTGCATAATGCTCAATTAGTAAAGTGGTGTGTGGTAAAGTGGCCGTCGGAGGACACATGTTAGTTGTTACCATGACGTTTCGGTAAGTCGATATTGTCTATGATCATTCATCTTTGTCTATACAACACTGATAATCTTCTATTACACTGTTTCATATCATATCTTACATTTATTCAGAGGCGGAGGGAGGGGGGGCGCGTGCCCCTATGAACTTATGTGTATCATTAATTTTTAATTTAGACTTAAATCTGGAGTCTAATGCGTATTATTAAATTAAAAATATCAAGATTTCAACAGCAATTTCTGAATGTGCATTTTCTGCTATGAAACTCGTGAAGACAAGGTTACGGAATAAAATGGAAAATGATTTCCTTCGCGGTTCTTTACTAATGCATGCTGAAAGAAAAGTTTCTGAATTTTTTGATATAGACTCAATTATTGAAGAATTTAATTTTTTATATAAAAAAATGTCTAAGAACATATCATAATTTTGATGATTTTTGTATTTTATTGATGCTCATTACGTTTGATGTTCTAATGTACACTTTTGTTCTCCTTATACTCGTTGTTGTTAAACTATATATTCCCAAAGTTTTTTTCTTGGGGGCGGACTCGCCCTCTCTCTCCCCCTACCCTCTGCGACTACAAATTCTGGTTCTGCCCCTGTATTTATTTTGGTGTGCGAATATTGATAAGCATATCTTTCAATTACTCAAAAATAAAAGAAAGAGTTATGTCTTGATCTTAAGTATTAAAAACACACTTAATTTCCTCAACTAGTACTAATACTTTTTGTGAGATTAGAAATACAATATCTGAAGGAAGAGCAGCGTAGTAGATATTTATATTTCGTTCGACAGTTAATTATAGAATGACATGATGCGACATAAGATTACAATATTCTCAAGAATCCTCTGGATACTTGGGTATTATCTATTGTTATGTGTTATTACTTTTATACTAGAGGATTTTTCAAGCATAAAAATGTTCGATACTGAAATTTGATTATAATTGATTTTTCTATAGGCATTTTATATATACTGAATTGCACAAATTAATAGATAGATTTATATACATGATTGAATTTTGCATAATTAATATCCAAATACACGAAGTTGATATACATATAGAATGATACAAATAAAGGTTTTAAAATGAAAACAACTTATAATAGACCCTAACATCATTAGTTCGTTTTTAGTTTGCATTTGCGCAATATTAGGGTGCGCTAATGTGTCAGAATACCCAGTGCATTTCCAGGCCAATCTTACTCCCAATTCCAATTTGTTCGAATGCTCAATAGATTTTTTTGTATAAATAAATATAGCTATGATTTTGTCACCACCCGTCTAAAAGTAGTTCTATTCTAAAGTGATTTTATTATTATTTTGTGTTTTTCATATTTTGAATATAGAGATTTATATATGTCTAAGTCGCCTCCTTAGAAATTGAAAGTTGAACTTTTATTTATATAATAATAATAATTTGGTATATACATATATATATGTATATGTTTATGTATACGTGTATTGGTTTTGGGTTGTAAACATGCCATTTCCGTTATTGATTTCATAATTAAATATATTTAATTGTGGAATTGGAATAGATTAGCTACCGTTTTAGTTTAACATCACCCAAATTAATAATATCTCTAAGAGTTCTTGCATAAAACCTAGTAGTGTTTCTTTCCGCCCACACACCTCATATTATTCAGAAAAAGCATCCCAAGATTTTCTAGTGAAAGAAACTTGTTCTTCCTTGGGCGTAGAGTATTCGATTGTTTTGGGATTTGAGGTAAATCTTTCTAATTTTTTTTAGTAAATTATGTATACAAATTTTTCATAAACATTCATATCCGTATGAGATGTGGATTAGTAGAAGAGTAGATGACAGATTTATAATTTCATGGCATTTGGCTTAGATTTTTTAAGCAATACATAAATAAATGATGCTTGAGATTTATTTTGTGTGGTGGGAAATGGTTGGGCGCATCGATCAGAGAGGGATTTTGGGTTTTGATGAGTTGCATTTTCTTTATTCTCTTCTAATAACATAATAATATAAGCTTTTCACTTGAGTATTAATATTATATTGTAGGTGAGTTAATAAATTAATATCTTTTCCTTGTCTGCTACTACTTGTTCATTGGATTTATCACATTACATATACATACTTATATAGGTATAGGTTTGTGTTTGTGTGTGAGATTACGTTACTATATACTTATATATATATTATTTATACATTCGTGTGTGTATCAGTGTGTGTTAATTAGGTATTTCTGGTATAAATATGCTTTGGGTGGCGTTAGTATGTGGTATTGGTTTGTAGTTGTGACGTTTGGTTATGCGGGTTGGAATACAGATAGGGTTTATGTAATGTTTTACGTAGATCAATATCTCATACCTTTCGTGCATTTTCTTAGCGTGGACATTTTATTTATGGACTTCAATCTTTATTGGATAATTAGGTGTGGCGCGACTAAGACACTAGATTATTTTATTTTGTTCAAGTCACATTTACAATGGAAGCAAGGTGTGTGGATTCTTACTTATGCTGTTGATTTATGATTATCCTTATTGATGTGATTGTCGACAAGTATTATTTCATATTCATTATAAGATGGTTCTTGGATTAACTAGTGGTCATCCTTCATTTTAACATTTCATATGTTCTTGGATTGGCTATCTCGTTATCCTTCATATTAACCTCTTGTGAGTGTTCTTGGATCTATTATTTAGTTATCCTTCATTTTAACATTTCATATGTTGTGGATTGACTTTATAATTATCCTTCATTTTAACCTCACGGTTGTGCACAACTTATCATGTTCCGCCTTTGTGGTGATGTCATAGGTTGCCTTTGTGGCAACGTCATGTGATTTATTACATTCGTCATGCGGTTATATCAGTTTGGATAATCATAGCATATGTCCCACATTGAGTGTACTATGTATACTCATCCCTCACTATTCATTTCAGGAAAATGAGCACGGAGGCGTGTGGAAGATCGAATGACGAACTCGTGCTTTGCTTTTAGTCATTTCTTCGTACTCTAGTTTTGGATAAAACCTTATCTTATTTATATTTCCGCTGCTTAAGTTTTATTTTAAAGTTACATTTGGATTTGAATAAATGAATTTCCTACAAGGTTTTTTCTAAATGATTATTGGTGCTACTTTATAAAAGATAAAGCGTTTATAAAAAAAAAAATGGGGTGTTACAGATTTTGTATGAATACAAGTCGATAATCGATATCACTAAAAAAGTAGTTTCTAAATTTATCAAATCTTATTCGCTGATAATATGATATTTTAAGAAAACAAATAAAATAAGAAAATGACATTTCCTGTCTAAATTTATTTAGGAGCAATTCATTCAAATATTTGAAATTATGAGAACCAATTTGACCAATTCTTTTACTGAAAACATTTAATTAACTAAAAAATCTTGTAACTTTTTTTCTCAAAATCAATTTTTTTAATTTAAATTTTTTAGTTAATAAAATTTTCAGTGAAAAAAACATTGAAAAAATTAACTAATTTTTCTAGTTAATTAAATTTTTACATAAAAAACTAAATTAAAATAATTAATATTGGAAAAAAATTAATAAAGTTTTTTAGTTAGTTATTGTTTTTCAGTAAAATAAATCATTATTAAAATTGGTCCTCAAGATTTCAACTATTGAAATGAATTGGTTCTTAATAAATTTATACCAAAAATACCATTTTCAGTATATTATTATTATTTTAAAAATATTATTGACTAATATAATGATTCGGCCAAACACTCATATTTTGAGGACTATACAATCTAATTTGCCTTTTTTATATTATGTATTTTATATTTATTGTATAAAATGAATTATTTCTTAAATAAGATAATAAAACTAACTACAAGTAATAGAAAAGATTTTCCATGCGGACAATTAGGTGGGTAAGGAGTGAGTGGTGGAAAAAAAAAGTTAACTTTGAAAATAATTTTTAAAGAGTATTATTTTGAAAATAATTGTAAAAGTATTATTTTTGTTAGACAAATTAGCAAAAATAGTCCTCAAACTTCGCGTTTTTGCGAATTTTGTCCTCAAACATTTTTTTTTGTTTTTTTGACCCTTAACTCCTTGTTTTTGCAATTTTAGTCCTACCGTTAGATTTTCCGTCAATTTTAACGGTAATTCAATTTTAATTTTAAAAAATAAAAAATTAAAAGGGCAAAATCGGAATTTTTATTTATATGGACCAAAATTGCAAATGAAGAATTATTTTGGACCTATTTAGCAAAATTAAATAGTTTAAGGACTAATTTCACAAATTTTAGACAAATAAGCTAATTGTTTCGTATCGACGAGATTTTGCATTTAATTTTCGATTTTTCATATAACTTTATTGTTTCGTATCAAATATAAGCTAACGAAGACTTCTTACCAATATAAACAATATTTAATTCGAAATGCAAAATATATAATGTGAATTAATTATTAAAAAATAAAGCTATTATCACCCAATTTTTTTTACTTCAAAATAACCATTTAGAGCATAATATTTACTTCAAAATAACATGAATACGAGGAAAATATGTATCAGTTCGTAATTTACGATGAATAATATGTTATAAACAACATTTAATTCGTAATTTGTCATGAATAATAGAACACGAGGAAAATATGTATTAGTTCGTAATTTACAGAAAATATTAGCTTTATTTGCAAATACTATAATAAGCCAAAAAATTATGCAAACAAGGTTAGTCTCGTATTCATATTCTCTGCATAGAACTGCCGTGACGAATCCCCAACACTACCACCCGCGCGACGATCAGCTCGGCCATTTCCTCGCCTGGATCTACCTCGTCCCCGTGTTCATCAGCTTCGGCGGATTCATCTCCCACTTCCTCTTCCGTCGCGAGCTCCAAGGCATGTTCTTCGTCGTCGGCCTCCTCCATAATTCGTCAACGAGCTCATCACTTGCGGATTCACAATCCTCCTCGTATTCTAGTTATTTTGAAGTAAATATTATGCACTAAATGGTTATTTTGAAGTAACAATGTTGGGTGATAATAACTTTATTTTTTAATGATTAATTCACAATATATATTTTGCATTTCCAATTAAATGTTGTTTATATTGGTATGAAATCTTCGTTAGCTTATATTTGATACGAAGCAATAAAGTTATATGAAAATCGAAAATTTAATGCAAAATCTCATCGATACGAAACAATTAGCTTATTTGTCTAAAATTTGTGAAATCAGTCCTTAAACTGTTTTATTTTGCTAAATAGGTCACAAATCATTCTTTATTTGCAATTTTGATCCATGTAAATTAAATTTCCGATTTTGCCCTTTCAATTTTTTATGTTTTATTTTTTTTGAATTAACGGTTAAATTGACGAAAAATCTAACGGTAGGACTAAAATCGCAAAAACAAGGAGTTGAGGGTCAAAAAAACAAAAAATAAATGTTTGAGGACAAAATTCGCAAAAACGCGAAGTTTGATGACTATTTTTGTCAATTTGCCTTTTTGTTATTCGCTTATTGCACATGGAATTTTATTTCGATAAATTGTATGTGATAAGATTTGAATTAAATAAACACAGCTATATCGAGTAGCCAACTCCAAAGAAAGATAAGCTAGAGCTTAATTTCATTCCTTCTCCCCTCATAAAAGAGTGGCTTTCGTATATATACAAACCAGATATCTATGGCAACTTTTGGCCTACGTGCCTTAATTGAATAACAGGACAGTGTCTCCTAACAAACGATCATACGTAACAAGGCTGCTCTAATTTCCTGCTCCGCAACGGCTCCGGTCAAAGACTTTCACCCCACGACATAGTGGGTGTTTGGAGTAGTTGAAGCTTATTGATAAGTGGTGAAAGCAGATGAAAGCGGCTAAAAGTGAGAAAAATAGTGTTTGGAAATACTGCTGATAGCGGTTGCTTATTTTAATTTTTTAAATAAAATATTCTATATTACCCCAAATGTTATTAAACAATTATAACTTATAATAAATAATAAAATTGAGAAGTTTTTTTTTACATTATAATTTCGATTTCAGTATTATCCCTAATGTTATTACATAATTATAATTTATAATAAATATATCAAATTGATAAATTATTGCTATTTTATATTTATTTTTTCTTTATAATTATCATCTCAATATTATAAAATATAAAATTAATTAATATATTAAATAAAATATTTAAATGAAATATATTAATTGTTACTTATATTATAATTTAATTTATATTAAAATATAATAATTTTTTATTAATTGTGGAATTATAATTAAATTGCATGGAAAAAGTTTTTTTGGAATAAAATAAAATTTTAAAGATAAATTTATTTAATAAATTACATAAGCTGTAAGCTATAAGCTGTAAGTTGGGGTGAGACAGCTTAAGCAGCTTCTCTAAAATTTGGAAAGAAACAGAAAAGCTTTAGGTGAAAGCTAGTTTCCCAAACACCAAAAATAGAGCTGAAAGCTATAAGCTGCTTAGCATAAGCTGTTCCAAACACCCCTACAATCCTCCAACCTAGTGGGCCTTCGAACTGCCCTAGTGGACCTTCTCGCTCTTTGTGTTATTTCCTGAGTCCCATCATGTAGTTGTTCGGCTTCAGGCCCAACCACTTCTTCGATGTTGACTTCCTCTATCGCTCTCTTGGTCGTATCATCTTCCCCCACTCCTTTACGAAATTCCTTGTCCTCAAGGAATGGGTGCGAATAATCTTCGCGCAGGTTCTCTTCATCTTCCCAAGTCGCCTCCTCCGTAGGTTGAACCTCACACTGGATTAGCACCTCGTTTTTCACCTTGCCATCGCGGAAGACTCGGCGGCGACCACAAATGGCGATCGGTTTTGGGATGGGGCTGGAGTTAATTGAGGCCTCTGGTAGTTCTCCCATCCACGGTGGAATCTCCCCTTGATAAGCCTTCAGTAGGACAACATGGAACACCAGGAAGATTTTGCTGGTCTTGGGTAACTCCAGTCGATAGGCAACAGAGCTGACTTTCTTTTCTACACGGAACGAGCCTTAATATCGCTTGGCGAATTTCGATAATCGACTGCCGACCACCGAAGTTTGGCGGTGGGGCCGCAACTTCACCCATACATAGTCTCCTACTTCGAACTCAATCTCCTTCCGCTTTCGATCCGCTTGCAGCTTCATGCGATTCTGGGCCGCCTGCAAACTCTCCTTTAATTGCCGGTGGAGGAGATCCCTTTCCAATAACAACCCATTCAGTGCTTGAATCTTACTCTCCCCTTGCACATATCCTGGAATAATCGGCGGTAATCGCCCATACAAAGCCTGAAATGGTGTCATCCTAATGGATGAGTTATAGGAAGTGTTGTAACTGAACTCGGCCCAGCTCAACAGGTTTCCCCATTGGTTGGGCTTGTCGTGTATAAAAGATCTCAGGTACTGCTCCAACCCCTGTTAACCACCTCTGTTGGCCATCAGTTTGAGGATGGTACGCCGAACTGTGGTGTAATTTCGTTCCGCTTAAGGCACACAAAGCTGTCCAAAATTCCCCCGTAAAGATGGGGTCTCGATCGGTAGCGATGCCCTCTGGAAATCCATGGAGCTTGACTACCATGTCCGCGAATAGTGTAGCAACCTTGCTTGCGTTGTGATGGGTGGGTAACATTCTGAAATGAGCGTATTTCGTAAGCCTATCGACGACCACCATTACGACTGTGCATCCCCTACTCGATGTTAACCCAACTATAAAATCCATGGTTACCTTCTGCCATACTTGATTAGGTATAGATAATGGTTGTAAGAGTGTAGCCGGTGGAGTGGTGAGGTATTTGGTTTGTTGGCACACCATACATCGGCCTACAAATTTCTCCACTTCTTGACACATTCGTGGCCAATAGAACATCCCCGTGAGTCGGATCAAGGTTATCCGCGCCCTCGAATGGCCGGCGACTAAAGATGTATGTGCCTCCTCCACGAGCTTTTTCTTTACTTTCGATGCGGGGCTTGTCCATAACCGCTCCATGTAGGTAATGAGTCCATTCTGGATTCCGTAGTCAGGCCCTTCTTCCCCGGCCAATATTTTTCTTTTGAGTTCTCTTGCATCTGATAGGGTGTTAGTTTCTGCGCGGATGTCCTCCAGCCACAACCCTACGGGTTGACTTTCTCCTTGCATCACCGTCATGGTGGCGGATGTCCATTCTCCTGTTTCATCATGTTGTGGGTTCCTCGACATGGTGTCAGCTGCTTGTTTGGTTTTCCCCGGTCGGTATTCGATAACGAAATCAAACCACATCAATTTTCTCACATACGCTTGTTGTTCAGGTGTTTGAATTACATGTGTGAACAACTCACGAATACTCTTGTGATTGGTTCAGATTTTGAATCGGCGGCCAAGTAAATATTGTCTCCATTTCTTCACAGATTCGACAATTGAGTGCAAATCCTTAGTGTAGGTGGAAGAAGCTTGCAAGCTTGGGCATAATTTCTTGCTGAAGAAGACAATTGGTTTTCCTTGCTACATCAAGATTGCGCCAATTCCGATCTTAGATGCGTCGGTCTCTATCACAAATTCCTCCTTGAAGTCGAGAAGCTTAAGTACGGGAGCTTGCACCATGGCTTCCTTTGAGTTCTTGATGGACGTGGAAGCTGCCTCGCTCCATTCAAATGCATCTTTTCGGAGGAGGTCTGTCAAGGGGGCAAAGCAATGCCATGCCTGCATATCCACGAATAAACCGGCGGTAGTAACCGGTGAGGCCTAGAAAGCCTCTAAGGTGTTTGATGGTTTTGGGCTCCGGCCATTCCACCATTGCCCGTATCTTCTCCCCCGTCCGCCTTCACTCTCTCCGTGGAGACTATGTGCCCGAGATAATCACTGAAGATCTCCCGAATGCGCACTTAGACAATTTGAGGAAGAATTTATGTTGAGCTAATATCTCAAAGACCCTGCTCAAATCTTCTAAATGTCGTTCCCAAGATGGGCTATACACAAGGATGTCTTCGAAAAACACTACCACGAACCGATGCAGAATTCCCTCAAAGATCTTATTCATCGCTGCTTGAAAGGTCGAGGGGGCGTTCGTTAGGCCAAAAGGCATAACAAGAAATTCAAAGTGGCCATCGGCAGTCCGGAAAAGTCGTCTTGAAGATATCTTTTGTAGCCACCCGGATTTGGTAGTAGCCAACCCTTAAATCCAACTTAGAAAATACCTCGGCCTTCCCCAAATCGTTTAGCAATTCATCGATAGTGGGGATGGGGAAGCGATCTTTGATAGTTACGGCATTGAGAGCGCGGTAATCTACGCAAAACCGATACGTTCCATCTTTTTTCTTGACCAACAACACCGGGGAGGAGTATGGTGAGTGGCTCAGTCTGATTATTCCTTGATCTAGCATTTCTTGCACCATCTTGATCATCGTTTGTTTCTGAAACTGAGGATACCTATAAGGGCGTACGTTCACCGGTACGACCCGGGGTTGGAGGTGGATATAATGGTCATCCCCTCGTCGCGGCGGAAGCCCAGGAGGTAGTTGGAACAAGCTGTAATACTTCTGTAGAATTGCTCGCATGTCTGGAGGGGCGGCTATGAATTCCTTCCCCTCTTTCACGTCGGGGATCTTACCGGAACCCGGTGAGTCACCTCTTTCTTGAAGCCTGAATACTTCAAAAAATTCCTCTGCCTCCAGTCCTCTTAGATGGTGGAAAGAGATGGGTTGAGGTAGTGGTAGCCCCTCCCCTTTGAGGGTGATGCTTTCCCCTTCCCATTCAAATTCAAGAGTGTGATGTGGGTAATCATGCAACACCCGTCCCATAGTGTGCAGCCAAGGCAGCCCCAGAACTACCGTTGGTCCGCCGAACGCCAAAACATATAAATCAATTTTGAAAGAATACCCCTACATTTCCACGGGTATCTCTTTGCACATACTCTTACATAATAGAAAATGACCGCTCCCGGTGAACACCCGAAACGTTCGCACCTGCATGACGTCGAGTTTGAGTTCCTCCGCCATCTTCGGCTGTATGAAATTGTGGGTGCTTCCGTTGTCAATGAGAACGAGCTCCCGGTTGCGCACCCTGCCCAATAGGTGTAAGGATCGGAGCCGACCGTTTCCCTCCATGTTGCGGAGGCTCGATACGTCCCCGTCGGCCGCTTCATCCACGTCCTCATCTAACGCCGCCTCTGGCTCGTCTGGTGGCTCGTCCATATCCTCCGTGCCCAGCAAAAGCAGGTACTTGCTTTTACAATTGTGTCCTCTTGACCATTTCTGGTCACAGTTGTAGCACTCGCCTCTATCCCTCTTCTGCTGTAATTCGGTGGATGTGAATCGGCGTATGGGTAAAGCCAGAATGGGATTCTTTGTGTCCGCCGCCTGGCTGCCAGAGTGTTGTCCTTCATGGCCTACAACAGGTCGTGATTCTTTCTTGGCGTATGAAGTTTGGTGGTAGGACCTCCCTTGAACGTTGCTCTGTTTCATCCATGAATTTGCATTGTTTCCCTTAGCCCAACCCCTCATCTCTGCTCGTGTTTCTTCAATCTTCGATTCATGAGCCCTCGCCAGTGCGAAAGCTTCCATCATACTATTGGGTTTTGCAAAAGTCAGTTCCCTTCTGATCTCCGATTTCAGTCCTGAAATGAAAAAACTTATTAGCATATCTTTTGGGATCCCGACAACCTTGAGGACTAGGGCCTCAAACTCTGCTTGGAATTCTGCCACCGTTCCGCATTGGGTCAGCTTAGATAGTTGCCCTTGATGGTCCTCATATGTCGAGCTACCGAATCGATTTTGTAGGCACTCCAAGAATTCCACCCATGTAGTCGATCCATAGTTGGTTCAATCGGGCATAGCGGAACCACGCGGCTGCGTCTCCCTCCATGTGAAATGAGACTATCGACTGAACCAACTTTTGTTATATATACAAACCATATATCTATGGCAACTTTTGGCCTACGTGCCTTAATTGAATAACAGGACAATGTCCCCTAACAAACGATCATACGGATCAAGACTGCTCTAATTTCCTCGCCAAAGAACGGCTCGGTCAAAAACTTTCACCCCACAACATAATCCTCCAACCTAGTGGGCCTTCGAACTGCCCTAGTGGGCCTTCTCGCTCCTTGTGTTATTTCTTGAGGCCCATCATGTAGTTGTTCAGCTTCAGGCCCAACCACTTCTTCGATGTTGAATTCCTCTATCGCTTTCCTCGTCGTATCAGTATGCAAACTACATAATTTATATTCCGGTAGATTAAATTATTTATAATCCTATCCAAGATCATATAAGTTACGTGTCTCCAGTCTCCACTAACAATCCGAATGAGTGATTACAGTCCGTCGAAATAATCGTCATTAATTTTGCAATTTCTTATAGCGTATGATAAGAAAATCTCACACACCATATATTTTCTTTAATTTATTGTATAATAGAAAACTAGTATTTAGTCTCTTACTCATTAATGTGCCAAATTGTGTTGTCAATTCTGTAATACTTCTAATTACACGAGTCTCTTTGAAATATAATTATAGCTAAAACTTCAGGCACCTAGACCTCTACGGTTTTGATATATCAAATGCCGATGAATGAGAAATAACATAACGTAGACAGATCATTTTTGCTATGAAGTATGTACCATGTTTTTTCTTTATGAGTTATTTGGTTGATTACATTAATATGGTACAATTTGTAAAAATATTACGGAATGACGTATTTATTAGTTGGCAATCAACCTTGGTAAGACGAGTTTTCTGCAATGGACTAGGGATATACACCTTCCACTTCGGCCCATTGATCGTACGCATAATTTGATCGTACAATGGACTGGCGATATCGGTGGGTGGTTACCACCACCAAAATTTGATTTCTTTGGTAAATGTAATGATCCGAAATGTATTAATAAGTTTTTTGCTGATTCCGCCACTATTGAAAAAAAATAAAAAAATCACATCACTAATCGTACATCCACCATTGTGCTTACACATTTGGCACGCCAAATTTCTCCGCCTGAGCGCAAGATTTCGGATATATCGAGTGCTGCTTCACCACTCCCTAAATTTCATGTTCTTGCCAAGGCAAACACGACTTTGAGGTAGGGTCTTCTGACACCCAAATGAATAACAGTATATATTGTTGGATTTGTGTGATGAAAGGATATATTGTTGAGCTTGTATATAATATTTCTTGTTTATCATTAATCTTATTCTCCTATTAGAATTCATATAACTGCATAAGTAAATTTATTATTTCATACAAAAGTTAGATATACAATGTGTAGTAAATTACTTGATAAGTGTGATAGAATGACAGACAAAATCACATAGTGGTGTTTGTGGGATTTGAACCTAGGGACCTATCTGGCCCCGGCCACCCACCTTCACCACTACGCCATCCCATGGGGACTGAATACGTGTAACTTGCTATCACTTTGATTTGCTATGAGTGAGGGCCACTGCAACTCAATAGTGTATGATCTTGGGCATTAGAGTTGCTCCTCGGTTAGACATGTTATTTGTATCTCGTAATCGGTAAAGAATGATTGAGATCCTATTAAAGATCTTGAAAGGTTTGTCATATTATATTTTTGATTTTATATTCTTAGTTCATGACATTGCTCAATTCTCACGGGTACTATTACAGTGGATGAAAACTACATGTTATACTTTCTCTGAACAGCTAAAAATGACTTGGTTTTCTCTTTGAGCCGTCCCATTAAAAATTGTTCATTCTAAAAAAAAGTAAAGATTGCGTGTACTAAATTTTATTACTAAAAAGTCAACAAATCTACATTACATAATACAACTTTCTTATTTCTCCTACTAAAAAGAAACAAATCATAAATACCAACACAGAGGGAGTATTTTTAATATAAACTAATACTCTCTCCATCCCATTAAAAATATCAATCTTTCCCAATTAAGTTGTTCCAATATAAGTGTCATCTTTCCTAAAATGACAATATTAACTCTACATTCAAAATTGAAGTGGACCCCTCATTACTCACTACTCACCCCATATTCTTATACACATTCTCTCTCCAAAAGTTTTTCTCTCACACGATTCCGCTTCGTTTCGAACTCAGAAAATTATGATTTTCAACTTTTTGGAAACTTTGGATTTTTTTTTAATTACAACATAAAAAAACCGAAAAAATTCAATTGCCTCAACCATGCCTTAATAAAATTTGAATGAATTTTTTTTTCACCAACCATTCCTCGAAAACTGTGTTAATTTATTAATACAATTAAAACTCATAAAATATATATCTAAATAAATTTTTTTAATCTCCGTGTTGAAATAAAGAGGACGCTTTTAATGGGACGAAGGGAGCATGTATTATCATAGAGTGTAGATCTTGTAGGGCCCGACTTATATAAGAAGTACAAAATATTTATAATTCTATATTTTTTATGCATAATAATTTTAATAATTTAAATTTTACATTTTTGTCATTATGCATAAGGGCATCTCCAAGGGTTTTCCGTATTTTACGGGAGCCCTATCCCTCTTTTAGGGTAGAAACAGTATTTCGTCTCCAATCATTCTCCCTTATTTTAAAGCAGTAAAAGGAATATTTCATAAATATTCTTATTTTTTACCTTTATAGATCAAATTAAAATGCAATTAAATTATATAATTAAATCAAACATAACTATATATTTATTAAAAAATATAATTAAAATTATGCATTAATTGGAAAAAAATAATTTATTACTTATAAAAATCATAGGTTACATAACAATAAAAACCATTAGTTATATTTAATGAAAATTCTATTTGTTTCCATTAATATTATGCATGTTAAAAAAAATTAATCAATCTAATTGGATAGGGGAGTGATAGGGGAGGAAAAAATTTCCCCTCATAGTAAGGGAGAAAAATGGCTCCCTCAAAATAGGGTAGGGGAATTGGGGAGGGTTGGAGGGCTTTTTTTAGGGGAATACCCTATTATAAGGGAGGGTTGAAGGTGGTCTAAAACATCTAAGGTCCCGTTTGGTTGTCGGGAAAGTAAAGTTCGTCAAGGAATTTGATTATGTGGAATTTGATTCTGAGAAAAATTATTCAAGAAACTAAGATTGCGAGGAATTTGATTCCGTGGAATATGATTACGAGAAAAACAAATTCCTTACAACGTGTTTGGTAAATACAAGCTCAGGATTCTATTTTTTTTTCCAAAATTATTTAAAATCTACCTACTTGAACAATAAATTACGTTTTTCTATTAAATAAAAAATACAGCCAGATCACCAGTTGTACAACTTGCCAAAAAATTCAAACAAATCTCTTTTGAAACAAAAAAAAATAAACACCCAATTCCCAAATTCTCATTATTTTCCTGCATCATCAAGACAATTAAAATAGGGATGAAACATAGGAGCAGATACAAAAAAAAAACTTTTGATTTGCCGACAACCGAATTGTGCTTGGACTTTTTCCCGATCGGAGATTGAAGGCAAATGAAACAACTCAAATAAAATAAAGCATGGGGAGAGAATTGGAACCGAGAAGGAAAAAGAGAAAAGCCGTCTAATTGTAGAAAAAATGGCCGACTCAAATCTTCTTCTTCATCTGCACATGCGAAGACGAATTCATTGCTGCACGGAGAACGAACGGGGAAATTGGCTCGGAGGGATAAAGAGCATATCACGTATTTGTGAATTAGAAGAAAAAAGAAATGATGTGGTTTATGTACTCGCGATGGATCGATAATTAAAATCCCGCATATAGAAAAAGATTACCTAAGTTATGAGTGGGAAAGATAATCCTAAAATATCTATCTACTTTCCTAATTTTTTGGATTCTTTTTACTTTCCTTGATATTATCAAAATCAAACCAAACATAGGAATTTAAATTTGTGAAATAAGATTACTTTCTTAGTCCAACCAAACACGAATATTTAACAATTGGGAATAAGATTACTTTCCGAGATCCGGATTCCGTGCAAACCAAACGGGACCTAAGAGTTATGCATAACAAATATTTCGAGAATATTCGAATGAGAGGATAAGAGTGACAATTACTTCTTATTTTCTATTTTAAGCAAATTTCCAATATGATCCATCCTATATTGTCATATTTTGTTTTATGTCCCTAAAAGTTTGAGTTGCAAATTTGCCTCTCATGACCTTTAATAAACTTGATTGTTTTCTTGATCTAATTTCGGATTGAAATAATGATTGTAATTTGATTTAAGTTCTTAGTAAATATTTTACTAACCCATAAAATCTACTTTAACCCAATCAAGTAAAAATACTTATATAAATACACTCCTCTAGTCCTTGAAAGCAAAACCAACAATCAATAACTTAACCAACAATAACAAATTTTATTTGTCAAAATGAAGAGCTCAAAAATGGCGTTCTTTGTCGCCGCCGTCATGGCGTTGGCGGTGGTGATATTTTCTGCAGAGGGAATTGAAGCTGCTGCCCAGCCGGATTCATTTGCTTCTTGCATGAAGTCGTGCTTGAAGTCGTGCATCGGTGTCAATCCTCTTTGTTATGCGTCTTGCATTAAGTATTGTACTTGAAGTTATTAGGCGCCGCCGCTCTTCCCGCAGCTAGCACCCTCACGGCGGTGAAATAGAAGACTATTATCTACAGTTGATTATATGTATTGGACTAGTTTGTTTTTTTCCTATGCAAAAGTTTAATTAAATAAAGTCCGTTTATGATTTGTTTCTTGCAAGGCTCTACATTTTGATATATATATATATATATATATATAGGGTGTGGATCTGGTGAGAACCCACACTTAACGTAAGAACTGCGAATCATGCATAATTCTTATAAAATTTATGTATAATCCTTATACATTTTATGCAAAAAAATTTATAATTTTATACTTTTTGTCTTCTGCATAAAACATATAAGGATTATGCAAATTATAAAATTATAGTTTTTTTGCATAAAAAACATAAGGACTATGCATAAAATATATAATGATTATGTATGGTTTACAGTTCTCAAGTTAAATGTGGGTTCTCACATGATCCACTCCATATATATACAGGATCTGTAAATTGCGTTTTACGCAAGGAAGATTGCTCCCTGATGTTCAAAAGCTTTTAAGCTTTTGTATGCCCTTTTTAATTGAGGACGATAATATATTTCTTTTGAAGATTCAGGAATTTCCTGACTAGCAATTTGCTCTTCTAGATAGTTTATTAAAAGATAAGTTGATTTAACTTTACTTCTTAATTTTTGTTTATAAGTTAATCGTTCAGTAATAATGTAATCCAATGGAGGATTCCATACTTCATCAAACAATTTTAATCTTCTAATATATGAACTGCTCATAAATTATAAACAGTGAAGAAGAAAATACGAAAGAAAACTTACATTAAACTTTCTTCAAGCGGATATTACAATACTGGAAAGGAGAGGTTTTTACAATACTTGGGGAAGAGAGGAGAGGATTCTAGAGAGAGGATTTTCGTGCTAGAAATCGATACACAACAACTGAAATGAAGCAGAACTTAAATAGGCAAAAAAGTAATAAACAGTAAATTACATTATTGAAGCTTTTAGCTTTTGCTGACGTAGCTGCTTACTAAATTGCTTACGGCATGGCCGCTTTTCTTTACAGCTGTCTTCCTTTAATTAGGCGCATCATCATCTCCACTCATTAATGCCAAGGTGAATTTTGCAATTTCATCTTCAGTAATTGGCTCTTGAGCATCTTTCATGAGTTCATCTTTCATAAGTTCGTCTTCTTTTGTTGAAAGGGATTTAGACGAAGATGGGCTGTCAACCATCATTTCTTTTCCGAACACTTCTTTCCACATGGTAGAAATGGATTCTTTATCCATTGTTTGGAACAGGTTTTTTAACAAAGATGAATGAGAGGGAGTTTCTGCATTCAAATGTCTATCTATGAATTTCTTGGGCTGGTTTGATTGAGAAAATTCCTTTTCGATCAAACACTTTCCCTTCTCCGAAGAAGTCCTCTTTAGGCCACCATTTAAGGAGTATTCTCCTTTGAAGCATATTCATGCTGAACTTTTGTTCTTTTTTCTCAAATCTAGAGTTTTGAAGGATATAATCCCATCTAATAATCCATGAAATCCCATAGTGATTCATGAATTGGAGAACAGCTGGATGACTGTCAAATTGATTATTAGTTTCGTGGAATTTTTCCCATATCCTTTTAATAACGCGAGGGAAAATGATAGGAGATGCCCCCCATGAGAAAAAGAATAATAGAAACCAATTTGGAATAAATTGATTAACATCATCAAGGGTGAATTTCATCCACCATGAATGTTTACGAGAAGAATTCTCGTAGATAAGAGTATGTTCCCATGCTTTTATATAATCATGGTAATTGTAATAATTGGGTAAACCTTGATAGGTTTCAAGTTGTCTTCCTTGATGTAAAGGAACTCCCCAATTAGAAGGTAAAAGAATTCTTTTAATTAAGAATTTAGAAAAGGCAATTTCCTTCTGATTTTTAGTAGCATGTTGAATTTCAACAGAGGCTGTCTCTATAAGAATTGCTTCAAAATATTCTCGGGTTTTCTTCCCAAAATGATTTGGGAGATCTTTATTAAGATGACCCTGAGCAATTTGTAATGGGGATAGACCTTTTAGATCTGTTTCCACAGGAAAACAATTTATGACCCCAGAAATAAGATATGGATATCTTATCTCATCTTTATTTCCCTTTTGAAGGAAAATAGCATCTTTATAATATTGAAGATCATATGCTTCATCATCATCTTTGAATTCCGTATTAGGATCAATTTTGGATAAATCTTCGACGGAGAGGATTTCTTCTTTGTAGCAATATTTTGCTTTTGCTTTTGATTAACTTTAGACAAGATTAACATGGGTCTTTTTGCCGGTGCCATAGGCTTTTTAGCCTGTGCTTGTCGTTTGACAATCTGCTTCCACTGATTGTCCCTGCAAGAATTCTCTCGTTAGAAAGTCTGGTAGAGAATTATTTTTCCCCGCAATATGCTCAATATCAAAATCAAAACATGCTAAAATAGATTGCCATCTAGCAAAGATTTGTTTTGAAGCAATATTTTTAACATCTTTAAATAATATATCTTTTGCAGATTTGCAATCGACTCGTATCAAGAATTTCTTGTTTAATATGTCACT
The DNA here is from genome assembly GCA_028984105.1 of Lavandula angustifolia. NCBI lineage: Eukaryota > Viridiplantae > Streptophyta > Magnoliopsida > Lamiales > Lamiaceae > Lavandula > Lavandula angustifolia. The sequence continues at coordinate 28,859,763 of CM054808.1, forward strand.
TTCGAATTTAGTAACACATTTGACAATTGAAAGTAATTCTTTCTTGACAGTTGAGTAATTCTTTTGAGAATTATTCCAGATTCCTGAAGTAAATCTGACTAATTCTTCTTTAGAATTTTCAGAATTCTTTTGTTTAAGAATCCCTCCATATCCGATTTCGGAAGCATCTGTTTCAATAATTTTGAAAGCTTCGGGTTGGACAACGATAAACAAGGGAGTTTTTTAACTCCTTTCTTTAATCTTCCCGATCGCTTACGTATGAGCATCGGTCCAGGGGAAGAGGATTCTTTTTAACCTTTGAAATAATAGCTTACAATCTTTAGCTAAGTCTTGATAGAAATCCCCAATATAATTGAGACAACCAAGAAATCGTTGTAATTGATTTAAATCAGATATTTTATCTGGAAATTTTTCCGAAAATAGAATAACTCTTTCAACAGGAGTAATTATTCTATTCTCAATATAATGACCCAAGAATTTTATTCTTGTTTGGAAAAGCTTAACCTTTTTAGGATTAACTGCTAATCCTGCATGCTTTGTAGCATTAATAAATATATTAAGATGTTTAAAGTGTTTTTCAATTGTTTCAGAGAAAACTAAAACATCATCAATATAAACAATGATAAAATCCATATAAGGATTATAAATTTTATTCATAATATTTTGAAATTCCATAGGAGCATTTTTTAGCCCGAATGGCATTACGTTCCATTCATAATGTCCAAATGGAACTGTAAATGCTGTTTTATATTTATCTTCTTCTTTTATCTGTATTTGATAAAATCCTGATTTAAGATCAAAAGAAGAAAATATGTTTCCTCTAAAAATTCTATTTAACAAATCTCTTTTATTAGGAAGTGGATGCTTTATCCATTTGAGTGCTTTATTAAGCGGTTTATAATTGATAACAAGTCTAGGAGCACCTCTTTCTATTTCTGAGGCATTTTCAACATAAAATGCTGGGCAACTCCATGGACTATGACTTGGTCTGATTAGACCCTTTTGCAAAAGACTTTCAATTTCTTCACGACAATATTTTAAAAGTCTTGCTCCCATAGCAATGGGTCTAGCTTTTGTAGTAATTTTATTTTCTTCGAAGTCTTCTGTATAAGGAAGATCTACAGAATGCTGCTTTCTATTCCAAAAAGCATTTGGGGCTTCAGCACAAATTTCTGTAGTAATTTTTTGAAGAATAGAATTAATTTTTTCTTTAACCTTGTCGGTTTTAATATTTTCATTTATTTTTTTAAAAATAATTTCTTCTTTTAAAGAGTTTATGAAACAAGTTTTATTTTCAATAACCTGTTGTAATATATTTATAGATTTAACAACAGGAGCTGTTGAAAAAGGGAAAAGGATTTTTCTTCCTTTAAGCGTAGTAAATAAACCCTTTTCATTAATTTTATTAATGGGAAAAAGCATTTGAATAAATGGGTTGCCTAATATTACAGGCGTAGAAATATTCTTTATTAAAATAAATGTAGTATTAATACAGACTCCCGAGTTACATATAGCAACATTAGAAAGTTTGTAGTTAACAATTAATGGCTGTTTATTAGCCGCAGTTATAAACTGAGTTGTTTTAGAATAATATTTTGAAGGTATAATTCCTTCATTTATACAATTAACATCTGCTCCTGTATCAAGAAGAGCGTCAATTGTAATTGTAAACTCTTTATTAATAATAAGAGTTACTTTTGTAAACCATTTTTGTGATTTAATTTGATCAATTTTATTGATCCAAACTAAATTTTTAAAATCAATTTGATTTATTTCATGACCCTTCTCCTTAGAACAAGAAGCATCTTCTTCTGTTTCTTCTTCTGAGGAAGTAAAATCTTCATTCCAAGTACTAGAATTAGTAATTGAAGTAACCTTTTCTTTAAGGATTTTGATTTCTGATTTTATCAGATTAATTTCACTTTGTAATTCGTTTATAGTAGGCTCTCTCTCCTTTTGAGAGGCTCTATCAAGAATTTTTACATAGGAATATAATTCCTTTTCTTGATTGACTTTAGCAGACAATTTTGATTGTCCTATTTTAGGCTCTTTAGAATTAATAGCAAAAGAAAGATAATGTTCAATTGCTTTTCTTTTTTCTAAAGGATCAGTAATCTGGTCAATTAGATCAAGAATAAAACTTTCTTCCGTAGAAATAACATTTATTTCTAATCCCATAAAATTTATGAGACATTCATCGCAATCACAATCTGATTTACAACTTTGTGTATCAGATTCAATTTCATTTTCTTCTGATTCAGAAGATATGGGAAAATCAGCGATGACTCTGATGAAGATTTCCTCATCCGGTTCTTCTTCATTAAGAAGTATATTGCAAAGAGATTCTTTTAAGTCTCTATCAATATTCAGATTATTAATTTTCTTTTTAACATAGCATTTGTTAGCTTTGTGGCCAATTTTACCACATTTCCAACAAACTGGTTGTGCTTCTTTATTAGAGGCTTTAGGATATTTTTTCTTTATATCCTTTGGAAGTCCTTTAGTGGACTTTCTTCTCTTTTTAGAGAAATTTTCTGTAGGGAAAAACTTTTGCTTCTTTTTAAGCTTATGTTTTTTCTTTATTCTGTCGCGATAAGACTCAGTTTCAAGCCCTATTTGTTCGCAAAAATTGCCAATAATATTTCTATTTTCGTTTCTTTGTAATTCAAGTTGTTTTTTCAACTTGATATCATTACAAAGAATCATTCCTTCTGCAGTAATTTCTGCAGAAATATCACCATAGGAAAGATTTTCCCAAATAATTTCTCCATGTGCTGTTTTAGCTTTTAGTTTGTTTAGAACCTTTTCCGCAAAAAGCGGTGGCAATCCTGCAATAAATTTTTCTTTCCAGAAATTCATATTGCAGTCATTCCTGGTTAAAACTTTGGACATAAAGACGTCTTTATACCATCTAAAATCAGATAGTGTTCGACATCTTAAATTTAATAATTGCTTATTAGATCTATCAAGTTGAAGCGTATTAGCTCCCACAAAATTTGATAGTATTGTATAGATGAGGGTATTAACCGCATCTGATTCTTCTCTTTGAGAGATAGGATCATATAAAGTAGCATTAAGAATTTTATTCTTTGCTTCTTTTGAGATATAAAAATCCCACCAACCTTGAAGTTGGCCTGTGAACCCTGTAATGATGGCCTGAGCAATCTGCCTATCATTATTTTCTTTTAATTTGGCGGCAGATGAATATATAAGCATTTGCTTTGCCATAGTTTTAATCTCGATATTCGATTTTCCATCAAGGTTCCATTCAAGAATGGATTCACCACTGTAATTTACCAATTGTTTTTCTTCTTCAATTTGAAGATCAATTGGTGTAGAACGTTTATAATATGGTTTAACAATTGAGATTTTTTCAAGTTTATTAACTTGAGTATCATCTTCAGATATTTCTGAATTATTTTCTTTAGAAATCATCGAAATAATTTCTGAGCTTGAAGCTTCACTTTTAATATTTATTTTTTGAAGTCTTGTGATCAATCCTTCAAGGAATTCTTCATCCTTTTTAGAATTTAAATGAAATTTTTCCTTCTTCAGATTAGGAGGGGGTTTTATCATAATCGTATCTGAACATTTTTGCTCAGTCTTTTTTGGAGACAAAATTTCTTCAATTCTATTAGTCTGATTTCCAATAGTATGTAAAGCTAAATTTGTAAAATTATTTTGTTGAGTAATATGATCAAAATCAGCTTTTCCTGATTCTGATTTAATAGGGACAGCATAGATTTCTTTTCCTCCTTTTTTAATTTGTAATGTCGAAAAAGGGGGATGAATCTCATTAGATTCTTCTCCTGTTTCATGAATAAAAATTTTATATCCAAAGTTATTCAAAAAAGTTTGAATAAAACTGAAAATATTTATAAAAGAAAATGGTTTCTTTGTGACCTCTCTTTAAAACAAAAAACCTTATATTCTAAGAGATATGAGGAATGGAGAAAAACTACTAATTTAAAAATGGACTTCTTTATTTGGCTTGAAAACATTTATTTTCCGGCAAGAAAAAAGGAATTTCCAAATTTTTCAAATAAAGAATTTATTATATATATATATATATATATATATATATATATATGAAAATGGATCATGTAGGAAGTCATCTTAAAATAAGAAATAAGAAGTAATCTCGGCCATTCATTTTCTTTAATATATGGATGCAGAAATTGGTGAATTAAAGATTTTTTTAATTATTAATTAATGAATATGAACTCATTAAGGATAAACTTGTAATTTTAGATAACATATTTTTTTAACCCTAACTTTCTCCAATTTATTCCAATAGCTTCCCGTCTCCTTCACTCTCTAGATCTCTCTCCTACAACATCTTCAAAAAAAACCATAAAAAGATCACTCTCATGCTCTTCACCATAATTCCACAGCCATTAACGTCGCTATGGGATTTCTTTTTGCACAATTCGCCGCCAGCAAGTAGAATATGTATGTCTAATGCCGACCCGAACTAGACACCACCATTTGAAAATATTTTCTCCGACTGAGTAGTCCGCTCCAAGCCCACCCGCCGCCACTCCTCACTCTCATCTCGGCGGCACGAAGGTTGCTCGTCGTTGCACTCTCCACGATGAGTTATATTCATCACTAAATATATGCATATCACAATATTAGTTTATGCATAATATCAACTAAGTTATGCATATTTTAATCATTTTTTTTTTTTTTTATCTTTTTATAATAAGAAATAAGGTATGTGGATATTACAATATTATTTCATGCATAGTATCGAATAAATTATGCATATTTTTTCATTCTCTCGTTTTGAACTTTCTACACACTAAATACATTATATGCATGTCACATTACTATTTCATGCATATTTTCGAAAAGAGATACGAGAACCGATCCTAAGCGTCGATCGGTCCTAATCTAATGGCCAAGATCAACCCCTTCTATCCTTAAAAAAAATAGTGGAAAGGGTGTTTTGGGCATAGAAAAACATTTTAATTTGAAATGGGGTATAGGAAGTGGGCGGGCAAAACAATTTCAGTTTTTGGTTTCTCCATTTTGTGCGAAAGTGGAGACTTTCTCTCAGAAACGGCGCACGACCTCAAGAGAACCGATTTCTCCCAAAACTTCCGTCCATAATCAACGAGGTAGGAGTTATATTTCATTCCTACATTCTTTATTGTCGTTTCCATTCGCTGAAATTCCAGATTTGCAGACACAAACTTTCTGAAAAATCGTTGTTTTGGGTAGCGATTTTGTTGGAAATCGACTTCAAATCCCCTTAATCGACGAATTTTGAGGTATGTTTCATGTTTTCGGTTGTTAATTAAGTTTACCCATGGATGATTTTGTGTTTTAGAAGAGAAATTTTGGGTGTAACCGAAACCCTTTTGAAACCGAAAATTATAGAAGTTGGGGAAATCTGTAAGGATAAGGACTGTAGAAATTCGATAATTATTTGAATTTAGGTTTTTCGTTCTTGTTTTGTAAACGCCTTTTATTACCTTGTTTTCGTTGTAAAATAGATGCTCATGGGAATGTTATTGGTTTGTTGATTTAGCTTTTGGCAAAAGACTTTCGATTAAGTTAACTATGACTGAATCTATGCTGGGAAATGGTTTGTTTGATCTTCTGGAAAATGTGTTTCCAGGTTATGAATAAATTTTAATCTGTGTATGCATAAATTATGAATTGCATAAGCACGGAAATACATGTTTCAGACATATCTGGTGATACTGTTGCAGGCCAAGTTAGTTTGGTCTTCTAGAAAATCTGTTTCCATGATATACATAAACTTTATTCTGTGTAAGCATAAAATATAAATTGCAAAAGCACGAAAATATATGTTCAAGACATAGTTGGTGATACAGTTGCAGGCCAGATTAGTTTGATCTTATGGAAAGTGTGTTTCCAGGGTATGCATAAACTTTAATCTGTGTATGCATAAATTATGAATTGCATAAGCACGAAAATACATGTTTCAGACATATCCGGTGATACTGTTGCAGACCAGGTTAGTTTGGTCTAATGGAAAATCTGTTTCCATGATATGCATAAACTATATTCTGTGTAAGTATAAAATATAAATTACATAAGCACGAAAATATATGTTCAAGATATAATTGGTGATACAGTTGCAGGCCAGGTTAGTTTGATCTTCTGGAAAATGTGTTTCCAGGGTATGCATAAACTTTTATCTGTGTATGCATAAATTATGAATTGCATAAGCACAAAAATATATGTTTCAATTTACATATTTAGAACCCCTTCATGTATTATATATAAGTAGTTATTGCATATGTAGTTTAAAAATTATGCACACCGAATTATATATACATGCTTATAGAATTCATGACGTTTAACTTGGAATTCAAAAATTTTTAAGGGGGGCTCTGATAACGAGGAAGATGAGGCAGATACCCATTCCGAAAATAAGGGTGAAAGGAGTTCAAAGGCGGTGGTACAATATATATACGACGCTTATTCAATGTTCATCTTAACATTGACAAATTATTTCGGTATTATGCTGATGATTTTGAATATCTAGGTTACAAGCCGAATGCCTTGCAGGAATAAATCTTCAATGAAAAGTGCAACGGCCAAAAAATGAAGGAGACGGTTGAACAAGAGGCGGTTGGTCATGCCGATGAGAATGAACTTGATTCTCAAGAATGTGTGAAAGAAATGCTTGATAGTTAGAATGTTGGGTTGTGCGACTCTTTGGTTGGGACAATTTGGGATGAAAAACTTAGAACTTATTTTCGTGCTTATGTTTTTTAAGGATACAGTAGTTGAAGAAAGTTAGTCGAACACTTCTTTCGGTATATTAAAGTATTATAAATTATGCATATATAACTTGTTTTTTATGCAAATAAAAAATGGGGACTATGCAGATATATAAACACACACTGTACATTAAAAAGGCATATGCAAAAAAAATACATATCATAAGCGGGAAAATACAATACGGTATGCATGAAATATAAAACCTTTAACATAATCGAGTACCATAAAGGTTAAACATGAGAACTGTTGGTCCGGAGACGAAAAGTCAGTGTAGAGGGGGGGGGTGAATACACTCGAGCTCTGCTTTCTTTTTCTCGGTGAAGGTCACCAAGCCGATGTTTGCAATCGATGAACGAGTGCCAAATAAGCCTTCGATCATCGGGGTCAAAGTGAGTCATCTTCGAGCTCTTCTACCGACCGATGTCAGTATTACGAAACTCGCTGAGAGCCGTAGTGCGGATAAGTGTTAGGCCCGAGTCGTCTCTTTTGAAAACGTGTTTTCGCAATGTAAAGTCTTTTGGCTGTGCGCTTTTTAAGATACGTTTTATGCAAGCTGATGATTTAAAATAGGGTTAAATGCAATGCGATAAAATAGTAAATAACACAAGCGATTTTTAACGTGGTTCGGATAACAGATCCTACGTCCACGGTCCCGAACTCAACGAGAGAAACTTGTTAATTAATCGAGCAAATCTCAAAGAAGGAAACTGTACGCAGGACAGATCCTTCTAAGTTATAGTCCTTAGCGACTTTTACAATCCAAACCTAAGTTTAGAAGGGAGGGAATATTCTCCAACTGAGAAGGAGTTCTTACAACAAGAACGATTCACTAAATGTGAACTCCTTCGAATCTAAGCTATGAATCTAGCAATGAGCTTAGTTTAGAGAAGAAAGGGATCAAAGAGCTCTAGAGAGATGAACTACAAGAAGTGTTCTATGAAAACTAGTTCGTCTCTGGATAAGCCTGAAGGTTCTAGAGCGTTGTGAGCTTGAATGCTTTCCCTTGATTTCGCGTATATTCCTCTGTGTTTCGAAATCTTCAAATCCTTCTCTATTTATAGCTGTGAGTTGTGGCATATGTCCGTTGGAGACGACGATGCCACGTGTCACAAGCCTCCAAAGAAAACGGCCATAAATTCGAGCTAGTTGCAGCAGGGCAGTTAATGCACTGTTCATGAGAGCAGCTTTACTGTAGAGTAGGTAAGCGTTGTCGGCTTCTCATTGGTCGAGGTTTGTAGTTGGTGAGAGTGTCAGAGTTGACCGTTCAAACAACCTCGTATGTCTTCTGCTGAACTATTCGAAAAGACTTCAGGTGCAGGGTCGCTTTTTGTCGGGTACAGTAGACTGAATACGTCTTTGTCTTCTTCGGCTGAGTCGTCTGACTAATGAAGTGAGCTTCTGATAGTCAGTTGGTCGACTGCGAAGGTATTGTGCTTGCATAGGTTCTTCCGCTGATGACCATCAGCTGATAATGTCTTCTACTGAGATCGGGTAAGTTGATGCGCTGTCTCCAGCTGAGTTTAGCATTCAGCTTCTGACGAAGAACGCAAGCGATTACACTGATGACATGGGGTTCTGAAAAAGTATCTTCAGCAGAAGATCAGTTCAACAACTACCCCGTACAGGACTTAGACAAAAACAATAAACATAACATCAAGTCTAACCTATACATCAGCTAATCCTATCGACACACTAATCTACTGATATCAGCTCGGTTTTGGGATCTTCAATTCCATAGTACTACTATGATTTCCCCCAATTTCTTTTAACCCTAGAACAGCTGAGTATCAATCTACTGACTCATATCCAACAATTTCCCCCTAATTGATGATGCCAAAACCTCTATACTCTAACATCTATTAAAGATATTGCCCTACTGACAACAATTTCCCCCTTAAAGCATCTGAGGAAAAACTGATAATAGTAAATGAACTTCAGCAGTGAGAGAAAGGCAAGATCGAGAAAACCGATGTGAGTGTGTGTCGATCACTTGGTGATCGGTCGTGAAAATATGACACTAAAAAGCTTAAAGACAATGAGCGATTGTCTAGCAAGCGATAGGAACTCTTATAGATAGATCGTCAAAGTACATGTTCCTATGCTATTACAAAGAATTATCAAAAATAAAGAGGAGAAATCACTTCGCCGTGCCCGAAGCTCCGAGTCTTCTTCTTGAAATCCGCCAAGTGATCATTGGAGGGTCCGAGCAATAAAATTTATAAATCCTTTTGCGCAAAACCCGGATTTCCTCTTGATCTTCCGGTCCATGCGGATGTAACTCATGCCGATAAGGCCGCAGATTCGATTTCTTCTTCGATAGACTTTGTGATGATAATGCCTTTAGCGATCATGGGAGGATGATATCTTACGAATGCGGGTGCTTTCACGGGAATGTTCGGTTCTTTCATGATAGGCAGCAACCGTTCTCCGAGTTCTGGAAAAACTTCATTAAAACACTCTTCGAACAGTTGATCAGCAGGAATGTCTTTCGGATAGAAGCCCCATACATACAGTTTTTTAACAAACATTTCTTTGAGAGTCTCCCATTGATCATTCAGATCAGCAGGTACCCATTTGTCTACATGAAGTGCGGGAATCGGCTTCATACGAGGAGTTCGATAGTAGTCCTCCTGTTCCTCGATCCTCCGGGTATCTTTTTTCTTGGATCGGCCGCTGGCTTATCAGATAGGCTTTTCATTCTTGCCAGGTTAGCCATCCTTTTCTTCTCACGGAGAGCGGCTGCTCTAGTGTCTCCTCGTCTGAGACTCAGTCCTTGCAGCGTCGCCTCCCGTGTCGCTTGTTCTTCACGCTATCCGCTCGAGTGTAAGAGTAGATATGGGAATACTCGAGCAAGAGCTTTGATTTCAGTCGAAAGAGCCTTAGCAAAATCTTCTTGGGCTTTCTTCTTTTGCTCTTCGATCGTATTAATGACCTTTCTCTTTCCTTTGCCTCGACGGCTTTGCCCTTAGGCTTTTATTTGCCGCTTCACCGCCTCCTCTAGCCGACGCTCCCTGGTCCAGCCTTGTCTTGCGGCTCTTGGGCTATTCCGAGGTCGAATGCCTCTTGCTCCGCTTTTGATTTAAACTTCTTGACCGGGGAGGAAGGAGTAGTGGATTCAGTAGCGATTTCCTTCCCCGACCTGCGGCGGCACTGTTGAGACTCTTCTTCTTCGTTGGCTCTTTAAGGAATTGAGCGATTTCGTCTATGTGCGCAAACTGAAGAGGAGATGGGGGTGGCTTGTAGTGGGAAATCAAGGAGAAGGACCTCGGTAGAAGTACCTTTCGAGTAGATGGTCCCGCCTCCGGAGCCTGTTCCCCCCGAATCTCTGCGCGGCCGAGGGCTCTGGCCGCCGAGGAGGGTCCCGCCTCCCGAGCTTCGTCCCTCAAGGATCCGGACGTCGACCGTATCCGTATCGGGTTCATCTTTCACAATATCTTCCCCCTTTTTGGCATCGCAATATTTGCCGGGGAGGTGCGGATAGCTTTTTATGTCCCGCTCCAGATTGTGCATGAGAATCTTTGATCCGGGTAATCGTGTCATCAAAATCATCGACCAAGTTGCGGTAGTTTTCCCAGTCTTTCTCCCGATCGGCTCTAGATTTCTTCAATCGAAGCGGCCGACTCCTGACGGAGTTTCAAGCAGAGCTTGATCATTTGATTCGTTATTTCTTTCGAATGGCTTTTAAGGCCTCACTGTTGCTTGATTGGCCGTTTGAAGAGAAATGGTTGCTATCTTGTTTCTCTCATCTATGAAGCCTTGAATCGCTTTCATGGCTCGAGTCACTGCTCCGAGAAAGTTTTATGCCGAGCGGCAAGCAACCGCCGACTCGTGCCGTTAAATCGGCCTTTTGAGCACTTAGGGCCTCGCTCAACTATCTCCTTGAAATCCGGGCGAGAAGCCTCTTTAGGAGTTGAGATGTCGGCGGCCAACTTACTTAGAGCTTCGTTCTGAGCCTTGGTGTACTTCTCCCATTTGAAATGAACATCTTTGGCTAGGAGTCAATTTTTCTCACCTTGGCGTTTGATAGCCCTGTTGACAGAACGTGAGGACACGGAACCGATGGGTTGTATCTGATAAGAGCTGGTATAGAGCCTCTGCTCAGAGAACGAGATCAACTGCTCCCTACTGTACTTCGGAGCAGTTGTAGCCTCACCTGATGTGACTATGGGTGGTGTTGGGCTCTTCTCTAGGGGAGTTTGTCCCTCTGCAGATTCTCCCTGGTCTGCTTCCTTGGGTTTGCCATCCATCTCCTCATCTTGATCATCATTATCACCTTTATCAGAAGGTGGAGATGGGGGCGGAGCTGTTTCAGTCGGAACTCTCAAGCTCAGTAAATAGAGCATTGCAGCTCTCAAATCTTCGAAGGACGCCACATCAGCTGGCTCTCCGAATCCAATCTTAGCTTGGAGCTCTTGCTCCTCTGTCAGTAGCTCATCTGGTGACTGCTGGGATTTGGCAAAGTCAATAAGAATGTCCCAGTGCAGAAACCTTAAGAGCATCTGAGCTCTTGTCCTTACTGCTATTTCAACCAGATCTGCGTGCTTAGTAATTTCACGGTATCTCTTGCTTGAATCTCATTGCGGCAAACGCGATCGAGTGGTGTCGGTTGTTGTCCACTCAGCAGTGAGGTTCGGGTGACGGTTCCCTCTTGTCAGACTCTGTTTCCTCAAAACTGATCACTTGGACCTTGTCCTTGATCGTCGCTCCCTCAATTCCAGTATCTGAATCGAGTAGTTGCTCCTCTTGAGTAGAAGGAGGAGCTGGCTCAATAATGGTAAGTGGTTGAGCCACTGTGACCTCAGCAGGTCGAGTCTTAGCCAACCTCCTCTTCTTTGGCACTTGGACAGATGGGGGCAGAGCAGACGCAGCTCTCTTCGGTTCAGGTGGCCCCTTGCCCAATTGACTTCTCTCGTTCCGGACCTTTGTCATAAATTTAATACTCTTGAGATCAAAAGACTTTGAGTCCGCAAAAGATGAACGTTTCTGTACCACACTCTCTATCAGCACCGACATCTTGGTGCCGAATAGGAGCTTGCCTGTAATGGTTAGCTTCCTCTCTCCAGTAGGCAAAGTAGTGAACTTCTGGGCTTGGGCCTTCAGCTGAGTAGTATAGTAGTCGGCCCAGTTCACTTCTACTCCATCGTCTATAATCATCATCAGTTGTATCCTCGGCTTAGAAAGCTGATCATAGGATCCAGCTGAGCTCGTCAGAATATGAGATACAACGTAAGCTAAACCCCCCGTACTCGAGGTAGCAAAAGATTCCTCTGTAGCGCCGTCTTGAACACTATGTCGCTGCGTCCACAGAACTTTTGGACGTAATCATTTATCTCCCTTTCCTTATAACCAATGGGAGAAATACCAGCTGAGGGGAGTTGAAAGGCTTGAACGAGAGCCTCTGAGATGTTGAAGGAGTGGGTAGCCTCCCTCCACTTATTTGGGGCAACTTCCCGACTGTAAACAAACGAAGCCTCTTCTCCTCCTGAGGCAAGCGACTTCCAGTTGTAGTAGGCCTCCACAACTTGTCTCGGCAGATGAGAACGGGGATGCCTCGACACAAGAGTTGCCAGCCCTGACTTCTCAAGGGCGCCAAACACCGGCTCCAAATATGAAAGGTCCACTGCTTGGGAGAGCCATCGTCGGCTCAAACCGAACCCGGATGGTCATGATCTCAACCATCTTCTCGTGAGTCTCGTACTATCGCCATTGAAATCTGCAAAACAAATTGTTAGGACTTGAAAATAGAGTAAGTCGGTGACTATCGCAGATATTAATACATTACCGTGAAATAGGGCTTGAATGAATATACAAAGAATGCGGTTTGGATGAGGATTTAGGAAGATAACCGAATTGCTAAGAAAAAGCTCTAAGATATGAGAATGGCGAAAAGTGAGGAGTAATCGAAGTTGAAAAGATTTTGTATAAGTTGATTTGATCTTTAGTTTGAATCCTATGGTTCAAATTTAATCTTTCAAAATCGATGGACGTCTAAGATTGAATGATATAGAGGGTATGATTACTTAGCCGCCAATACTATAGATATACGTAATAAAGGTAAGTGAGAAGACATGCATTAAATGCGCGACAGAGAGCATTAATTACACAGGCGAAGGGTCCTGCTGACCTTTCCTTAAACCTTAAGCATAATAAATGGTAAGAAATAAATGCTCCTTAACAACTGAATGTAAGCGACTGATGCATTAAATGCGGCATGCCTTGAACAATTTAAGTGACGATACTACGCAAACCTCTTCGCTGAACTTATCGCTGGTTACCATCATTTATCGGGAGGATGGTTGTGCCGACGACCATGTTCCCCCTCTTCGTGTACAGTGTGCATCTCCCAACCGAGTCATCTGTACTAAGTTTTTCGACTTGTCGTGCGATTCCATACTGATACCAATTGTTGCTAAGTATATCATTATCAGTAGTTGGCTTCTACTGACTTGTCTCAGTAGGATCTAGCAGACCTAGCTCAATTGATAGTTCTCTGAACCTGTTCTCAGCTAGTGGTTTGGTCAGTATGTCTGCCCTTTGCTTATCAGTATGTATTTTCTCCATTATGATGTCCTTCTTCTCGACATGGTCTCTGATGAAGTGATGTCGAATATCTACGTGCTTGCATCTCGTATGCGGACCGGGTTCGAGTTATAGCTATTGACCTTGGTGGAGTCACAATAGATGGGCACTTCATCCCGAGTTATACCATAATCTCTCAATTGTTGTCGAAGCCAAAGGATCGGGCACAAGCAACTTCCCGCAGCCATGTACTCGGCTTCGGTAGTGGACGTAGCTATTGAGTCTTTGTTTCTTTGAAAACCACGATATCGCTTCTTGCCGCCTAAGAACCGACATGTTCCGGAAGTTGATTTTCGATCTATCCCGCATCCTGCATAATCAGCATCAGAATAACCTGTTAGTGTTAGATTATCATCAGCAGGATACCATAACCCAGCATCAGGTGTTCCTCTTAGATATCGTAGAATCTTCTTCGCTGAGTTTAGATGACTTCGCTTGGCATTCGCCTGAAATCTTGCGCATACACCTACAAAGATAAGTTATGTCAGGTCGGCTAGCTATTAAATAAAGTAAAGAACCAATAATAGCTCTATAATCGGTAGAGTTAACGAAGCTCCCTCATTGTCTAGATCGATTTTAAAGTTTGTGTTCATGGGGATCTTGGACGCTTGCTTGGAATCACGACCGAATCTTTTGAGAAGATCTCGAGTGTATTTGGCCTGATTGATGAAAATTCCTTTAGCTGATTGCTTTACTTGAAATCCAAGGAAATAATTCATCTCTCCCATCATAGACATCTCGAATTTCTCCTTCATCATTTTCTCAAACTGTGACATATGACTTCGTTTCTGCAGCCGAAAATGATGTCGTCCACGTAGATTTGCACCAATAGAATGTCATCTTCTGACTTTATGCTTTGAATAGAGTGCGATCTACCGTCCCCTTCGAAAACCTTTATGAAGTAGAAAGTCGATAGGGTATCATACCAAGCCACGGGTGCTTGTTTTAACCCATACTGAGCTTTCCTAAGTCTCGTACACTGATGTCCTCCTCGAAAGCCGGGTGGTTGTTCAACGTAGACTTCTTCCTTCGCACGCCGTTCGGAAAAGCCGACTTCACATCCATCTCGATATACTTTAAAACCTTGATGTGTTGCATATGCTAGGAAAAGACGAATGGCTTCCAATCGCGGCCCGGAGCGAATGTTTCATCAAAGTCAATTCCTTCGACTTGACCGTAACCTTTTGGAACTAGTCGAGCTTTATTTCGACAATGACGTTGTTTTCATCTCGCTTGTTCTTGAAGACCCACTTTGTTCCGATCACGTGCCGATGTCTGCAGGTCCGTCAACAAGCTCCCATACTTCATTTCGCACGAATTGGTTCAGCTCTTCTTGCATGGCTATGACCCAATCAGCATCTTTAAGTGCATCCTCTATCGATTGAGGTTCATCTGTAGACAGAAAACAAGAGTAAAGTGAGCTTTCGCCTTGACTTAATGTTGATCTTGTCCTTATAGTAGCTGACGGATCTCCAATGATTAGATCTGAAGAATGAGCATCGAGCCACGAGCGTCTGAGTCGGGCTTCTTCTTCTGATACTACTTCTGCACAGTCAGTAGGAGTATTAGGCATTTCAGTAGTACTGTTCTGTGACTCAAGAAATTCAGTAAGAAGATTAGGATCTACTGAGTTTCCAGGTTCAGGGGCATTTAGCTCAGGAACATTTAACGTTCCCCATGAGTTTATATTCTCAGTAGAGGTCTCAGTTACCACGGGGGCTTCCTCATCGACCGTTGTTACTCGTTGTTGATTCTCGCTCGGAGAATCAACCGAGTCGGCTACATTGCTTGTTGACCGAGTCTCGAATTTCATCATCGTCGACTCATCATCCCAACAATGCTGGATCTTCTCAGCTTTATCATTCAGTCCGAGATCCTGTAGCTTGCTGCTGACATCTTCAATGTTTGGCTCAGTATCTTTCTTGTCCTCAGTAACAAACTCATCAAAAACAACATGAGGGCTTTCCTCCACGCAAAGAGTCCGATAGTTAAAGACTCGAATGCTTTCTTCGACTCGAGAGTATCCTAAGAATACTCCTTGATCGAGATTTGCTTGTCAAAGACTTTCAACCGGTCTTTCCCATTATTGTGGATAAAGCAAGGACGACCAAAAATATGGAAATGAGAAATAGAAGGAATTCTCCCTTTCCACAGTTCGTAAGGCGTCTTCATGTGTTGCATTGTAAGCAAGTGAGCGGTTCGAGTGTAGCGGTCGTGTCGGTAGCATCCGCCCAAAACTTTGAGGGTAGTCCGGAGTCTCGCTAGGAGCGTTCTTCTTCGCTTCTTTGAGTGTTCTGTTCTTTCGTTCAGCAAGTCCTGCTCGCTTAGGGGTGCGTGCGGTGATGTCTCGTGCTTGAATTCCCTCTTTATCGCAGTACTCTTTAACTACCGAGTTTAGAAACTCTGTTCCTCCGTCCGAGCGTATCCTCCGTATCTTGATGTCCTTTTCCACACCGAGCTTTTTCGGGAGATTAGGCGGCTCGGCCCGAACATCGGACTTATTGGCGATGAAGATGACCCAAGTATATCTCGAGTAGTCGTCTATGACGACTAGGGCATACTTCTTGCCTCTTATAGTCACCTGGAGAGACGGCCCGAAAAGATCCATGTGGGAGTACCAAGGATTCCATCGGTGGAAGGTGAAGGAATAGGTGGATTGCTCTTCTTTGTCCGCTTTCCCTTCGGGCGTGCTTCACAATTTCTATCTTTGATAAAAGATTCCTTGGGCGTTCCTCGACTTTAGAGTTCTTTGCGAGCTTGTTCATAGTCTTGAAGTTCAAAGTGGCCGAGTCTCTTGTGCCATAGCCACTGACTTGTCACTTGATTTAGTCACGTGCAAGCAAGCAAGCCTCGAGTTTCTGCGGTTTTCCGGTTGCAACATAGATGTTCTTCTTCCGCGAGCCCGACAACACCGTTTTTCCCTGTAGATTTGTCAACAACATCACGAAACCAGCGTCAAAGATAACTCGTTAAGATTATCACGGAATTGATGACGAAAGGAGATTATGTTGAAGTCCTTCAACATATGTTACTCTTAGGAACCGAGGCGGTCCCAATGTTCGGTGTTCCATATCCCCTTGTGTAGCCTTTGGAGTTGTCACCAAACTCATCCTGGGACCATCTTCTTGTACGTAGTTGGTCGGCGAGCTCTTCCGATGTGTCATGTGTCTCGAGCACCGCGTCCACTATCCAGGGGTCCTTATGTACTGCAAAATAGAAATATTTTTAGGTACCCTTTGGTTCGATTGGGTCCTTACGGGTTAGTGGGTGATTTCGGAACCCGGATCTGCTTAGGAACCTTAGAAGTCCGAGACTTCTTCTTCTTCGAACCTTGTCGGCTTCTCTCTCTTTAGGACTTGGAGATACCGACTTCTTGTTGACTTTGGGTTCGAGGAGCTTTCTTCTTCGAGTCTTAGCGCTTCTCCCGACCCCGGGCTCATAGTAGTATGAACCGCACTTGAGCCGGATGCTCATACAATGGTTCTCTATCTTTGTTCGCCCATCCGACCTTCTTGGTTCCCCCTAAGTTTGATCGTGGTGTCCTGGGGCTGGAACCATTGGTCAGCTGCTTCTTCTGGTTGCTAGACCGAGGTGCAATAATTTTCTGTTTGTTCTTCGCCCGAGGTGGAGTGACAAGCAGCTTGTACTTTCCCTCGACGAACCTATCGGCCCAACAAGTCTCGAGCTCTTGGAAGTGGAAGCTTCATGTTTGTAGCCAAGGCCTTCCTTCACGCCGGTTGGTCGTTGTGCTCGAGCATATTTTCCAACTTCTCCTTAGCTCCAAGTCTTGTTCGGTCATCAGTCCTCTCCGGACTTCGTCACTTCTTCCGAGTGAATCATAATCCTTCGTACGTCTAAGAGCTTCGGCGAGTTGAGCTATTTCAGTCTCTTTCTCAGAATTGTCCTTGGTCAGAAATGAGATCTGAGTCTCTTGAAGCTGAGACTTAGTCATAAGAGATTTAATCTCTTCCTTGAGTCTCGCCACTAGATCCACTGACTCAGTAGAGACCTGACAATCAGAAGAAAGTCTCTCGATTTTCGGCCTTTACCTGTTCAAGTTCCCGAATCGTTCTGCTGAACTCTGCCTCGCTGAATCCGCTCCTCTAGTAGTTCATCATATGCTTGCACAACGTCTAGAGGATCATCACGTGACGAACATGTGTCGTGTGTGCTATGTGAAGAAGAGGTTGTTTTAGGTTTAGAGTTTACCTCAGTCTCTTCTCCTGCCATCAAGCAGTATTCGGCTGACTCGTCAGGACTTGTATTTGTTTCCTCAACTGCGACGAATGCGGCTTCGTCTTCGGATGAATACATGAAAGTATCCTCTTCAATTGAGTTGTCGGATATCTCTCCAGGCTATGTAGGCTCGCCTTCGTTTGGCGAATTTTTCTCTTCGGCTCGCCGTTCGCTCTTTGAGCATACTGTGAGTTCGGGACAGTCATGCGATAATGTCCCTCCTTTTTGCGGTTATAGCATGTAGAGACTTTGCTGCTTCTTCGCTTTTTCCGACCGAGTCCTTTGAAGGACTAGCGGCCTTCATGCTCTGTTTTCCCGCATTCGAGTGTAGAATTAGATTCTTCCCCTTTTTGATAATCTTTCTTACCCGAGGGTGAATCTCGTGATACTTCTTCGCCTTCCCGACTCTCTCCTTTTCTCTTTGGTATTTGAGAGCCATCGGCGAGCGGATCGCAGCGGATATTTCGGATGACTTTGTTTCACCATGCACGCCTTGCTCGATGAAGTATTTTTGTTTCCAGTTTTGCTGACAGTTGCCTTGAAGGCATGATCAATGTGGGTGTCGGACGGAGCACTGGAGCATCTGCAGGGTAGGCTATGCTCAAATTCCTCCGTTTTTAGTTTCGAAAAGATAACATCGGGAGTTAGAGAATTTAGATCGAACGTCTTAGATAAGTAGCAAATGGAAGCCACTTCTGTCGAGGTAACGCTCTTAAGATCTTGGTGTTCATCTCTTTATTGGTGAACATCCTCCCCAGCCCATTGATGACGTTGACTTGGTATGTGAATCTAACACTGAGCTCGTCAATCGTCTCATTTGGCTCCATAGTAAGGGCGTCGAACTTCTGAAGCTCTAGTTCGAGCTTGTTCTCCTTAATCTGAGGGGTTCCCTGGCTCAGTACAGCCAGAGCATCCCATAGCTCTTTTGCTGTTTTACAATCTTGCACTCTGCCGAGGTGTGAGTCACTGAGCGTAGTCAGTATAGCGTTTCGTGCCACTCGGTCTAGATTGTGCAGGTTTTTCTCTTCAGGTGTGAAGGCAGATTTGTCTTTGGGAATCCGGAGACGAAAAGTCAGGTGTAGAAGGGGGGGGGGATGAATACACCTGAGCTCTGTTTCTTTTTCTCAGTGAAGGTCAGCTGAAGCTGATGTTTGCAACTGATGAACAGTGCCAAATAAGCCTTCGATCACTGGGGTCAAAGTGAGTCGGCTTCGAGCTCTTCTACCGACCGATGTCGGCATTACGAAACTCGGTCGGAGGCGTAGTGCGGATAAGTGTTAGGCCCGGAGTCGTCTCTTTTGAAAACGTGTTTTCGCAATGTAAAGTCTTTTGGCTGTGCGCTTTTTAAGATACGTTTTATGCAAGCCGATGATTTAAAACTGGGTTAAATGCAATGCGATAAAATAGTAAATAACACAAGCGATTTTTAACGTGGTTCGGATAACGAGATCCTACGTCCACGGTCCCGAACTCGGCGAGGAGAAACTTGTTGATTAATCTCGAGCAAGTCTCGGCAAGAAGGAAACCGTACGCAAGACGAGATCCTTCTAAGTTATAGTCCTTAGCGACTTTTACAATCCAAACCTAAGTTTAGAAGGGAGGGAATATTCTCCAACTGAGAAGGAGTTCTTACAACAAGAACGATTCACTAAATGTGAACTCCTTCGAATCTAAGCTATGAATCTAGCAATGAGCTTAGTTTAGAGAAGAAAGGGATCAAAGAGCTCTAGAGAGATGAACTACAAGAAGTGTTCTATGAAAACTAGTTCGTCTCTGGATAAGCTTGAAGGTTCTAGAGCGTTGTGAGCTTGAATGCTTTCCCTTGATTTCGCGTATATTCCTCTCGTGTTTCGAAATCTTCAAATCCTTCTCTATTTATAGGCTGTGAGTTGTGGCATATGTCCGTTGGAGGCGACGATGCCACGTGTCACAAGCCTCCAAAGAAAACGGCCATAAATTCGAGCTAGTTGCGGCGAGGCGGTTAATGCGACCGTTCATGAGAGCGACTTTTACCGTAGAGTAGGTAAGCGTTGTCGGCTTCTCATTGGTCGAGGTTTGTAGTTGGTGAGAGTGTCGAGTTGACCGTTCAAACAACCTCGTATGTCTTCGCCGAACTATTCGAAAAGACTTCAAGGTGGGTCGTTTGCGTCGGGTACGATAGATCGAATACGTCTCTGTCTTCTTCGGCTGAGTCGTCGGACCGATGAAGTGAGCTTCGATAGTCGGTTGGTCGATCGCGAAGGTATTGTGCTTGCATAGGTTCTTCCGCCGATGACCATCGCTGATAATGTCTTCTACCGAGATCGGGTAAGTTGATGCGTTGTCTCCGGTGAGTTTAGCATTCGGCTTCGACGAAGAACGCAAGCGATTACAACGATGACATGGGGTTACGAAAAAGTATCTTCAAAGACAAGATCGGTTCAACAACTACCCCGTACAGGACTTAGACAAAAACAATAAACATAACATCAAGTCTAACCTATACATCAGCTAATCCTATCGACACACTAATCTACTGATATCAGCTCGGTTGGGATCTTCAATTCCATAGTACTACTATGATTTCCCCCAATTTCTTTTAACCCTAGAACAGCTGAGTATCAATCTACTGACTCATATCCAACAAGAACTAAAATAGATATGCATGAAAGTCATAAAACACATGCATTAAAATAAACAGTCGTATGCATAAAAACTAAGGTCTGCATAAAAACTTAAGACGAATCAGTTTATACAAATTAGTGCCAATAATTAAATGGTTCAGTGCCAACAATTCGCTTTGTTCTTTTCGAATTAACATTATCAACATCCATGAACGTTTTATCGACCACTTACGGATATCGAAACCGCACAAACCTCCGTAGTCTCTATAGATAGTTTCAACCTCATCAAGAGTATCAAATTTCCGTCCAACATACGGTTTCAATTCGGCCGCGCAATCAGGAATGTAAATGGATTCATCGGATTCAAGAGACACAATTGACTGTAACGATTCAGCCATTCAACAGACTGCATGCATGAATGTTACACAGTATCATCATAAACTAGAAAATACATATGCATGAACATTGTATTTACGTAGACAAATGAAATGGAAATAGTGAATCCGAGAACAGAACAACAATACTTCATCGATACATATATCTCATAATCCAGTACAGAAACGCTTATCCCAAAAAAAAGGGCTTCTACCCTATAAAACCAGAAATCTCTAAAAAATCGCATAAAATGAGAAAGAGCATAAAGAAGTGGAACCCAACAAATCATTCCACAAATATCGAACTACAATTTTTCCAAAACCATAAGTAATTCTTACGTTCGCAGCAAAATCTGGAAAAAACCGAAAAATATGCAGAAATAAATCTTCAAAATCGACAATAATCGGGATAAATCGACCCGAAAAATGAGCTTAAATTACGCAAGAAACATAGAACTTCGAAACCCACGAAAAATAATCGACTTCAGATTCGTCGATTTGAAATCTAGAGACTTTCTTTTCGCTGAGAATGAAAAACGACTTCTACCCTATAAATCCAGAAATCTATACAAAAAACCGCTGAAATGAAATCGACCTTCAAGAATTTGAACCCAACAAATGATTCCACAAATATCGAACTACAAAAGAGATCAAAACCATAGGTAATTCTTACCTTCACAGCAAAATCTGTAAAAAACCGAAAAATATGCAGAAATCAATCTTCAAAATCGGCAATAATCGGGATAAATTGGACCGGAAAAACGAGCTTAAATCATGCAAGAAACATAGAACTTGAAACCCACGAGAAATAATCGACTTCCGATTGGTCGATTTGAAATCAAGAGACTTTCTTTCCGCTGAGAATGAAGTTTGAGAACCGATGTGTTTCCGCTGAGATTCCTTCGATTATGAAACGGGCAAAAAATCAGGGGTTGAAAAGAAATGAGAAAGATTACATATTTGCCCTTAATGAGGTGAATTATTCCATTTTTGCTTTAATTTTAAATGCCTTTTGGGGACAAAATGATAGCCTTAGATTTACGAAATTGAGGGACGAGATCAGTTCTCGTATCTCCTTTGAGATTAGGATCTCATATGATCCATTTCCTATATATATATATATATATATGAAAATGGATCATGTAGGAAGTCATTTTAAAATAAGAAATAAGAAGTAATCTCGGCCATTCATTTTCTTTAATCTATGGATGCAGAAATTGGTGAATTAAAGATTTTTTTAATTATTAATTAATGAATATGAACTCATTAAGGATAAACTTGTAATTTTAGATAACATATTTTTTTAACCTTAACTTTCTCCTATTTATTCCAATAGCTTCCCGTCTCCTTCACTCTCTAGATCTCTCTCCTACAACATAAAAAAAAAACCATAAAAAATCACTCTCATGTTCTTTACCATAATTCCACTGTCATTAACGCCGCTATGGGATTTCTTTTTACACAATTCGCCGCCAGCAAGTACAATATGTATGTCTAACGCCGATTCGAACTAGACACCACCATTTGAAAATATTTTCTCCGACTGAGTAGTCCGCTCCAAGCCCACCCACCGCCACTCCTCACTCTCATCTCAGCAGCACGAAGGTTGCTCGCCGTTGCACTCTCCACGATGAGTTATATTCATCACTAAATATATGCATATCACAATATTAATTTATGCATAATATCAACTAAGTTATGCATATTTTAATCATTTTTTTCTTTTTGAACGTTTTATAATAAGAAATAAGGTATGTGGATATTACAATATTATTTCATGCAAAGTATCGAATAAATTATGCATATTTTTTCATTCTCTCGTTTTGAACTTTCTACACACTAAATACATTATATGCATGCCATATTACTATTTCATGCATATTTTCGAGCCAAATTATGCATACATAAATTATTCATTTAGCCAGATAATATTAATATCAACTAACTTATGCATATTAATATTAATATTATTTAATGCGTAATATCAACTAAGTTATGCATATTTTAGTCATTTTTTTTTCTTTTTGAACATTTTATAATAAGAAATACGGTATATGCATATCACAATATTATTTCATGCATAATATCGAATTAAATTATGTATATTTTGTCATTCTCTCGTTTGAACTTTTTTACACGGAAATACAATATATGCATATCACATTACTATTTCATACATATATTCGAGTCAAATTATGCATATACAAATTTTCCATGTTAGCCACATAATATTAATCTTCTATAAACAATAGATAAATTATGCAACAAAAAAAATTAGGGCCTTCAACATTCTCCAAACAGTTGATATGCTTGTGCGATATAAATAAAATCAATATAAAATGAAAGAGAGAGTAGTGCATTAGTGGCTGAGAGAGAGAGAGAGAGTGAGGCGTATTTTTTAGGAGAGGAGGGTGGTTTTTGGGAAATAACCGTAATGCATTTAAAAACATTTCATTTTTTGTCCTTTTTTTCAGTTTTAGAATTTTAGAAAAATAATAACTACTATAATCCTAGACCATAGATTAGATTAAGATCTATGGATATAATTTCTTCTTATTTCTTATCTTAAGATTCTTTCTTATGGGATCCACACCCTATATATATATATATAATCGTACCAATATCGAATAAATGTAGTACACTAGAACAATATGAATCTCGCACCTCTCGAGTCTAGATTTTAAGGAATTAATACATTTAATTAGTTAATTAATTAATTAATGGTATAAATTAATTATCTAAAATTAAGGTAATAATAATTATTTATTTCTTAAGTATTAATTAATAGATTAATAAAGAAATAATTAAATATTTAATTATCAGTCAGATTATTAATGTCTTATTACTTATATACTCCCGCCGTCCCGCTTGACTTGACTCATATCTTTTCGGCACGGAGATTAAGAAGAGTGGTTCGTTGTGTGTAGGGGAGTGGGTCCACAAAGAAAAAGTAAAAATTGGTGTAGTAATTATTTTCCTTTTTAGAAAATGGGACAAGTCAAGTAGGACAACCCAAAAAGGAAAGTGAGACAAGTCAAGCGGGACGAAGGAAGTATGTCGGTTGGACTCTAATTCACTAAGAATTAGAAGGGCTCTAAAAATAAAGATATTATGACAGATGCTAGGGCTCGAGAAGAGCTGGGCTGGGCCACCAGGACAACTGGGCCGTCATCTGAAGTGGGCTGGGCCTAATAAGACTTAATGCTAAGAATAGTTATGGCTCAGAAGCCGTCCTCATGGTACGGAGACGAGGGTAAGAGGGAAGCGCGATACCTCAAGATTTAAATTAGTCTATGTTTTTCATAAATATTTATAAATTATGTTGGCGCGAGGTTTGAAGTTTCTGATTTAATTGAAGCTAGAGCCGGCAAAATGACTCCAGCCCGAAGTATTCGTACTTGAGGATGGATTGGGCATCGAAAATAGAGACCCAAAATGAAGCTAGACCTAAAAAAGTCCACTGAACTTATCTAGCTCGAGCTTAAAAAACTCGGGCACCCGATATTATTATTTTTAATTAATAATAAACTTAAATTAGAAATATTATTAGTATCAATCATAATTATATTATTTTAATAAATTATTTCTAGTTTTGAGCTGTAAAATGAATTTGGCCTAATTGTCCAAGACCTTAGACCCGACCAAAAGCCTTCGTTCGTGACTTCAGTCGCCTTCGCCTCTTCGTAGTTTGGTAGTTCCTTACTAGGGATGACAATTTTGCGGGTCGGGGCCGGGTATCATTGGACACTGACCCGCCCCGAGCCTTAAAAAAGGGACCTAGACCCGTCCTGTGGACCCACATGGGTCCAGAATTTAGGACCCATCCCCGGACCCGGGTGGGGCGGGTAGATCCACCCCCGACCCGTGCAGATCTTTTAAATATTAATAAGTTTAAAATTATCTTTGCATAATGATTCGAACCCAGGTCATCCGAAAATTTACTAAGACCCTTGAGTCCACTAGACCAACAACTTATTTGTTAAATTTAGATAAATATAAAATATGTATAATTTTAAAGTCTTATTTTATATCAATTTTAATTTAGAACATAAATAAAAACGTAGTAACTTTAATCAAATATAATGATTGTAGTAAGAATGAATGATATCTCATGTGAAAAAAAATTAAACAAAATCAACTTTTAAATATATTTTGCATCTTTTGTTCATCATCTTTCTTTAATTTTTTCAAATAAATTTTCATATGTTATGATTCTTATGAACGTATGAATTGTTGATGCATAGGTTATGATTCTGATGAACTTATGAATGAAGTTCATGAATAATAGGAGTGTCATTTTTCATTTGTTATAAAAAAAAATCAATCATAAATTTGTAATTGTTCATTACTCATAAAGAATTTTAAATTGTGATTTTATAATTTTTAATTAGTTCATTAGTTCATTGAAATTTAGAAAAATATTTTTAATTGTGATTTTATAATTTTTAATTAGTTCATTAGTTCATTTAAATTGTGATTCTTATTTGTAATGTAGAAAAATACAAATCTCATTTTCGAAATATATGTCCGTGATTACAATTTTGAAATTTGAATATAATAAATTGAAATTTAGAAAGTTAGAGTATTTATATTTTGTTAGATATATTTTCAATTGTTGTAAAAAGTAATCAAGTGTAATTGCTCATTAATCATAATTGTATTCATACATATAATACATTTCAATTAGAGAATAAAAATTAAAAAAAAATTACGTTTTATATTTATATTTTGAAAATACTTATTTATAATATAGAAAATGTTAATTTCATTTTCGAAATACATGCTCGTGATTACTATTTTAAATATAATATATTGAAATCTAGAAAGTTAATATTGACATCTTATAAGCTAATTATGTGTGCAATGTATTTTTTTTAATTTTAGTGTGTCATATTCGTATATATTATTATATATGTAGAATAATGGCAAATATGAACATTAGCTCAAACGGTATAAGTGCATACAATAAAAGTATTGATGCGGGTTTGAATCTTTTGAATAACATTTTTACAATTCTAATTGTGTGGCGTGGCGGCTTGTGTGCGGGTCCGCTTCGGATCCAGGGCCTTTTGTCATCCCTATTCCTTCCTAGTCGGCCAAATCTTAGTCGTCTCGAAGTATTTTTTATTTTTTATTTTTTTTACTCGACTCTCAATTTAATTAAAAATAAATAAATAAATACATTACACGATCTAATCCCGCCGGCCTGCCTGGGACTGGGCCGGGATTCACATTTTAAAGTTCAGAGGTTTTTCGTCCCGACTGGGCCCAATAAAGCTGAAAAAACCAAGTGGGTAAGTGGGCTTGGGTCAGCCCAATCCACTACTTTCCTAGCCCTAATATCGATTGTTTATTTTACTATTTTATTAAGAAACAATGATTTGTATTTAATTAAAATAATATAACTATTTAGCTAAGAAACAATACAATGAATACTAGACTTACTAGTTAAAAAGTTAATCACGCATAAATAACGAAACTTAACCAAAATGCAATGAGTATTATCTCCATATTATGACGCAATAATATAAATAAAATTGATTGTTTCTTAAGTACCGGATTTTGGTGATAAGGATTCGTAAGTCATTGGTGCAGTTTGAAAAATATAACGACAATAGATCTTTTGGTTGCAAAGAAAAATTAGAGATGATACTCAATTATACTATTAAATTTTTAAGGAAAATTAGAGATGAATACTAATATCATATTTCACAAAAAAATTCTAATTTTGTAATTTTAAAAAAATTATTAATTTGTGGTATTGATGGAGTATATATTTTCTATATGAGTTTTGGAAATTATTATTTTATTATCTTATTAAAATTGATAATTTATTTATGTCGATCCAAATTCGGACGGAAGAAAAATATTATCTTTGTACTATACATGTTTCCAGTTACCATCTGAATGATACCAATCACTAAATTAATTTTCTAGATCATGCTAAGTATTGATTAATCACAAGTACTGTAAAGTAACTACTAAGGCTGCATAGGTAACTTCACCAAATATGTTACTATATAGAATTTGCCTATAAATAAATACTAAGAATTTCTCATAATGATCACAACGGGAGAAAAAACTGGAATATTCGTGATAAATTAAATTTGATATGTTTTGTTGGAAAATCGGTTAGTATATATATATATATATATATATATATATATATATAGATATAAGGGAGGGTTCAATAAGGAACATCCCCTTATTGAAGGAATAGGAACACATCCTAGCCTTTTATTTTAAAAATATATGATCTAAATTGAAGAAGATATTTTGATTTTTTAATCTCTTATTTGACTTCATTAAGGATATAGAAGTCATTTGTTTCTTTTAATTTCTTTTTACATTATTTTTTTATTTTATTTATTTTTAGAGTGAATTTAATAAATTCTTTAATTTTTTTATTCTTATTTTTTCGTTCTCTGAAGCTCTAATTTTTTGCTCGAAATATCTGTGCACACTTTAGCCGTATAAGCTTTGCACTTTATTCGCATTTTTTATACACTTATTTAATTTTCTAATAATTAAGCAACTATTCCACACAAATCAGTGAATAAACGTTATTTCTGGTCCTTTTTTCTTCTTTCTTCTTCATGTTTAATATGAAGAATTCACCAAATTAAAGTGCAAAATGTTTTTAATCAAAATGCAAACAGTTTTTAAAAGTGCATATAGTTTTAAATCAAAGTGCATATAGATTTCAATAAAAGTGCAGATGATTTATAATCAAATTGCATACAGTTTTCAAAAGTGCATATATTTTTAAATCAAAGTGCATACAGATTTTAATAAAAAGTGCAGATGATTCATAATCAAAGTGCATACAGTTCCTTAAATTGCAACAAAATATGAAGGCCGATGGTGGCAGATTTGGTCAAATAATGACAGATCGGAGGACGTCGTCGATAGATCCAATCCGATCTCTACAGATCTACAGATCGGAGGAGGAGGACGATGGTAAATTTGATCGGATCGTGGAAGATCAGAGGGCGGTGTCGGAGATCTAGTTGAATCTATTCAGATCTGTAAATTGAATCTATTCGGGACCTGAATCGAGGACAAGCTGCGACGACAGATCTGATCGGAGGAGGACGGCTACGACGAATCGAGTGGCGGGGAGTAGTTTCTACGGTGAGAAGAATCTGGATTGGGGAGTATTTTCTCTTTGAGATAGAAAGAAAGAGAAGATAAAAAAAGAAGAGAGAGAGAAGGAGAATAAAAGTGATGTTATAGAAGAGAGAGGACCTAAGGAGGTCTTATTATTTATTTTTGCATTTTGTACTATATTATCCTTATTAAATCAACAAAATATAAAATTTATTTTTTAACCATTAATCTAATTATTAATCTCAGTCATCCATCTCATAAAATAAAGGGTGCTAGATTGTTTCTAGTTCCTTCAATAAGGGGATGTTCCTTAATGATCCATCTCCTATATATATATATATATATATATATATATATATATATATATATATATATATATATATATGAAATGGATCATATAAGAACTAAGGTATTTAGTGAGAAATAAGAATCAAGATCATCCCTTGATTTGTTTGAATCAATGGATATCCTTAACAAAATAATTAATGTATTTTTTAAAACGCATCAATATTCAAAAGGTTATTAGAGTAATTGCAGACTTTTTATATTTGCTAAAAGATTCATCCGGATATGGTCTTATTTTTTTGACAAGGTAAGTTTCCTAATTTCGGTTGATTATGGTAATTTAATGTTTACTCATTTGTAACCGCTAATGAATCGTGAGTATTTAATGCGAGTTGTTTTTGGATTATTTAAGCTTTTTAATATTTAGTTCATTTATTTAATTATCATATTAATGAGTAACAACGGTTCCCTTGATTAAATAATTATATATTTTTAGAAGTTTATATTATTTGTTATTCATTAATTATAAATTTTTTAGTGATGCATTTATCTATACTGAGTCATGCATATACATCTACATATTATTAGTAACACTACAAGAAATACCATTTTTACCGACGGAATTATCAACGGAAATAAAAACACGGATCGGCTTACCGACGGATTCCGAACAGACGATTTTACCGACGGAATGCCGACGGAACGGAAAAATCCGTCGGTAAATCTTGATGTTTTATATTTATTTTAATTTTTTTGCCGACGGAATATTCCGTCGGCAAAGCAGTATTTTAATTTAAAAATTATATAATTATTATGAAATTTTATTACCGACGGATTTATTCCGTCGGTAAGTCTTGATTTTTTAATTTTATTTTATTTTATTTTGCCGACGGAATATTTCGTCGGCAAAGTTGTATTTTTATTTAAAAATTAAATAATTATTTACCGACCGAATAATCCGTCGATAGTAAGTTAAAATTTACCGACGGATAATTCCGTCGGTAAATCCGTCGGTAAGCCCTAAATCATATACGGGCAGAACCTTGCTGAACCAGCACATTTCGCTGGTTCAGCCTCCACCGCCGCCTCCCCGCCGCCCGTCGCTCTCCCGCCGCCCGTCGCCTCTCCCGCCGCCTCCCCGCCGCCTGCGCCTCTCCCGCCGCCCGCCGCCTCCCCGCCCCCTTCGCGCCCCCCCTTCACCGTCGCTGCCGTTGTCTCGTCGCCGCCGGCTGCGTCTCTTCTTCCCCCTCTTCTTGCACAAGAATGTTTGTTTCCCGATAATCTTTGTTTCCTAATTTCTCAATTTAGTTCCAATATATATTTTGTAAAACTGTTTTGATTGCTTGAATGCAAGGCTTAGATTTCGGTGCATATTGCTTGATTTGCTTTCGTAGAGCTTGAATCTTTATTCTTGATTCGTAATGGTTTTCGTTGGTCGAGCTTCGTAGTAGAAACTGCACTGTCATTATTTATTTAGAAACTGATTTTGTGTTGTAATGAATGATTGAGCTTAACAAGAATCTATAAATAGCCTAAGGAGTAAGGAATGGTGAGAAATTTGAATTCCTAAGGAGTAAGGAATGATGAGAAATTTGAATTTGGTGTTGAGCTATTAGGGAATTTGATTTGCTTTTCATTTTTTAGACTTGGAGGGAACAATTTTTTCGACAATGTGACTTGTGATTTCTAATTGCTTTTTAAATGATTTCTCAATGTCTTATGGTTACTATGATTTCTGTTGTGTTAATTGAAGTCTGAAAAATTTGTAAAACTACAACGCATCTCTGTTAAAACATAAGCAGGAAATATTCAACAATTTGATAAAATTTAATAAAACATTGTTGATTCAACAATGTGAATGCAAGGCTTAGATTTTACAACAATAGGTGAATCTATTTGACAACAATATTAGGAATCCTCATTCTTCAATTACTGGAGCTTTTGGAAGAGAGATTTTACTTTCTTATTTTCTGAACTTAATACTGTTGCTTTGGCAGATTTTGTTAGATTAATATTTTCCAAAAATGAAAAACATATTTAATGCTCGTGTGTTTACACAGGATTGGAGTGAGCGTAGAACTTTTAGTGAACAATATTAATTAGGATTTGAAATAATGAGTCGTTCGTGGATGTATACACGGTGGGCAGTAGACGGTTCATTGAATCCTCAATTTGTGAATGGCATTGAGGATTTCATTGATTGGGCAAGTAGTCAGACAGGTTATACAGACGGGAAAAAAATTAGATGTCCATGTAAAAATTGTAAGAATAAACTGTTTTTAACTACACAAGTTGTAAGAGAGCACGTTTATATGAAGAGATTCGTTAAAAATTATAAAGTTTGGTCATCTCATGGGGAAGAACACGTAACCCTAGATGAGCAAACTACGAGAAATGTGCAAAATGACACGTCGACCTCCTATCAGAGGATGGTAATGGATCATGCTGGGCCAAATTATAATGATGCGGATATTGAGGAGCCACCAAATAATGAAGCAAGCAAGATCTATGAAATGTTGCAGGCAGTCGATACGGAATTGTGGCCTGGTTGTGAGACCTACTCACAATTGTCTGCAACAGTTCAGATGATGAACTTGAAGGCTGAGAATCATATGTCACAGAGGGGTTATGACAGGATGAGTCAAATGATCAAGGATATGCTTCCCCAAGGAAATTTGATTCCTAATAACTTCAGCAAGTCTAAGAGATTGCTTAGTGGTATGGGGTTGCCGGTAGAGAAGATTCACTGTTGTCCAAATTCCTGCATGATCTATTGGCGTGAAGATAATGAACTGGAGAGTTGTAAGTTTTGCGGTACCTCGCGATATTTAGACTACAGCCCGAAATCTAGTAGGAAAGGGAAGAAAAAATTAGTGGCCGCTAAGAAAATGTACTACTTTCCTGTATCCCCTAGACTCCAGCGGATGTATGCATCTAATGCAACTACTTCTCATATGCGTTGGCATGCTTCATCAGTAGACGATGGAGTGATGCGTCATCCTGCAGACTCTCCAGCATGGAAGCACTTGGACTCGACGTTTCCTGATTTTGCCTCGGAGATTCGAAATGTTAGATTAGGTCTTTCTACAGACGGTTTTCAAACATTTACTCAATTTGGGAAACAATACTCTTTGTGGCCAGTTATTCTAACTCCTTACAATTTGCCGCCTGGCATGTGCATGAAAGATCAATTCATGTTTCTCACGGTGTTGGTGCCTGGACCTCGAAATCCAAAAGATAACTTGGATGTCTTTTTACAGCCGTTGATAGCCGAATTATTGGAGCTGTGGGAAGATGGCGTGTCTGCGTATGATGTTTTCAAGAAGCAAAATTTCAATATGTGAGCTGCTTTGCTATGGACCATTAGTGACTTTCCGGCCTACTCAATGTTGTCTGGATGGAGTACAGCTGGGAAATTCGCATGCCCACAGTGCATGGAACAATCAGATGCATTTTATCTTGAGAAGAGTGGTAAGATGTCGTGGTTTGACAATCATAGAAAGTTTCTACCACTAAGTCATCCTTTCAGACGAAATAAGAATGCTTTCCTGAAAAATAAAGTTGTAGCACGTTCATCCCCTGACATGAGAACAGGAGAAGATATACTTAGTCAAATTGAGGCTTATGGTTTTGTGAAAGTCACCGAAGACTACGATGGTATTAACAAATATGTCTCTAAAGAAAATGTTACGGGATGGAAGAAAAGAAGCATATTCTGGGATCTTCCTTATTGGAAATTCTTATTGCTTCGACACAATCTCGATGTCATGTACATTGAGAAGAACGTGTTTGATAATGTGTTCAACACTGTCCTAAATGTGACAAGAAAGACCAAAGACACGCCGAAGTCTAGAGCAGAGTTGAATACATATTGTGCTAGGCCTGAACTGAAGAAGCTTAACGAGAGTGACAGACATTATCCGAAAGCATGTTACATGCTGGGTCGTACAGAGAAGCAGACATTATTAATGTGGGTGAAGCAGCTCAGACTACCAGATGGTTATGCGTCCAACATGAGCAGATGTGTGGATATGAGTAAGTTGAGAATGTTTGGGATGAAAAGTCATGATTGTCACGTCTTCATGCAATGGCTTCTACCGGTTGCATTTCGTGAACTTCTCCCACAACCTGTTTGGACGGCAATTACAGAGTTGAGCTTATACTTCAGAGACTTAACTTCTCGTGCTATAAGAATTGAAGATATGGTGAGACTAAACGAGAGTATTCCAATTACTCTTTGCAACCTGGAGCGCATATTTCCACCAAGTTTCTTCGATTCCATGGAACATCTCCCGGTGCATTTAGCTGATGAAGCTCGTTTAGCCGGTCTTGTTCAATGTCGATGGATGTATCCATTTGAGAGGTATAATATCATTCATATTATCATTTGGATGCGGCCAGAGGTACTCCAGAAGTCTGAGACTGCTTCCCATTGCCGCAGGTAAGAGCCAGAGCCGGGCGCCGGGATGAGCAAGCACAAAGGAGGGTCCCGGTCAGCCCTACAGTACTCCCAGTCTACGGTAAGTCTCATTTTATATGTTTTTTAGCTTCTTATGTCTTTGTTTTTGACATAATTTTGTTTATGCATGTGATGAATAGGCTTCTCAGAGGGGATGCTCCTTAGAGTCCACCGCCTTTGACACTTTCCGGAGTCTCCATTACAAAGGTGGAGACTTCTCCAACATGAAGGCGGCGAGACTTCATGTAAGCACACAATTACAATATATAGAATATTATTCTAGAATTCTGAGTTTGACTAATTTCTATTTTTATATTGTAATAGGCGGAGGTGGAGCGGATTCTTCTTGAAGAAGGCCCCAACGCGGATAAAAACGCGATTTATCTGCGGTTGGAAGGGGTTCGGGACAAGAAGCAGCGGTTGTACGGTTTCGGCGAGGAAGGGAGCGGCTACATCAATGCCGCCAGCCGCTCTTCTACCTCTTCACTTGGGCCATCCCAGAGCAATGCCGAGATCATGCGCCGACTGGAGGAGGAGTCGGCAGCTAGGAGGAGCCTCGAGGAGCAGGTCGCATTCATGAATGCGCAGATGGCCCAACTTATGGAGATGATGGGTTCCTCTAGCCGACGACAGCCTCCGGACGACAGCACTGATCAGTCCCCTCCTGACACCTCTTTATGATTGACTTATTTATGTTTTATGTATATATACTCAATATTTGGATTTTATGATTTATATACTTATATTTCCGTTTAGGTTTGCTTTTTGACTTGATTTGAATAGTTATATGTATGTGTTGTGTTGGTTGGTTAAAAAATGCAGGTTGTCGAGAACTAGGTACGGAAAAAAAAATTATTAAAAAAAAAAAACCTACCGACAGATTACCGACGGAATTCCGTCAGTAAAGTTCTAAAATTACCGACGGAAATTTCCGTCGGTAATGTTACCGACGGATATATTCCGTCGGTAAAACGTTGATGATACGTCCCCGACAGAATATCCGGTGACAGTCTGCCGACGTTAGAGTTCCGTCGGCAATCCGTCGGTAAAGTTTACTAACGGAAATTTTCGTCGGTAAAATTTACCGACAAAAGCTGACCCGACGCCTCTTTTCCGTCGGTATTCCGTCGGTAATATTTTTACCGATGGAATATTACGGTTTACCGACGGAATTTTCCGTCGGTGTACGGTGAATTTCTTGTAGTGTAATAGGTTTATCAATAGACACTATGAATATGTTATCAAATTTATGCACATGCATCATGCATTTAATTATATTGCATCATGCATGATCGCATTTCCATTATTTTGTGATGCATATTTTTTAAAATTTTGATGCATTTTATAGAATCAATATATATGCATTAAAAATGGTTAAATCTTGCATCACACAATATACATAATGCATTGCATAGTATTTCGCATTGCATCAAAGTAGTTTAGCAGAATACATCAAACAGTTTTTAAATGTCTGGAAGGAATACGATTTATCTTTGTTCACAAAATAATGGAAATGCCATCATGCATGATGCAATATAATTAAATGCATGATGCAATAAAAACATATGCATATTCAACATATACAGTTGCATTATACTAAAAAATAGAGTAAAATCTTAATCCCTTAAAAGTTATATAGTGCATGCACAAAATTACTAATTATCTTCTATGTAGCAAATAGAAGAATTGTATGCATCATATAGCTGAGTTGGCATATGCTACATATGTATGAAGCCAAGCATACAACAAATCAATTTATGGATAAATAAGAAAATTGACATAATGTACTCACCCACATACACACACACAAAACCCCCCTAATGATGCAACGAATTATGTTGATTTTATGTATATTAAACTTTGAAAAAAAGAAGAAGAAGTTATAGGTTTAAAAATTGCAAGAATTGTATATTTGACATCTGTAATATGGAAGAACAAACCAAATATGGAAAATTGTTAATCTATAGGAAATTACCTAAATATATTAGATTAGGTGATTTTTTGTTACAATTATACCCTTTTAACATTAAAAATTCATTTCAAAATTAGTAATTTAGGATAAAATCTGACCATAGATCAAATTATATCTACGATTTATAATGGTTCATAATTCTTACCTAATTGTTGGTTCCTATGTAAACTATATATATATATATATATATATATATATATATATATATATATATATATTATTAATATGGAAATTTAGTTAGCATTAAATGCTAATTTGACTTGGGAAAAAGTCAGCTCGTTTAATTGTCTTTTCGAGCCTCGATATATATTCGATTTATGAATTGAGATATATGACGTCGATCTACGTTTCGAGTAGATAACTATAGTATGCTTAATTTCTCGATTTCGATTTTCGGTGAGTGAGAAATAGTGGTTCGAAGTTTGGGGGACAAACTAATTTGTTACCTAAAGTAGAGAAACTTACCTAATTCGGATTTTGAAGAGTTATTACACTAATCAATGTCCCACATCGATTAATGTGTAATGTTTTTTGTGGTATTTAAATCTCTACCATTTAGTAGGAGATAACAAAGTGACATGTGGTGAGCTTGGGTCACACATGCTCATGCGCGCGAGCTTTTTTGCCGACCGCCTCACACGCAGCGCGCCGCACCGTGCCAGGCTCCGTGTCCTTGGACTTGACAATTGGTCTGTGGGCTTGGCAGTTGGGCTTCGGCATTGGGCGCCGACCGCCTCACACGCGGTGCGCCGCACCATGTCCGGCTCCGTGTCCTTGGACTTGGCAATTGGTACTGGGCTTGGTGGGATTTATGTGGACTGGCCAGCTCAACATTGGTGGTACGCCAAAACCGAGAGTATTACCAGGGCGTATTTCGTCTTGCGGAGAAAGGACTCTTTGACTCAATGATTTCTTTTCTTTGTTCTTTTTAGGTTTTTCCGACTTAGCTTTTGGTTGTAATAGCAGCTGTAATTCAACATGTTTGACATTAGTTACTTCTTAATTTCTAATGTTGGATCATCGTCGTCATATCTTCTTCTCTTAAAAAACTCCGACCTCCAGTGGATGCAGGAGGAATTCGTGGCATCATCCCCGCCAAGATTCACGATTTTCTTGAATCCGAACTCCAAGTAAACTCTGTTTTGTGTTTTTTTCTTTGTGATATTAATTTTATTAAGATATATGTGTGTTTGTGTGCATGATCAGAAATTGGACGGTGAAGATGCTCGGATTTCGGACTTTTGATGTGATTGCCGGGACGAGCACAGGCGGCCTTACTCCCCTCATTCGCTGCTAAAGACATTGCTCCCTTTTACATGAAAAATGGGCCTAAGATGTTTCCACAAAGGTGCATTATAGTGTAGACTTATATATGAATTGATGGATTCGAGCACGTGATGAGCTGGATGCTTCATGGAACCTCCACACCCATAATCGACATCTACAAAGAATCCGGTGGAGATATGGTGGATTATTTTCTTGGCTGTTGTGTTTCAGGCTCTTCATTCTCAAGATAATTACATCCGCAGTCAGGCGGACAATTTGACCGGTGATTCCTCCTCCACCGATGTTACGACGGAGCAGAATCTGAACGATCTCGTCGGAATCGGAGAGAATCTGCTGCAGGCCCCTTTCCCCAGAATTAATCTGCTAACGGGAGCTTCCGAGCCCGTTACCGACGAGGCACAAATAAGGACGTCCGTCCCACTCATCTTACAACATTAGGGATTGAGTGCGGATTTTAAGATAGTTGGGCTTAAAGGTGTAAAGTAAAAAGTAATAGAGTCCATTTATTTAGAATGATTGTGGTCTACTCATTTTTTCTATTTCATACGTTGCAAAGATGAGTGAGACAATCGAAAAAGAAAATGTTGCAAAATAAGTTGGACGGATGGAGTATAATTTTATTTAATTTTCGTAATAAATATTATTTTGGCAGTCGATTTATTATTTCAACGTGGTGCAGGTTTGTGAAAATGCTATCTGATGAACAAAAGTTCAGGAACTTGAACCCACAACAGAAGCAAGAGCTACTAGCCAGGGTTCCCTAATACTAGTATATAATTGTTGACATTTTATTTTTGTTATGTATAAATTATTTTCGTATTTAAATAAATTAACTCCAACTCTTAGTCCTGTTGATTATATAAATAAATATTATTATTTTATTAGACTTCTTTTCTTTTATATATATCTTATATAGAGTTGGGGGAATGAATCATATAGAAAGAGAGCTTAAAATAAGAAATAAGAATAAATTTGCATCTTTTATCTTACTATTAAATAATTTGGATGTTTAGTAATATTTCTTATACTTATTTTTAGTATGTTTTAAGCATAAGGACAAAAGTGTAAAAAGTTATAAGATTTATATATGAAAAAAATAAATATATGTATAAAATATATAAAGAATATGCAGACATTTTATCATATAACTCTGTCTTGAGATCAAATCCATACACTATAGAGTAAACGCTAAAAAGTAAAATAAGATCCTCCTAGTACATGAAACGCTTCATTAGAAAAGAAAGAAGACGAATATATCCAGTATTACTGGGTCTTGTGAAGGAGAAATAAGATTGGGCCTGGATGGTAATGAATTTAATACTAATTGGGGTTTGGTGATTCAAATAAACAAAGAGAACGTCAAGTTCTTGTCAATATACCATTCTGAAAACTTGTTTGTATAGTATAGGATACTCCGACATGACACGATTTCTCAATGGTCATTTGTGCAATATGACACCACAGGTCCACGACCATCATTTATACACTTTCTTATCCCACAAATAATATCTCTTTTTTTCTTTTTAGGATGTTCCACAAATAATGTCTTTTTTTTTTTTAAATAGCAAATTATTTCATACAACCAACTACTCTTTTTTAAGGGCTCCACCACCTTACTCACAATCAACCACTCTCCTTAAACCCGTGCCGGAAAGATAAGAGAGATTATTTGTGGGACGGAGGGAATAATATATATATATTTTTTAGTTCCATATTAGTTTTTTGAAATAATAATTGTTTAGATTAGGGATTGTAATTCTGTTGGTCGGGCCGGATATCATATTATTCAGAATCGTCCCATAGTTTGGACTTGTGGACCTAGACCTGGACCCATACCTATATGAGTCCAAAATTTCGGACTCAAATTAGATCCACACGGGACGGGTCTACTCAGACTCGGATTCATAGATTCATGTGTTATGTCAATTAAAAAAAGAAAGAGAAGGAGTGTGATTAAATCTTCTAAAGAATAACTCGAGTTTTTATGTGTTGATTCAATAGAAAATTAGCTCAAACTATTGTTGCATATGTATCTCAAAGTAAACTCATATTTCTACGTTATTCTCGAAGGTTAAACATATCTCTACCCCCCACCTACTTTATGTTTTACTGTCGTAGAGTGGTGGTAACAAGGGAGAGTGGCGAAAGAAATGAGACAAACGAAAGTAACAACTAACGAGAGAATTGATGTAAATTCTAAATACATAAATTATAATATACTAATTTAAAATAAAATTGAGAGTCATATGTTAAGCGAAACAAGTACGAGACGAGATCCAGATCCAAACCCCAACCCCAACCCGTGCGAGGCTGGTCCAAACCCACCTCATACTTCTATAGGACGGGCACTATCCGCCCCATCACGGGACGAGGCAGGACGGATCCATTGTCATCCATATTCTTGATGTATATGTTGTATATAAAGGACTAATAATTTATTACTTTTTTAGTATTGATATTTCATTATTATTTTACTCTTTTTGAATTTACTTTTTTATTTCACGTATATATTAATTGACGAATCGTACGTAAATTTCTCAAAATAATACAATGTTCCGTCTTCATATTATGTTGTGTTCCTTATCGAGTTATTATATGTTCTCTTATTAGTGCAATCTAGGCCCACATTATTATTACATTGTATTGTTTGTAGATATGGACCATACATATGGTCCTATGGCGTATTAGTGACTTGCAAGTTACAAGTTAAGGAGTTTGACTACTATTATCCATCCCTAAATTTATTACTCCTATTTACTCCTTTCCGAAAAATAAAAAGTGAAGTACAGTATGAGATATCCAAGATGCATGTTCGGCAACAAAGTAATAAACTAATTATAATCCTAATAATGTAAACTCTTATATTTTGTGTTGCAGACACTGGAAAAAAAAACTAATACTAACATAAATTAAATACAATTTGAACAAGAAAAAATTGGCCAGATGATTCGCCCAAAAGAATATTCATTGTTCTAGTTCGTCTAGGGATCATGAAAGTGGAACGAGGTATTATTATATTTCAGTTTATATGGAGAAATAAGAATATACTAATTAATAGCTTTTGTTCAGTATTAAGTAATCTAACAGATTCAACTAATGATTGTAAATGCACATCCATTTCAAGTACTAGTAGTTAGAAAAGAAAGAGCATAGGATATATATATGCAGAAGAAGAAGAAGAAGAAGAATCTCACAAAACTAGTCTCACGCATTTACAATTTGACACCAATATCCACCTAATTTTGCGATCACAATTAAATACCGCTTCGATCTACACGTAATATTCTAGTCTTAAAGCTAATCTAAGTAGGAAAAATCCTTAGTTTTGAAAGCGATATTCAACCAATTTTAGTTTTTGCCTCCAATCTTTCGGTGTTTAATTTTAAATGTGACAATTCGATACAACTTTTAAATCTTCGTAAAATCAAAATAATCTTCAATTTTTTTTAGTAATAAAACGTCAGCATTATTTGATGTAGCGGAAAAGAAAGGATAATGATCGACCTCGTTGATTTGAACACAAATATCAATTATTAATTTTTATTAACTCATTGATTCAACGCGTGAATACCGAAGTTAACGGCATTCAAATTCGATCTACCGAAATGAGAATTGAGGGGAAAGACAACTCTCGTCTCAAGATTATACAAATCCAAGCTAATCTATTACAACTCAAAAGATACTAAATATGTAAAACAACTATAAAACCCTAAAGAACCTTAGGCCAGATAAAGGGGAATGTAACTGCAAAAGGTATTAAAAAAATGTTGTAATTATTACAATCTGAAGGTGGATTATATTATTAATGCATAACTGGTTAAAAATAAGCTTGTCTATTTAAGACGGTTAACCATTTAAAAAAAATTATTACATTATCAAAAATTTGTGTGTACTACATTTGATATTTTACGCTTTATGTATCACACCGCAAAGGATATTGACATATGGTAAATGTGGCCTACTATTTTTAATGAAAAATGTCAAATGTCAATATTTTTGTAGCGTCAGTACATACGGGGTATATGAATGAGGTACATACAAGCCGCTCCGGCTCTCAATGCTCTCAATTAGTACATGAGTTTGACAAATAATCAATTAGTACATAGAGTTCTATAAATACTAGAGATTTTCATCAAATATCATCACTAGAAGAAAATCACAAGCTTACAACATTTAGCTTTTATATTATTCCTATTACCTGCAATGGAATCATCATCATCACCATCTCCTTCTTTAAAGAGAATCCTAAGTCCAGTCGTCAATGGAAGCCTGATTAGTATTCTGAGCATCGATGGAGGAGGCATTCGCGGCATCATCCCATCCAAGATTCTCGAGTTTCTCGAATCCGAACTCCAAGTAAATCCAAATTTTTGTTACTTATAATTTGTGATTTAATTTTTGCATGATTTATTTGGAATATTGATCACGTGATGATGAATGTATGTGATCAGAAACTGGACGGTGAAGATGCTCGAATTCCAGACTACTTTGATGTAATTGCAGGGACGAGCACGGGCGGCCTTATTACAGCCATGTTGACGACGCCTGATGCTAACAACCGTCCTCTGTACGCTGCTAAAGATATTGCTGCGTTTTACGTAGACAACGGGCCTAAGATATTTCCTCCAAGGTATGTAGTAATTCTTAATTACTTTTTTATCTTTATTTTTTCAACTCCTGATTCGTGTTTTTTTTTTTTTTCTGATGCAGTGGCTTAGTTGGAAACAAAGTAGATATATTATTAGGACCCAAGTACGACGGCGAGTTTTTACGTAAGGTTATAAGGGACAATTTAGGTCAGACTCGATTGCATCAGACCTTATCCAAAGTTGTTATCCCATCCTTTGATATCAAGAACATGCAGCCCACCATCTTCTCCTCCTACGAGGTCTCTCTCTCTCTCTCTCTCTCTCTCTCTCTCGTGTTGCAGAGGTTGCATGGGAATTGATGCATGCATAAAAATGAAGAGTAATAAACACATTAACCAACATTTTGCAGGCTCAGAAAAAGAGCGTGTTATTGTCGGACATATGCATCGCCACCTCCGCAGCACCCACATTCTTTCCGGCGCATCACTTCACAAATGTTGATGATTCCGGCAAGTCTTGGGAATTCAATCTTATCGACGGCGGTGTTGCTGCAAACAACCCGGTATACTAATACAGTCATACCATTTACGGCATACGTATAAATATTAGTAATTATTGTGGATGTTTTAGATTTAAGTTTGATGCTATTGATGAGTTTCTTAAGAATAAAGTTGAAGATTCATGAAATTAATTTAGGGTTCAGTCGATCAGCGTGTTATGGTAGGCCTTTGATTTCGAACAACTTAATGAATTCGATTTTCTTGCAGACGTTGGTTGCGTTGGGAGAAGTAACGAGAGAGATTTCGAGAAACAGTAAAGATTTCTTCACGATTCTGCCCCTGGACTACACGAAGGTGGTGGTGATCTCGCTGGGGACGGGATTCGCGAAGCGAGGCGAGAAATACACAGCAGAAATGGCGTCGAAATGGGGAGTAACGAGCTGGCTCCTTCATGGACACTCCACTCCCATAATCGACGTCTACACGAATCCAGCGGAGATATGGTCGATTATTTCTTAGCTGTAGTCTTTCAGGCTCTTCATTCTCAAGATAAGTACCTCCGTATTCAGGCCAATAACTTGACCGGAGATTCCTCCTCCGTCGACGTTACCACGGAGCAGAATCTGAATGATCTTGTTTCAACCGGAGTGAATCTGCTGCAGGCTCCTTTCTCCCGAATTAATCTGCAGACTGGAATTTCAGAGCCTGTTCCAGAGGGAGGGACAAATCGGGATGTCTTAATAAAGTATTTAATTTACTTAATATGTCACGTTATTTTATTTACCAATATAATTTTCATAATAAACATTTATCATTTTGTTTATTTGGTAATTGATTTTTTATATTGGACTGCAGGTTTGCGAGACTTCTCTCTGATGGACAGAAGTTTCGGAAGTTGAAGTCACAACAAAAGCTTGATCAGCTTGGCTCCCCTCGTAATATATGATATGTCATATGGTGTAATGGAATAAATCTTCTTGTAATGGAATAGGACTTAAAATATGTAAAATAAGATAAAGGTGATGATGATATGCTTCTTATTGTATTATTTGTGTGATAATTTTATGTCTTACACGTTAATTTGTCTATTTTTAATTGTATTTTTAATCAAGACTTTGTCTATTTTGCTCGTACTAAAATTATATAGCCTTTACAATGTCACAGCGAAGCAGCCAGGTTTTTTCACAGTCGGTAACGTGGCACATGGGCCCAAGTCAGCAGATCAATAAGACATGGTCCAGTCGGACTACTAATTCTGGTCGTCGTT
Source organism: Lavandula angustifolia (assembly GCA_028984105.1). Classification (NCBI taxonomy): domain Eukaryota; kingdom Viridiplantae; phylum Streptophyta; class Magnoliopsida; order Lamiales; family Lamiaceae; genus Lavandula; species Lavandula angustifolia. The sequence continues at coordinate 28,901,786 of CM054808.1, forward strand.
AAATATAATGACTTGCTCTTTAGGTCAATATGTATTCGGATCACGGTAGTATTGAAAAATAATAAAGTAAGAAATTGTTGGGATTAGCATATATGAAAAATTATAAGTAATTAAGAAATGAAAGTCCTCATAATTATCTATAATTGACTGCGTCACGTTCAAGGATCAATTAAGAAAATCATTATATTAATTAGGTCAATTTTTTAAATTGAACATTTGAACTAATCGCGATCCCCGAAAAACGCGCTAGCAGTAAATACTTTAATAATATATTGATAATATTTAAATTGCATTTGGATGTCTTGGAATATTATTAACAATATGAAATTAGCTGACATGTTTACATGATCGGACCACTGACCATTCTTAATTATCAGGGTGTCCCTATGTTAATGCGTGGGGACTGCATAAATATTTATTGCACAAGTTACCTAGTTATATACTAGTAAATCCTCCCCTATAAATAAATACTTCAACTAATTCTCATGATTACATTCATCGGATAAAATTAATTAAGAGGGTTTGACATTACAGTATAATGGCAACTTTACAATCGTCTTCGTTCAAGAGAGTTCGAGCTCCGGCCAACGGGAAACTAATCACTATCCTGAGCATCGACGGAGGCGGCATTCGGGGCATCATCCCGGCCAAGATTCTTGAATTTCTCGAATCAGAGCTCCAGGTACGTATAAACCTTAATTTGATATGTTTATATGATTCTTTTTGCATGAATATTAATTAGGCGACGGACATGATTAGAAACTGGACGGGGAAGATGCTCGAATTGCGGACTACTTCGACGTGATTGCCGGTACAAGCACCGGCGGCCTCATGACGGCCATGCTGACGGCTCCGGATGCTAATAACAATCCGATGTACGCTGCTAAAGATATAGCTCCATTTTACGTCAACAACGGGCCTAATATATTCCCTCAGTATGTTTTTTCTTTTCTTTTTTGAAGGGGACTAATTGAATTATATATGTACAACTTTGAGTTTAGAATTAATGAGATGTGTTTGTTTTTGTATTAATTATGTAGGTTGTTTGGATCATTTGCAAGCACGCTTGGTCAATTAGGAGGGCCTAAGTACGACGGGAAGTACTTACAGAAGGTGTTAAGGGATAATTTAGGACAGACTCGATTGCATCAAACATTAACCGACGTCGTAATCCCAACCTTCGATATAAAGAATATGCAGCCAACTATCTTTTCCTCATACGAGGTCGGTGCATATGATATCATTACATTAATAGTAATCCATGTTAAGGGAGTGGTTCCCGTGTGAACAGCCTTTATCGTGTGAACGTGTGAACACTGTACTTTAAAGACAAACGTATTGCACTTTCAAGGTAAATATATTGCACTTTAATACTGCACTTTACGAATTGCACTTAAAGACAATGTACTGCACTTTAAGTATTGCACTTTATAATACAGTTTGTTTGCCTTTAAAGTGCAGTACATTTGTCTTTAAAGTGCAGTGTTCACACGTTCACACGATAAAAGGCTGTTCACATTTGAACCTCCTCCTCCATATTAATTATTTAGAAATCCCAAAAACTACTACTTCGTACAAATATTATATTTTATTCAAGGGAGAGAATTTTGTCGTGTGGGGCATGGGCTACTACTTCATTAGGATTGTTTTTTATTTACACATATTATATATCATGGGAAAAAAAATCACCATTCAATGATTTAGGACAAATATATGTACGATATGTAGTAATTTGATTTTGCATTGGAATTAGGAATCAATTTGCACCATTCGTTCATTTATTTGATGACTTAGATTGAATATATTTTGAGGATTTTTTAATGCATAATCCTTATTTATTTTTATACAGAAGAATAAAAGTGTAAAGTTGTAGGATTTTTTACATAAAAAATATAAAGATTATGCACAGTTCCTATGTAAACGTTGATTCTTAATTATGAGATCTTCAATATATATATATATGAAGTGAATCATGTGAGAACCCACTTTTAAGGTGAGAACTGAGAACCATGCATAATCATTATATGTTTTATGCATAATCCTTATGTTTTTATGCAAAAAACCCGTGATTTTACATTTTGCATAATCCTTATATGTTTTATGCAGATGACAAAAAGTATAAAATAACAATTTTTTTTGCATAAAATATATAACGATTATGCATAAAATATATAAGCATTATACATGGTTCGCAGTTCTCATGATAAGTGTGGTTCTTACTAGATCCACACCCTATATATAAAAAAAACCTGTAATTTTATATTTTCATCTTCTGTGTAAAAATATAACTATTATGCATACTGTAAAATTACATGTCTTTTTGCATAAAAAATATAAGGATTATGCACAAAATATATAATGATTATGCATGGTTCTCAGTTCTCACGTTAAATGCAGGTTCTTACATGATCCACTCCTATATATATATTTTTGTGGAAATCCCTCCTGTTAGCCAAAATGGAAAAAAAAAACAATTTTAGCCATTCGATTAACAAAAACACAAATCTAGCCATTTTGTCTTATTAGGCGCTTAGACCGAGCGAGGGCCGATGGGCGGCCGATGGGCATTACTGGGGCCGATGGAGGGCCGAAGGAGTTCGATTATAACGGCCGATTTATTGAGGGCCGAAAAGAATTGGTCCTTATCGGCCCCCCTTCGGCCCCGAAAAAACTGAAGGCACGTATTAAGTGCATTTTTTTCCCTTCGGCCCCAAACAGAAATGAAATAGAGGGCCGAGCCATTGAAATCCGATCAGAGCCACCGCCGAAAGAGCGCAGCCGCCGATCCACCGTCGCCGAGGGCCGAGCCATTCATTTCCGAGCAAGTCCCGATGAACAGCCATGGACGCCGATCAGGTACCAGATCTCGTCCCATCTTAAATCTGATTTTCATGAATTGTTATCGAAATTTGTCGATTGGGGTGTCGATTTGTTTGTTAATGTATGCCATTGCTGTGAAATTTGTGTTTGATATGTCCATTTATGTGCTTGTTTTTCGTCGAACTTTTGGGTAGAAATTTGTCGATAATGTCGTTTTTGAAGCCAAGGCCGATGAAGGGCCGAAGAGGGGCCGATGGAGGTTAAGCTCCATCGGCCCTTCTTCGACCCTTCATCGGCCCTTCTTCGGCCCTTCTTCGGCCCTTAACCGTTTCCGCCGTTAACCGTATTTTTTCGATCGCCGACCCGATTACATTCGACTCCCGATTAGAGAGAAGACATTAAAAGTAACTACATACCTTGGAGAGATTCATTACCGGAACTGATTAAGAATGCACCTTCGAAGCGGGGGGTAATAACTTGGTCCGACGGTTTAGAGAGGGACAGCTTTGGGCACCTTTTGAGCTGGAGGAAAGGAAAAAGCTCGGTAATAGCATTGCACCAATTGATGTGCTACGAGGTGCGTGCACCGGCCGGGAGGCTCGTTTTCACATATCCGGGCGAGAGCTTCGATTTTCTCGGTTGGAATATGCATTGGTGACAGGATTATTTTTCGGTCCATCTCGAATTTGATACGAATGCACCTAGCGAGGCGGAAGAATCGACGGTATACATGAGTCTCACAGTGGGAATCCAATATCCGGAGGCGAGCTAACGAAAATGTGGAAAAGTGATAAGGTCCGCGAGCTCTCCGAAGATGAGCATTTGAAGGTGGCCAATGCCCCGGCATTAATGTTTTTTTCTTTGCTCCCGCCGAGACGAAGAAGGTGGACACTGGATGTGGGTCCCGGGCAGATGATTTAGACGCATGGAATGCGTTTCCTTGGGGATCGTACACCTACAATGCCCTTCTCTACTACATGAGCTTTGTACCGAAGCGAATGGAGACGTTGAAATCAAAATATAATATTTATGGGCCGGTTTGGGCCCTTCAGTACGAATAAAATATTGAATTATTTTTCGACAATTTTATAGTAGTCATTATGTTTAATGGTGTTCTTGTATTTTAGATTTGGGCATATGAGGCGATACCGCATTTGTGCGAGCTCGTGTCCGCCTTGTCAACACCGGAGGTATGCCCCGTTGTATTAAGTGGGTTTACACTACGCCACCAGATACGGAGTGGATTAGTTTCTTCGCCACACCGGTAAATAAAATTTTAAATAAATTTATTTTTATTTTACAAGTAGAAGAGTGTATTTTAACTTATTATTACATTTTTTAACAGATGCAGACACCTCCCCTTGAGACTCTAACGCCTACTCCGGAGGAGCAAACTTACGAATATTGGAGAAGGGTGAATGGAGATGATCCGATTGCTTGTGACGTTTTCGAGACCCATCCCCGTACCCCGTAGGCTAGTCGATGAAGCCGCTAGTGTAGAAACTCCGGCCCCCCTGCACAAAAGAAAAAATCAAAGAAGAAACGCGCATCGGTTGAGTCATCCCGTCATCGTCCGGATGAAGATTCTTCTGTTCCGACTTACGACCGAGCTTTGCGGGCATTAGAAGAACGCTTCGATAAGCGCGAGGAAGAGTTGTTAGCGAAAGTGGATGACCGGTGGAAGGTGCGGGAGAAAAGTTTTTTCGATAAAGTTGGTAAAATGATTGAAAAAGTGTTCGGCAAGAGTCCGAAGAATACGAGCAGACCATCCATATCCTTTAGTTTGGAGGATTGGGAAGGGGATGATGTTGATGACACTGAGGTGGAGCAAACATCCGCACCTCAAGGGAGGATTGTCTCGATACATCGGTGGCCGAGTTCGGAATGATACGAAGCTCCGCCACGGGAAGATGAGGATTGCACGGTGCTTGGCGATGCAAATCCTTGGGATGCTTGCGGCTCGAATGGTTCATCGGGGGTTTGAACAAGGCCGACATAGCATGTACGAGGAGAGAGATGTTTGGGTTCCTAGGCGTTGGGAACCACTTCCTCGAGTTGAGCCACCGCCTGTACAGGTATTTGTAGGGAGTTAAATTATTTATATTTTTTTCATTTGTTTATGTATGTTTGTCATATATGCAGACAACAACGAGTTATCGGTTCCGACTTCTTTGATACGGAGAATGTACGACAAATGTATGAAAGTCAAGCACCGGAACATAGATTTGAAGAACGCGAAGACCCGGTACGGATTTTATTTTACAATTTAAGCAAATTATTTTATTTTATGATTTAAGCAAATTATTTTATTAATAAATAATATTTGCATTTTACAGCCCTTAGTGACTCCGCGAGAGAATCCTTCTGGAGCTCCATTCATGGTCGATGCCGGTGACGTGTTGAGGAGAAATTTTGAGGGGTTCATGTCCACTGGTATTTCTGCAAAGATTACGGTGTCGCAACATGACCTTACGCATGATTTTTTCAAGACCATCCTCAACGTTAAGTCGGACATGGGGCAGTCGGAGGTTGATTTGTACATTGCCTACCTTCGTCAACGGCTTGAGGTGTACAAGGATCGGGACGTGTTGACTACTCCGGATTCACGTTATACGGTCATAAAGCGTAGGTCTACGTTTTTGTAAGTTTATTTTAAATTTCTTATTATTTTCCCTTTTTTCCTTTTTTATAACGTGTTGATAATTTGTTTGTTTTTGTAAATGAGACGGCGCTCGTGGACGCATGGAGTACAAAAATCTATGAGCCGAATAGCGATTTCCATGAGCGGTTCGAAATGAGCTATGAAGACTGGATACCTAATCCGGGTTTGCTCGAGGCCGTATTTGGAGTGGAACAAGGAATTGGCGGTTCACGGATGCCGTGGTTCAATGCAAAATTTGTAAGTACTTATATTTTATTATTTTGCCCCGTGTATTAATTTATTTAATCCAATAGGTAATTTTTCCGGTGTTGGCCGCCTCGCATTGGGTAACTGTCCGCCTGAACATCGAGTCCTGGACTTTGGAGCTTTATGACTCACTCAACAAAAAGGCCGATGCAAATATTTTTGAAGTGAGGAAACATAATCTAAAGCCGCTCCGAAAGCTCATTGGACGATTGCTAGATGTAAGTTGTCTAAAATATTTAATTTTAGATAGACTATATATAAGTTATCTGAAATATTTACTTTCTTTTAATAGGCTTCTAGTTATTGGATGACTAATAAGTTCTCGTTCACGCATCCGGGCTGGCGGAGTCCGAAGTTAATCTTGATGCCGCAGACAGAACAGTTCAGGCAACAAGATTCAAACAGTTGTGGCCCATTTACTTGTATGGCAATCGAAAGACTCATCAGTGGATATCCTACACCAAAGTGGGGTAATCAAAAGACCAACATCCGAATATATCGGGAGTGGATGGCGTGGAAATGCTTCGAACAATGCTACTACGAAACGACTCATTCCGATGATTAAATGTATTTTATAATCTTGTAATTTTGTATTTTCGAACAATTTAATAATCTTGTAATTTTGTAATTTTCGAACAATTTTATAATCTTGCAATTTCGAACAATATTGCCGAGACAATCCACGGCAATATTGAAGTGCAATTGAGGGCCGACGGCCGAGGCAATTGAGGGCCGACGGCATGACAGAATGGCTATTGAGGGCCGATTCAATGAGAAATCGAGGGCCGAAGGGCCGAGGGCCGAAGGCCGAAGGCCGAGGGCCGAAGGCCGATGGGCGAGGGCAGACGGCCGAGGGGCGAGGGCAGACGGCCGAGGGGCGAGGGCCGAAGGCCGAAGGCCGAGGGCCGAGGGCCGAGGGGCGTATGGGCGAGGCCGAGGGCCGAAGGCCGATGGGCGAGGGCGAGATGGGCGAGGGCCGAGGGCCGAAGGCCGTTGGGCGAGGGCAGATGGGCGAGGGCCGAGGGCCGAAGGCCGAAGGCCGAGGGCCGAGGGCCGAAGGCCGATGGGCGAGGGCAGATGGGCGAGGGCCCAGGGCCCAGGGCCTATGGGCGAGGGCCGATAAATATATTACCGCATTTAAACATTTTACGAACATTTTACGAACATTTTATGAACATTTTACGAACATATGAAAATAGATTACAAGGCCGCTTCACTCGTAATTTCTCGTTCCAACATTGGGGCATCTTCTCCTTGTGTGACCTTCATCTCCACAATTACCGCATTTTTTTCGACTTCGAGTTCTTGAAGTACTGCCTTCAGGGCCGGATGGTCGACGGGTGTTTCTCGGACGTCCTGCTTGACGCATAATCGTTGGTGGAAGAACAACAATGTCGTCTATCTCCGGTGGGACACCCCACTCATTTCGAGGAGGTAACGGATTAACTACACCAGCATATGTTGACTTCCACGTCGCCGTCGTATAATAATCATTAATATGATTATACAAATTCTCCCGACGATGATACAAAACGGCAACAACATGACTACATGGCAATAAGTCGATTTGCCAGACGCCACATTCACACATTTCATCTTCAAGATTTACCCTCCACTGTCGGTCACCTTCGTCGACCTTGTATTTATTAGCAGTCACCTGGGTAACCGTAAACCTTCGTGCCAACTCAACTTCACTCCGCATCCTGAACTCACAAGCCTCAGACAACGGATTATTTCTGGAAATTGCTTTTACTCGTCGTTGATCGAACCATGACTCTATCATATGACGGATTGCCTCAAGCATAGCAATAATGGAAGTCGTCTAGCTTCCAACAATCGAGAATTTATTGATTCTCGCGGCATTCGATGTAAGTAGACTATAACGACGGCCTTTACGTAAAAGTCTCGACCACTTATCCGATCCGATTTCCATCAACTTTTCATAAATTCCGTGTTTCCCCCGACGGATGGTATTCATATGCGTCATGGAACTCTGTCGACCGATAAGCATAAGCGGCTCGATGAAATGACCGGATTACCCACTCACCGTGTCTCGCAAGCTTATTCGAAAGATGGTAATAACAAAGTCCGTGTTGTGCCTCTGGGAAAACCACACTTACCGCATTCGCTATGCTTTTATGTTGGTCTGAAACAATGACTAACCTATCATCCGTTGCAAATGCAGCTCTCAGTCGCATCATAAACCACGTCCATGAAACATCATTTTCAATGGGACCTACACTAAAAGCGAGTGGGAATATTTGCTCGTTCGCATCAAAAGTAGCTGCGACGAATAATATTCCCTTGTTTCTCCCTTTCAAATGGGTACCGTCCACCACAATAACCTTCCGGAGGCATGTTAACCAAGGGGCTCGTAATACACCAAGCGCCATAAATAAATGTCGGAAACGACCATCCACACCAACATCAAGATCCGTATATGTTCCTGGATTAGTTAGTTCCAACAAATGCAGATATTTAGGCAGTTTGCTGAACGAATCAGCATGACCACCGTAAATCATCGAAATAGCTGCGTTGCGCGCTCGGAGAGCCACCCCGTACGTTGCTTGTATTCCAAATTTATCCAACAGATCAGCCTGAATATCAGGCGGTTTCATTAACTTGCTTTGACGGCGCATTTTACGGGCTATATATGCAGCTACAGCCTTCGACCTCACATTTCGTTCGCCTAGCCCGGATAAATCAGTTGTACAATTGTGCTCCGCAACCCATTTAGTTACCTCCCAACACGTCTGACCTCTACAGTATGCCCGTAGCTCGAATGGACAATCAACACTTCTTCTGCACATATATTCCAAGCGGGAACTACTCGAACGGTGCACCCTGAAATCCGCACCTTTTTCCAAATGGAATAGAGCGACAGCAATATAAAGTTCGTCTTTCGAGCTGAACATCAATCCTGCCCGCAAACTTCCGTCTACAAGAGTATTCAAGTTCCTCGCCGCTACTGAATCGGCAACATCAAGTGGAACAATAGGAAGTAGCCAGTTGCTTGCTGCTTCTATGTTGTCGTATACAGTGTCCTCATTTGTTCGAGAACGATTGACTGGAACTAGCAAAGACATAAGTTGACTTACGCCACCCTCCCTCCGAATCCATGCAAAGAAAATCTTGTAACGAACAATTAATCAAGGCGTAAGGTATATCTTCATCCTCTTCATCATCGGATGATGAGTCCAAATCCGCCTCATCATCTCGAATCCGACTCCACAAGAACATTCCTTTCGGGAGCACGTCCGCCATCATTACTTCTACTACTTTGGCCCGTAAACCAACTATGACCCCGAAATTATAATTCTCTTCGGGAAATTTATTACGGTTGGGGACACCAAATTCGGGATTTTGTATTTCGGGATACACAACAAACACAACCGGCTCTACGTCGATAGAGCACGATCGCATAAGATCGATTTCATGACCTGAATGACTTTCATCATCCCGCCGGTTCGTCGGGAAGCAAGCAGATAGTAAATGAAGTAGTTGAACGGAAGAGAATAAGCACTGAGCCACCGATCAATACTTTGTCGAAGATAATCGAGCGAAATATTGTTTGAAGGAAGGTAAACAATGAACTCATTACCACCGATATAATTCGACTACGCATCGAATCGACCGTTCAATTTAACAATAATTGATCGATAATCGGCCATTTCTATGAAGTTGATGTGAAGAATAGAGGAGTGGAAGTGAAATGAGGAAATTTTTCGTTGATTCTACCAAAACATCCATTCTACGTCTTATAAGAAATTTTCGAGTCAAGTTTCACGTGATAATTGGAGTGTGTTGTCAGTTTACCATCGGCCCACCATCGGCCCTCCATCGGCCCCCCTTCGGCCCTCAGTAACTTGCATGTGACTGTCATATCCGACTAGTCATTTCAACATATAAAGCTGAATTCAAACTGCATCTCCCACGTGCATCGATCGGCCCGCCATCGGCCTTCCATCGGCCACCCATCGGCCCTTCTGTACGATTACAGGAAAAGACATGCATGTGTCCTGTCGAATGCTGTGTCGAATCCCGTCTCGAAGAAAGGGATACAGGGCCGATTGAGGGCCGATGGAGGGCCGACGGATAACCAAATTCGGCCCACCTTCGGCCATCACAACAATGGCTCCGGGCTTATGGGATGTTCGGCCTTCGGCCATACTCCTCTCGGCCGATGTCGGTAAGGGCCGATGGACACTGCAAGTCGGCCTACAATCGGCCCTCGAACCCGATACTTTATTTCATCCTCTGGCCGATGTCGGTAAGGGCTCGGCCGATGGGGATGGTGCGACTCTTTTTCCTTAGGGCCGATAGAGGGCCGATGGAAGGAGTCCATCGGCCCTCCATCGGCCCTGCGCCGTATAATGACAAAATGGCTATATTTGTGTTTTGTTTTAGTGTGCGGCTATATATGTGTTTTCGGTACTACTGTGCGGCTACTGCTGCAAATCCCTCTATATTTTTTTGCATAAAAAACATAAGGATCGTGCATAAAATATATATATATAGGGAGTGGATCATGTGAGAAATTGCATTTAATGTGAGAAATGCAAACCATTCATAATCATTATATATATATATATATATATATATAAATTATGCAGGGTTTGCAGTTCTCACGTTAAGGATGGGTTCTCACCGGATCCATACCTTATATATATAGATATATAAAAACAATTTGCACCCTTCATATAGTTTGAATTGAATATGCTATGGATTATCCATTATCCATATTCCTTATATTTTATGCCTAAAGGTAAAAATATAAAAGTTACTGGATTTATGTATATAAAAGTTTTGCATAAAAAAACTTAGAAGTATGCATTCTTTCTACTTTCTGTATAATTATGTTTTCCTATGAAATCCGTGGCATGTATGGTGGTCTGTATTAACAAACATACTCAAATTAAATTTTAAATAATATTTTAAAGAGTGTTTGTTGCTTATTACTTCTTATTTAGGTACTAAAATCATAAATATTTTGGTATGTCGAAAAATTTACGCTGAAAAATTACTTAGTTAAAAAGCATAGTAATACGAAGTTCCATTGACCAATATATGCAGCTAAAGAATTCCCCTTACATGGACGCCCTTTTATCCGACATATGCATCGGCACCTCCGCCGCGCCGACCTTCTTTCCGGCCCATCGTTTCACAAACTCCGACGATTCCGGCCAGTCGTGGGATTTCAATCTTATCGACGGAGGTGTAGCTGCTAACAACCCGGTACGTTCATCAACGTTGCTTGAATTAAACTAAGCGATCAAAACTGCTGTCCGAATTCTGAAACGTGAGATTTAATTAGTCATTGGTTGCAATAAGAGAAGCAATGAAACAAGTGTTGAGAAACTACCCAGATTTCTTCCCGGTTCAGCCACTCAACTACGACAGGTTGCTGGTGATCTCGCTGGGCACCGGAACCGCCAAACTGGAACAGAAATACACGGCGGAGATGGCGGCGAAATGGGGCCTTTTCAGCTGGCTCCTTCAAGGCAACGCGACGCCTATAATCGACGTCTACAACCAAGCCATAAGAGATATGGTCGATTATTTCTTATCAGTAGTTTTCCAAGCTGTTAATTCAGAAGATAATTTCAGGTAAAAATCCCCTTTTTTAACCATCAATTATTTCGCAATATATACACGGATTTAGCGACAAAAATAAAAGTCGTCCGTACCTAGCAACAATAGAATATTGTCGTTAATTATAGTTTTTTCAATATTACTGAAGAATTTAACAATAGAATACTGCCGGAAAATTTAACGTCGGAAATTAGTTATGGATTAGAGATTTAGAGGGAATAGCAAGGGTAAGAAAACATGATTTGATGGAATGACAGGATGACACGTTGACGGGATCAGCTTCGTCCGTAGATGTTACGACGAAGCAGAACTTAGCTGAGCTTGTGAAGATTGGTGAAACTTTGTTGAGCAAACCAGCTTCAAGAGTTAATCTGGAGACTGGAAATTCGGAGCCTATTCCTAATGGGGGCACAAATCAGGAGGCTTTGATCAAGTAATTAATATCATACATATACTGCATTAATTAATTCTTGAGTTTTTGCCTTTTTGGGCAATTAGTTTTAGTTTTTTCTAATATGAGTTAATATTGATGTAATGCAGGTTCGCGAAAATGCTATCTGATGAACAAAATCTGCGGCGCTCGACCTCTCAACGTACACCAGAATAAGGACTTAGGAGTTACGTTCTAGAAGATACATACTCCTTAATATGCTCTCAAATATATATACTATTACTTTTATTATTTTAATAACACATATTCTTGGTAATTGAAGAGCTGTATTATTCGTGTTAATTTGTTTCTCTATTTAATTTTATCTGATTTTTATTGAAATTCGTTGGAAAAGGAGATGTGCAAAACAAAATGTTAGTACAATCATATGCATCTTCTAATATTTTGGTGCATAAGATGTATAGTTACTAGTAAATTAAATTGAGAGCGATATGTTGTTATCCTACATCGATTTATTTGATTTTATTATCTGAATATAAGTTTGTTTAACCGTCCAAAACTTGTCAAACCTCTTAACAAATGGTAGTGCATTCATTATAATAAATATAAATAAATGATTGGGCTTGGACCATTAAATTAATGAGAGGAATAGAATGAGAACGATAGCTCCTACAACCAGCCCAGTACTATCCTGGACCATGTCATAAATTACTAATTTGATATATCAGATATTACAATATATATTCTCATAATTTTATAATATACATATATATATATATATATATAAGTAATAATCAGTTAGAGTAATTTTGTCCACCAAACGTTTTCCTCTCATATTTCAACCATACAAACAAAAATGTATTCAGGATTTGTTGAGTAAATAAAGTATTAGTGTCGGACACAAATAAGTTAGGAGTTAGGATAAAAATGAAAGTTTGTATATAAGTCTAGTACGGTGTATATTCTCTGTACGGTTACCATGTAAATGGAGCTTACTATGTCCAAACTAGGCTAAAATCCCTACTCATTACTAAATGGAAACATTCTTACACTTGATCAATTATTTCCAGTGCATAGAGTTTTACACGGTGAAATTACAAAAATAATTAAAAAGAGAGAGAGAGAGAGAGAGAGAGAGAGAGAGAGAGAGAGAGAGAGAGAGAGAGTGAGAAAGCCAAGCAATGGAATATTGGATAGTAGTAGTAGTAGTAGTAGTAGTAGTAGTAGTAGGTAGAAATCCTGTCAAGCTTTTTTCACATAAAACCTGGAGAGGATCTTATGGCTGTAACCCAAAATCAAAACACCCAAACTTGACCCCATTACCTCAATTTGTTTATTTTTGTCATAAGAGAATTTAATTTCTGAAAGAGAAAAGTGTTACGTCTATAGATTTATTTATTTTATTATATTAAATTACATATATAAGATAAAAGGTGGGAATATATATAACATAAGGTCCCCACATTGGCAAGTGAGAGAGAGAGAGCATATGCCACCATCATAAAAATTTGGGACCCATTATTCCCCATCATCATTAAACTATGATGGTTTTATCCCCACGCCTAAATTTTAAACAATTATTGCCTCCTCACTGCCCTTCTCCTCCTTTTCTGAATCTATATTATAATTATGTGCCTTCATTTTTCTCATTCAATAGTGGGGAGGGGAATCATCTGTTAGTACGATTGCGTGGTCGATCTTGATCGATTATAGGATTTTTATACTCCAATCAAAACTTGTCAAATCATACTCATATTTAAATCCATATATAATATCAACACAAAACTATTAATTATCAAGCTAGCCTTTTAAAATAATACAAAACTATGAAAACTACATGAAGTAAGTATTAAATCTACCGTTATTACTGTTATCCGAAGCACATGAGAGTTTAATTACGTATCAATTCTAATTTGAGGTGTGCAGTGATAAATTATAATTTAGTCTAATAACACAAAATAAATTATATATCTTGTTTGGCTAGGCGGATACTACTTCAAATAGGGTTTGAATGAATTATGTAATCAGCTATGTCCATATAAGATTCTTATCAACTATTAGGGGTGGACCAATAAAAATAGGAAAAATGACGTTTTTGGTCCCACATTTTTCATTTATTTACAATTTTAGTTTCGTACTCCCTCCGTCCCACCCATCTTGACGCGTATTCCTTTTCGGGATGTCTCATCCATCTTTACGCGTTTCCAAAAAAAGAAATAATTTATCCTCCTATTTTTTTATTTCTCTCTCCTACTTTTTTATTTCTCTCTCTTACTTTATCTCTCTCTCATACTTCATCATTAACTTTCTTAATTCCCGTGCCGAAAAGAAATGCGTCAAGATGAGTGGGACGGAGGGAGTATCTTTTAAGGTGGTATTATTAATCCCGTATCTTTTAGTTATTTGTGATTTTGGTTTCTTATTTTTTAAAGCGGCATTTTTAGTCTCGTATTTTTTAATTACTTACGTTTTTGGTCACGAATCTTTTAAAACATCTTTTTAGTCTCATATCTCTTAATTACTTGCAATTTTGATCCCGTATCTTTTAATTTTCTGCATTTTTGGTCCATAACTTTTAATGTGGCATTTTTGATCGCGTATCTTTTAATTACTTGCGATTTTGATCTCATAACTTTTAACGCTATGATTTTGGTTCAGTAATTTTTATTTATTTGTGATTTTTTATCCCACTTTTAGTACAACGATTTTAATCTCATAAATTTTTTAATACCGACAATTTTAATTTCGTATATTTTCAAATAATTAAAATATAATCCCAAAAACGCACATTTTCGCATAAAAATATAATGTAGCCTAATTTGGTCAAATAATTTTTTCTTCAATTTATTTTATTGTTAAAATTTGGACACGTTATGTAGGAGGGAACTTTTGGTTAATCACACAATTTATAGATTGGATGGTCCAAAATATAAAAAATAATAAAAAGTGGTAAATTGGAATGTGCAACCAATTATGATACAACTTTAGGTCCCCTACCAAATGCACATGCTACCACTGCCTGGACCCATGGGCGGATCTACTAATTAGCTGCACTGGGCTCCAGCCCAGTGCAGATTATATACAAATATATTTATTGTTAATATTAATCATAATTTGCGTGCTTAGCCCAGCGGTAGAAATACTCTGGGTTTCTTTAGTTGACTCGAGTTCAATTCCTATAACTAACAAATTTGCTTCTTTTCTATTTTTTTTGTTACTACTATTATTTTCCTTTGATACCTAACTTCTTTCCTATTATATTTTTTACTACTATTATTTTCCTTTTTTACTTTGTTTTTATTTTCTATTATATTTTTTTACTACTATTATTTTCCTTTGATACCTAACAAACTTGCTTCTTTTCTATTATATTTTTTTACTACTATTATTTTCCTTTAATTTCTTTTATTACTTTGCACTTTATTTTTAATACTTTTTTATTTATTTCTTTTGTTTCCCTTATTCTACTATTATTTTCCTTTAGTTTCTTTTATTACTTTGTACTTAATTTTTAATACTATTTTATTTATTTCTTTTCTTTCTCTTATTTATTTCTTTTATTTGTTTCACACTTTTAAACTTTCGTAATAATTTTCTTTCATTTTTTTTCCCAGCCGTATTTTGTTTTTTCTCCTTAATTCTTATTTAATTTCTTTCCAATTTTTATCTAATTTCTCCATTTCTTTTTCTAATTCCTTTTATAGTTTCGCATATTCTTTTCTAACTCCTATTTTTGTCTATTCCTCTCTCTTTTTTCCCCTCTTTTTTAGCAAGTTCATTTCATTTTTTTTTGTTTTTCTAGTTCATTTGTATTTTAAAATTTTCATGCTTTATTTTCTAATTATATTGAATTTTGGTCCTTTGGAAAATGATAACATGTAAATATAATATATATTATATGATAGAAGTATTTATTTTTTAGCCCACCCCACCGTAAGATCCTGGCTCATATAATATGATAGAAGTATATATTATATGATAGAAGTATTATATGATAGAAGTATTTATTTTAATGCACTCATACAATTTCTTACATATATTGGCGAAGTCAAAATGCCAAAAATAAAATAAAATAAAATAAAAACGATAATAGTAGAACTCATTAATTTCTTGTGATTATGTTTAAGATCAATATATAGTAATAAAAGAAATAAAAATTTAGTAGTACCGGAAGCCATCGGTACCATCGGCTATCTCCGTCACTCCTTATATCGTATCTCTTTCACTAGAGACTTTCCAAATGATATGCAATCGCTTAAACCGTTCTATTATGAGTGACTCACTTCTTTTCGGAGACGGGAATTGAGAAAATTATGTTTTGTAATTTATATTGTTTGAATTTTTGGTAAATTTTGTCCAAATATTCTTTACTTTCTTTTTAAAAATAAAATAACAACATGAGATCGATTCCAGATACATTACGAGCCAATATGTATAGATAAAACTTAAAAGTAGTATTTTCAGAATATCACATGTAGAATATTAGACATTAAAGAGCACAATTTTAAATTTATCGACGTTAGAAAGATTGTTGTAATACAAAATCTTGATATTAGAAGTCTAGGTAAGCAACTCACTCAGCTAAATTGTCCCACTTTCAAATTTTTTTGTTCCTTAAGCACGTGCCCCATGTCTATTTTGGATTTCAACGATGATAAACCACCAACATAAAATTAAACATTTGAGATTCCCAAACCATTCGTTTCGAGATTCAATAACATTTTATATTTCCTCAAAGTTGTTATTTAAATCCATTCTAAATTAAAATTATGTATAGAGATGCCAAAATTAGAATTAATTTATATAATTTCCGACATTAACTTCCTATGATCTTGTATGATCTATAAAACGAATATCCGAGAACATTGTAACATGCAATATCATCTAGAAGACTAGACCTGTATCTACGCCATTATTAAAAATTAGAGTGTTTGATAAGTCCAATTAAATGGAATCTTAGGTTGACCAATTTTCACGACTTTCTGGTGTGAATTATTTGAAGTCACCAAATTTCATCACTCTTGCCATCCATACTTGAAATGCAAAAAAGTTGTTTTATGATTAATGATGCGATTAGATTTGAATATGAGTATCACGGATGCAGTTTGAAACTAAGTATTCCTTTCGTCTTATTTATTCCAAAAATGATAATTTTTCTCCTCATAATTAATAGTTTTCTTTTTATGGGATCATCCACTTACTCACAACTAACAACTCTCTTTAATAATCATATCAGAAGAAAAAGAGACAAACACAATAGAACAGAATGAGTAGAATATACTCCCTCCGTCCCGTTATTTGTGGCTCAATTAGTTTCGGCACGGGAATTAAGAGAGTAGATGATAAAGTATGAGAGATGGGGTAGATGATAAAGTATGAGAGAAGATGAGTAAGATAATGAGAGAGTATTAGAGAAATGATGATAAAGTAGGAGATAGAATGTAATAAAGTATGAGAGATAAGATGATAGAGTAGAAGATATGATAATAATTTTTTACCAAATTAGGAAAGTGACCACAAATAACGGGATACCCCTTTCGGGAAAGTGAGCCACAAATAGCGGGACGGAGGGAGTATTTGTGTAGAGAAAATGTGAGTTTTGTATAAATAATACTCCATTTGTCCTATTATTATTGTCCTATTTTCCTAATTGGGTTATCCCGCTATTACTGTATTCTTTAGCAAAAAATACTTTTAAGCTACTCCCTCCGTCCCAAAATTCTTGTCCGCTATTCCATTTTGGATTGTCCCAAAATTTTTGTCCACTTTCCTTTTTTAGTAAATTATTACACACAATTTTTTGTGGGACCCACAACTTTATATCAATCTACACACAACTAACAACTCTCCTTAAAAATCGTGCAAAAAGCAAATTGGACAAGAATTTTGGGACGGAGGGAGTATTAATGTTCTCTTTCTTAAATTAGCAAAAATACTTTTAAACAAAAAATGAAGTAAATCCCTCCTACTTACTACTCATCCCACATTATCATAATCTCTCTCTCAAAAAATTTATCTCTCACACGATTTTTATTCTACTTCGAACTCAGAAATTTATGATTTTTAACTTTTTGGAAACTTTAAATTATTTCTTAAAATACAATATAAAAAAAAATTGAAAAAGAAAAATATTTATGTCTTGCAAAAATTCGAATGAATTTTCATTTCTTCCACCAATCATTTTTCGAAAATTATGGCATTTTTTTATACAATTAAAATCCACAAAATACACATTTAAACAAAAAATTTTAATTTCTGTGTTGAAACCATTTAGGACAATAATGGTGGGACCGAGGATACTCCTCCTCCTAAAAACTGATTTTATGGGTTATAAAAAAAATTAGAAATGGAAAAAGGATGTGAAATTAAAGACAAGGAGCAGGGGCATAAGCGTCTGAAAGGTTGGCGTGCATTAACGGCATAAAGCTTGAAAATGCCTAATGATCCTCTATTCCACAATTGGTGGACTACTTGGTGGCTTGATGGATCATCTTTTTAACAAACAAATATTAATTTATTAACTTAGAGGTCCATCAATGCACGCGTGGCACCGCGTGATTGGTGGGCCATCAAATAATCCACCAATTGTGGGATAAAAGATCCGGACTCTTGAAAAGAGAGAGTTGTGTGTACTCTGTGTCCACTCTGGCACCCTCCACTTACTAGTATACCACACACGAACACTCTTCTTCTCTCTCCCTTTCTCTCTCCTCTGCACCAGAGCGACAACCTCCTCAGTATAGTCAGTCCCTTCTCAGCACCGCATAAAGATACAGAAACAAACACACGCATTACGCATTCATTTACATGTAGGAGAGAGAGAGAGAGAGAGAGAGAGAGGAGAGAGAAGGGGCCTTGAGATTCGCGATTTAAAGAGGAGATCTTGGGAAATCAGGTGGAGTAATAGCGAAGGCGGCTGTGAATTTAAAGCTAACTCTGGGAGGGTTGGTGGACGATAATCTGTCGAAATATTAATGCCATCACATCACATTACTACATTTCCGAATGCATACTCACAAAGAATTAGAATTCGTCTTTAAGCAGACGGGAGCGGCGTTAATCCTTCCTTAATTGCTGGGGCTCCTCATTCGAGGCATTTTTCTTGAAAGTGGGGAGATTTTCTAAGCTGGGATTTTGTGGGTTTTCGTTTTCTTGTGTTTGTTTTTGTTGTATTTGTGGAAGGTGATAGTCATATATATATTCTGGTCGAAGGGGGAGAGAAATGTGATGGGATAAAGGAAATATTCCATCTTTTGCCTCTTTGAGCCGCAGGGAATGATTTTCAGTTCTTGCCCTTTTTCTACGTGTTTGCAGAAAGTGGTAATTGGTGCAGTTTGAACAAGTTACACAAGTTGAAGAAGGTAGAGGAAAAAAGATGAAGTACATGAAGTTGGGCTCAAAGCCAGATGCTTTCCAAGCTGAAGGGAGTTGTGTGAGGTAATTTGTGTGTGCAAATTCATGAATTTTGATTTCTCCCATGTTTCGTTGATTGGCCTTCTTTTACTCATTTGCACAAATTCCTGTTCATGATTTGATTTTAATGTTTTATGGTCCATGATTTCGAAGGAACAGAAGTCTGGTCTACCTTAAAGGTTCTCTTTTTCCTCAAGTTGTGCTTGGTTTATTACAGAGTTTATTAGGATTTATTCTGCCTGGACTCGTTGATTTGGTGTTTTTATTCTTCCCCTGCAAAGGAAACATTTTGAGTTTCTACTAAAAGGTGATTGTATTTGTTAATTAGTATACTCACAGTTGAACAGGTGAAAGCTATAATTATATGAGTTTCATGAATTCTCCCTTTGATTATTTTGACATTTACACTCTTGATGTGGAGGGCCACAATTGGAACTGTAAAGTCTGAGGCCTACTTGGCCTAACTGCCTAAGGTTTTGCATACTAGTTTTACACTAATTCTTCCTTTGATTATTTAAATAGTTACACTTAATGTGGAGGGCCAATAGGAACTCTAAAGTCTGAAGACCTACTTGGCCTAACTGCCAAAGGTTTTGCATATTTAATTGCAAAAGAATATGAAGTAGCTTACTTGTAATTTTTTCTTCCTCCTTTTTTTGCTGGCCATGTTGGGCCTTTTCCTCCAATGTAGCTTTAGATACCTATACATCTCTCTTTGATCTTAAGGTGATAATAAGATTGACATTTAACTGCACAGTTATGAATGAGGTTAAAATTCAAGGACCATGAATGAAACGTTTCTTTAAAAAGTTTTATGCTATAAACACCAATTTATAATGAGATTCACTTCAAAACATTTATTCATTTTGGATCCCAACTGTTTCATTCAGATTGGGTTTCGTTATAACTCGTAGTAAATTTGATCATTCGTATATCGACTTGCATTAATGCAACTCTATTAGCCAACGATGTAGAGGATTCATCACATGTATAAGTGTTCAACTTTCTAATGTTTTCTGTTATGATTCAGTGGTAACTAACCATCACACTTGGGGTGTGAAAGTTCGAAGCCACTTGAAAGGTGGCCTATTGAATTTGGTTTCTAGTGAATTAGTAGATATGCCCTTCTAGTGTACTTGACTTCTCTAGGAGTATAATTTTAGTTTGTGTCATATATATTCATCACTCTTGTACCATTTATTATTGCAGGTATGTATCATCTGAATTGGCAACTGATGTCATCATAAATGTTGGCGATGTGAAGTTCCATCTCCATAAGGTGACCTTTTCTGGAACAAGTATTAGAAATACAATTCAGCTATTTCGACAATTGTTTGCCTAAATTACATGATATGAATGTCTTACCATGCTTGATCAGATAAACATAGGATGCTGCAAGAAATAAAATTCTTAACATAAATGTAACAACTGTTCTTCACTGATTACTTTTTACTTTCTTGAATTTGAGCCATGTCTTGCCTTGCAGTTTCCTCTCTTGTCCAAGAGCAATAAGTTACAGAAGCTCATATCTGGAGGCAGTGAAGAAAGCCCTGATGAAATCCAGTTGGATGATTTCCCCGGTGGACCCAAAGCATTTGAAATATGTGTCAAATTCTGTTATGGCGTAACGGTGACTCTCAATCCATACAATGTTGTCGCTGCACGCTGTGCAGCAGAGTATCTTGAAATGACTGTGGACATTGACAAAGGAAACCTGGTTTCGAAGATTGAGATATTCCTCAACTCTTGTGTTTTACGCAACTGGAAAGACTCCATTATCGTCCTACAGACTACCAAGTCTCTCCTTCCCTGGTCCGAGAATCTAAAGATAGTCGGGAGGTGCATAGACACAATAGCATCTAAAACATCTGTTGATCCTTCAGCAGTCACCTGGTCTTACACCTACAACAGAAAACTGGCAACAACGGACCAGATCATTCGTAGTGGACTAAAACTAGCCGACAAGATGGTGTCCGTGCCTAAAGACTGGTGGGTCGAAGATATATGTGAATTAGACGTTGATATGTTCAAGAGAGTCATGCTTACTATAAAATCAAAAGGCAGAATGGACGGTGGCGTGATTGGTGAGGCGTTGAAGACTTATGCCATGAGATGGTTGCCAGACTCTGTTGAAGCATTACTATCTGAAGTTCATATCTGGAGGAACAAATCTTTGGTCGAAACTATAATTTGGTTACTGCCCACAGACAAAGGCATCAGCTGCAATGTTAGTTTCTTGTTAAAGCTACTGAAAGTTGCTATTCTCTTAGAAACTGATGATGCTTTAAGGGACGTGCTCATAAAGAGTATCGGTTCAAGATTGGAGGAGGCTTCTGCTTCTGATCTTTTGATCCCAGCAAGGCCTCCCCAGACTACCACTTACGACGTTGAACTCGTGCAACGCCTTGTGGATCTATTTGTGGCGAATGAAATGAGCAAGAAGGATTTGAAAATCATTGAGAAGAATGGTAAAAGTAATAGTGGCTTTGTGTTAGGCCATGGATCTTGGTTGAGAGTTGGGAAGATCATTGATGGTTATCTTTCAGCAATTGCCCGTGACCGGAATCTCCCGTTGTCGGATTTCATCAAGCTAGCACAGTCCATCCCTGAGACAGCCAGACCTATTCATGATGGACTATATAGTGCCATCAACATATTTCTAAAGGTGGAATTTTATTTTATTTTTTTACTTTTTTGTATCAAATTTCTTGATTTGGCAGATTAGTTGGATGAAACTGAGAATCCCACATGCATTGCAGGAGCACAGTGGATTAACAAAATCCGAAAGGAAGAGCTTGTGTGGGCTAATGGACGTCAAGAAGTTGACAACTGAAGCCTCCATGCATGCAGCACAGAATGAGCAGCTACCACTAAGGATGGTGGTTCAAGTGCTCTTTTTCGAGCAGGCGAGAGCAGCAGCCGCAACTCACGCCTTCAACAACGGTGAGAATGCAACGGAGCCCCCAAGAAAGACTGAAGAAAACTGGGGAAGGACAGCTCCTGAAAACCGGAAGTCATTAAGAAAACAAATGGATGAGTTGAAGGTAAAAGAAGAGGGGTCAGTTAAGAATGAGAAACTTGTGAAGAGAGGCAGCAAGAACAGAGGTTCGGCCTCGCAGCTGCTGCCATCTAGATCAAGGAGGATCTTTGATAAGCTGTGGATTGTGGGGAAAGGGATTGCAGGTGGTGAAAACAAGAGCTCTGAGACTTCTGCTAGCTCTCAGAGCCCGACTTCCATGATCCGAGGGGAAACGAAGTCGTCTGGCTCGTCTTCTAGGCACCGGAGACACTCCATTTCTTAATGGAAAGAGAAGGAAAGGAATCTGATGTAACTGTAAAGTTTTAGGAATCTGATCATTGGGAATTTGTATGTTGCGGAAAACTGTTAAATCAGCTCTCTTGGATAATCTTGTGGTGTTGTTACATCTGTTGGTCATTGTATTATTGGTTGAATTCTTGTATATCTATTTCTGATCTAGTAGTTCACAAGTGTTCAGTCTCTCTCTCTCTCTCTTTCAAGTTTCTCTCATAACATTTTATAAGGAGACTTGTGTATTAGCCCTTTTATTCTTCTCTTGATCAGCTGTTGATTTTTCAATTCCCAGAGTTCAAAACAAGCTCAATCTATAAATTAGTTAATTTATTTTTTTAGTCATAAAAATATATTATAGTTTACCAAAAATGAGAAGACAATCCTGTTTTTCTTCACTAAGAAAAAAATGAGTCATTTTCTCCACAAAGTTCTAAAATTCAAACTAAAATGAGTTTCAAATCAAATTTGAGTTCAGCACCTATTTCACATGGAAAATTTATTTAGTGAGGTATGTTAGAATTTAATTGGAAATTAGATTATTAAATTAATTAACATATAATTAATTTAAAGGATGCATTAGTTCATGAAATTAATGGAAAGAATTAAAAGGGCGTGTTGGTTCCTAGATGAATGGACATGTTACTTCATGGAATGAATACATTATTTCATGATTTGAAGATGTAAGATTTCATGGAATGGAAACGATTGATTCATAAATTAAATGATGAACGAATGTGTTGATTCATAAATATATTAATGAAGGGATGTGTTGGTTCATGCCAAGAGGTACTCACTTGGAAGTTGAACAAATGCGATTGCGAAGAGTTGTGTCAATTACGAATAATTGTGTGGTAGTCTGTAAATTAAACATCTTGGTACCAAAAAGAAATAACACAACCATCCAAATACATTCTTCTTCCATCTATTCTTTATCCCTCTTATTTCACTACATTCACATAGATTCATTAGTATCTCCCTTAGTCCCAAAATATCAAGTAGTTCGCCGGAATTACGAGAAGTAGTACAAGTACTAGTAATTGAGAAGCCGTTGTATCTTGGAGACGAGTGCTATAGACCACTTGCACCGAGTGGCGGAGCATTATCGTCTTGCGGAGAAAGAGTCCAACTCTTGCCTCGGCTAACGTTGTAATCACATTTCAACACACCAGCAAATAACAATCGTAAGACAATAATTGTGTTGAAGAAATGATGACTAATAGCAGTGATGTACTAGATCCCCTTCTCCAAGTGATGACAAGAAGTAGCAACGTGCCGCCGAACTTTACAATGGCAACAAACAACCAAATTCCAAGCGCCCCATGTTCATGCAGAAAAGTCGGCAAAGTTCTCAGGTTCTGAATTTAAGCGTTGACAATCTAAAATGTTATTTTATTTAACTACTTTGAATTTGTCTCGATTCTTGAAAGAGACACCTCCAATTGTAGGGGAAAATGAAACCGATGAGCAAAAACGCATAGCGTTTGATGCATGGCATCATAGCGACTACATATGTCGCAACTATGTCCTAAACGGACTAGACGACACTCTCTATAGTGTCTACTCGACTGCAAAGACATCGAAAGAATTATGAGATTCTTGGGAGATCAAGTACAAGACCGAAGATGTCGGTCTAAAGAAGTTCGTTGTTCGACGATTCTTAGGTAGTGTTTGGAACAACTTAAAAAAACTGTTTATGGGCTTTTTTATCGCATAAGCACTTTTTTAAGTGTTTGGTTATCTTGCTGCTGCTTTTTTGGGCTTAAAATAAACTGAAATAAGCAGAAGCTCATAAGCAGGTATTGGGGTGCTTTTAGAAGCGGTGACATTTTTGCAATTTTGAAAAAAAGATTAAGCTACTTTTTAATGGACAATCCAAACACCGGCAGCTTTTGCTTAATAGAAATTTTAAGCAGCTTTAAGCACAAGCAGTTAAAAGCTGCTTAAATAAGTTGTTCCAAACACTGCCTTAGACTACAAGATGGTGGATACCAAAACTATTGTCAAACAAGTGCAAGAGATTCAATTGATCATACATGATATCCTCGCCGAGGGTATGGTTCTTTCTGAATCCTTTCAAGTTGCAACTGTGATCGAGAAACTACCACCGATGTGGAAAGATTTCAAGAATTATCTAAAGCACAAACGGAAAGAGATGAGTCTCGAAGATCTAATAGTTCGTCTCAGAATTGAAGAGGACAACCGCAAGGCTGATCGAAAGACTAACAAGCCATCTATGGAGGCAAGGGCTAATCTAGTCGAGTGTAACACTAGCACTAACCCAAAGAAACGCAAGTTCTATGAAAAGAAGCAAGATTCAAAAAAGCAGAAAAAAATCAAAGGAAATTGCTACAATTGTGAAAAACCGGCCACATGGCAAAGGATTGCCGCAAGCCAAAGAAGGAATACAAAGGCCGTCCACAAGAAAACATGGCGGAAGAAAATTACGTGTCCGTCAACAAGTCTGAACTCGACCTATCTGCGGTTAAAGATGAAGTAAACATGGTCGATAATCCGATAGGATGGTGGATCGACACCAGCGCTACTAAGCACGTCTATGTGGATAAAATGACGTGTTCAACTTATGAGGTTGTCAATGAGGAAAAAATGCTATACATGGGCAATTCCTCTACTTCAAAGGTCTATGGAATTGGAAAAGTTGTACTCAATATGACATCGGGATCGAATTTGATTCTCCAAAATGTGATGCATGTTCCCGACATTCGCAAGAATTTGATCTCCGACTTTATTCTTAGCAAGATCGAATTTAGAATAGTCATTGAAGGGGATAGAGTTGTGTTGTCCAAGAATGGACAATTTATAGGAAAATGATATGTAGATAGCGGCCTTTTCAAGAAGAATTATATTAATGTAAATGTTATCCGTGATAATAAAAAGACCCATGTTGTTTACTTAACTGAGTCTCCTAATTTATGACATGATAGATTAGAACACGTAAATCTAAATACACTACGAAGATTAGTGAATTTAGAATTGTTGCCAAACATGTCATTTGTTAAACATTCAAGATGTGAAATTTGTGTTGAAGCAAAAATGGCTAAACAACCTTTCCGTTCGGTGGAAAGATCGACTACACCTCTAGAACTAATTCACACTGATCTATGCGACTTAAAACTTGTGCAAACTAGAGGTGAAATTTGTGAAATTTGTGTTGAAACAAAAATAGCTAAACATTTATAGATGATTGCACAAGATTTTGTTATGTATACCTTTTGAGAAGCAAAGACGAAGTCTTCGATGCTTTCAAAAGCTATAAATAAAGTTGAAAATCAACTTAACACCAAGATTAAAATGATCCGAAGTGATCGAGGCGGTGAGTATGTTGCACCTTTTACGGACTTTTGTCGTGAAAACGGCATTATCCATCAAACAACCGCACCTTATTCACCACAATTAAATGGTGTTCTTCGAACGAAATAATAGAACATTAAATGATGAATGCTATGTTGATAAGCCCATGCTCACCACATAACTTGTGGGGGGGAAGCTATTCTTTCGACAAATAAAATTTTAAATAAGTTGTCGTTGAAGAAACAAAATTAAACTCCATACGAACTATGGAAAGGTAGGAAACCATCCTACAAATACACTAAAGTGTGGGGGTGCCTAGTCAAGGACAACAACATATTGTATACAAGCATAAAAATTATTTTCAATATACAAAATCTCAACAAAAATGACATCATGTGTGATGTTTGAGAATTATGGTTCGAAATCTTGATTCTATAAATCTAATTCAAATACATTATATGGAATTTATATTAATTCGTGATTTCTACTCTCTTAACAAACGCTCTGTGAATAGTAAGTATCATGAAATTGTTATTCTTTAACTTAGATTATCATTTACTCGAGTCAATATTTGCAACTACTTTATTGAGTAAAAAGTGAAAATGGTGTCTAAAGTTCCACTTTTTTTTATTTTTGGTACCCATTCTTTAAAAATTGTGATTTTGGTGCCAAAATTTCACAATTTCTTTTTTGGTGTCTCACAGATTTAATAGGAATAATATTATTCCTATTATTCCAATAAATTGCATTATGTTATTTTATAGGAATAATATTATTCCATTATGTTATTTTATAGGAATAATGGCATAAAATCAAAATACAAAGCACTATATTAATGTTATATTTTATATCTATAGTAATGGCAATTGGCAAAATATAATTAGCCATAAATTGGCATTGTAATAATGGCAAAATATTACATAAATTGGCCACAAACTATTTAATAACAAAAAGGTGGCAAAATATTACTTAAATTGTTGAAAATAGAAGTTAAATATGTGAGACACCTTAAGAGAAACAATTTGTGAAGTATATACACCAAAATCACAATTTTTAAAGAATGGGCACCAAAAACCAAAAAAGTAGAAGTTTTGGCACCATTTTCACTATAAATTCCTACTTTCTTTGACAAATAGGTCGCTGAAGAAGAAATTCATGGTTCCAGGGTTCGGAATGGAAGCATTACCTAGATAACAAATAACGTTTGATTTGTTTTGGTTGATCTTACTATCAACTATTCAGAAACGCAGTTGAAAATTCAAAATGCGCATTTTTTTTTACTGTTTTATTTGGGTTGTTAAAAGAATAGCTTAGATTATATAAAGTTTATTTACGGTACCAATATGTAACTTCGTATGTTTATTTTATTTCAAACTACTTATTACATTGTTTAACCTTTTTTTTTATTGATAGTCTGTGTTTATTTTATTTTTTTTAATTATTGAGAAACCCTCGGTTATTACTTTTGGTGCACACAAACTTAGCACCATAACCGCTAGCACCTCGGAGTATTACATTGTTTAACTTGACTCGTGTTGTAAGTGTGGAGGCCAAACGGTCACGTTATCAAACTGTTTTATTTTTTCACGGTTCTTTATTCGAGTATTACATTGTTTAACTTGACTCGTGTTGTAAGTGTGGAGGCCAAATGGTCACGTTATTAAACTGTTTTTTTTTTTTCACGGTTCTTTATTCGAGTATTACATTGTTTAACTTGACTCGTGTTGTAAGTGTGGCGGCCAAACGGATCATGTTATCAAACTGTTTTGTTTTTTCACTATTATTTTGAATACCTCTAATCAAGACACCGATATATAAGTGTGGAGCTATCAATTTTATTAGGTTTCTATATAAGAGGGGCAAAGGATTAAATCTCTATTTTATTAGTATTTTATATTGTATAAACTTATAAAATTAAAGAAAAAATCTACTTACTTTGTTTATACTTTAGAATCGTTCTTTTGAGAGATTCCAACGAGCTTAAGTTCGTCAGATTTTTTAACATTTTGGTCCATTCTCACGTTCGGCGTATTTTTATATAGTACATCCTCTCCTCTCATTATTAGTAATTACCTTTTTTAATTCGAACGTCCCGCTTATAAATGACGATGTTTCAAATTAGGAAAAAATTACTACCATATTTCCTACTTTATCATCTTTATCTCTTCTACTTTATCATCTACCCTCATTATTATACTCATTTTTCTCTCTTACTTTATCATTTATTCTTATTATCTCACTTATCTTATCTCTCATACTCTCTCATTATCACACTCATCTCTCTCTCCTACTTTATTATCTATTTCTCTCTCATGTTTTATCACATATTCTCTTAATTCTCGTAGAAAAGTTAAAATGACCACTAATAATAGGACAAAAAAAGTATTAAATTTTAATTATTGTACTAAATAAATACCAATTACAAATGTTATGGAATGAATGAGTCGGCCCATTTATTTCAAACCCTGCGAGATTAATTAATTCCAAAACTAAATTCGATTCCAAGCTTAAAATACATGATCTGATGTTATACACTTTTAACACGTTAGATGTACTCTATCACAATATTCGTCCACTATCTAAACATTGTATTTGTAGCTAAAATGATCTTCTTTCATATATAGATAGTATCTGAGGAAAACTGGATTCCTTACAAATAGGTAGAAGCATTAGTGCAAACAAACAGGATTAAATAATTAATTAAAAAAAAGAAAATAAAAAAATTACATATCTTGATCAGCTATATATATTGTTTCATTAATATGATACTGCAACAAACATTTGAGTGTTTAACTATCTTCTCTGGAAGTTGAAGGTCCTGATGGAGAAGGCAAAAATGAAGGTGAAGACAGCGACGAATCCAAGAAGCACTCCCGCAACTAACGGCAGTTGGCTTTTCTCAAACCCGAAGTAGTTCTTCAAGAACTCTTTCACCGTCTCATCCGTGTCTTCCATCACTGTCTCGATCTCTCCGAACTGTGTGATAATCATACCGTACAAGGTGTACGCCATGGGAGTTGCCCAGTAGTACCATCTACACCAGATTGGGATTCTCTGTAGTATTCACAAGTAAATCAACTTACTAAGTATTTTCCACCTATAATTAATCTTATGTTATATGGTTATTGCTTTAGATATACAGATGCATGGATAAACTTACCGGTCGTGGGACGACGAATCCTGAGAAAAGATTCCAGATTCCATAGAAGAAAGAAGAGATAATGGAGGCGACGTTGTGGTTAGGAGTGACGGCGACAGTCATCATGCCGTAGAGGACGAAGTACAGCAAGGAGAAGAAGAAGAAAAACAAGAACCAGAAGAACTTCTCAACAGTCCAGTCGAATCCCATCATGGAGTAGACGATGAGGCCATACACAACGGATTGAACGAAGACGTAAGGGATCTCAATCAAGAACTGCAGCACAAAGAAGCTAGTTAAAACAACGTGATAGAGTATACTACTAGTATATACTTGGTAGTGACTTACTTGTGAGAATGCATATGGTAGAGCCGAGTACATTCCAGCTGCTCTTTCTCTGTAGAAGACAGTTCTTTCGATGGCCACCACAGGTTGCACTGTTGAACCATACTGGAAGCCCAAGAAGTTGATGGAAGCATACATGGAACCCATTGCATTGAATAGATCTTGTTGGGTATTCCTGTAATTAACAACTGAATTAGCCAAGAACGTGATTAGATTTATGTTGAGTTTGTTAGGTTGGTTTTTCTTACCATTTAGATCCGAGGTCCCAGAATATTGTCCCGAAGATAAGGGCTATGAAGGTTGTGAACAAGAATCTGACTGCTGTATAAGGAGGATTCCTCCAGTATGACCAGTGTTGTTTCCACAGGCAAGCAATGCATTGCGTGAGGAAAGATTGTGAGTATTGTGTGGCAAAATAAAGATCTTTTTGTTCCGGGGCGTGGGACGCTTAGTTCCTTGATCAAGGCTTTGTTTCTCCTGCAAATATTATCAAGATTGTTAGCTTCTGAAGAAGAATGGTTGGTGTAATGGAATGTAATGGAACTTGACTAATTACCCATATAGTTCTGATTTCTTGTAATGATCAACGAAGTCAACTCCCAAGAGCAACTCTTGTGCTGAAGTAGTAACTTCAAGCATCCAAGTAGCAGGATTGTAGCCATCTTTAATTTTTGGTACTCCTTCCACTGATTCAAAGTAGTTGATCAAATGGGTTGATAGGCGTCCCAGAGGTCCAGCATATATCTCTTCTCCTCCTCGTTTCATCAAGAATAGCTGCCAAGAATGGCGTTAACATTTGCAACTCAACCATAAGTGCAATAGTTGTTAAAAATGGTAAATGAATGCATCAGCATACCTCATCAAATGCTTCAAATATGTCGATGCTAGGCTGATGGATAGTGCAGACAACGGTTCTTCCCGTGTTGACAGTGTTCCTCACTGTTCTCATCACAATTGCAGCAGCTCTGGCGTCAAGCCCTGAAGTTGGCTCATCCATAAATATGATTGAAGGATTGGCCACAAGTTCAACTGCTATTGTTAGCCTTTTTCTCTGCTCGGTTGAGAGACCGTTAACCCCTGGCAACCCGACTAGTGCTCCTCTGAGCGGGGTAAGTTCTACAAGTTCCATCACCTCATCAATGAACATCTGCAGTACAAAGAGGAGAAAGTGATTAGATATAATTAATTCTTGTTACATAAGTAGAATATGATTGTGTATGTATATACCTTTCTAGTTTGTGAATCAACTTCATTTGGCAACCTCAACCAAGCTGAATAAACAAGGGACTCATATACAGTAACATTTGGAGAATGGATATCATTTTGCTCACAGTAACCAGAAATCCTAGCAAATGTTGCTTGGTTCTTAGGATACCCAGAGATTGTTATATTTCCTTCAATATATCCACCGGTTTTTCTTCCGGCCAACACGTCCATCAAAGTTGTTTTACCAGCTCCGCTAACACCCATCAGAGCTGTAAGAACACCAGGCCTAAATGCTCCACTCACACCCTTCAAGAGTTCCAACCTATCTCCAGTGGCTCCTTGAGCTTTCATTTCCTATCAGTAAAACAATTGGACATTTAGTTGATGTAATAAAGGCATTGATTTATATCCATCTCTTAGTACTATTAAACTTACTGCTGGCATGTCAACTGAATATCTTATGTCATCAAAGGTTATGGAATGTGGTTCGAATGGAAGAACCATTCCTTTGTTATCATTTGCTCGAGCGGATGCAGGCATGATTCTCTGTTTAGAATGATCGTCATCTTCAGATTCTGGTAAGACTGCTTGAGGCTTATCGAAAGCTGCAAGATTGTTTTAACAAGATTAGCTAATTTATTTGCTTCAAGAAACTAATAAAGGGTGAATAACTTACGGCCTAGGTATGTAAGTGAAATAAGGTAGAGGATGTTGAATATCCACACGAATCCAACAGAAGCCCCTACTCCAATCCAGTACCAATATGCTTGAGGAAAGAACCCTCGACTCTCCATCACACGAACTCCTAATGTCGTTCCGTTTTCGACCTAGAATATCATATCCCATCAGTATGACGAACATAACATTTGTACAGACAAAGAGGGATTAAAGGTCTTACTTTGCTCCAACTGTGGCCTGTAAATTCATTGGCAAGAATTGCATTCTGAGCATACATCAATGGAGAGGACCAGTAGCCCCACAACCACCAACTCTTTACATCATCTGCAGTTTTCGATCAAATATTTGATTAGAATTTGGACA
This sequence comes from Lavandula angustifolia, assembly GCA_028984105.1. NCBI lineage: Eukaryota > Viridiplantae > Streptophyta > Magnoliopsida > Lamiales > Lamiaceae > Lavandula > Lavandula angustifolia. The sequence goes on from CM054808.1 coordinate 28,933,263, forward strand.
TGAATCTATGGTTTATCAGTAGATAGAATAAAAACATTTGTTTCCCTTTCTTACTTCGTGACAGAACAAAGCCACCCAATGCAAAAAGCAAGAGCAATGCAAACAAGCCAAATGTATTTGCAACAATCATGTTCCTCCCAGCTGCTCCTATAAACCTGAACAATGCTGATGCTGATTGATGAATAGTCAACAACAACAAGTATTGCTTCATAAACCTGCAATCAAGAATCTTGATCAGCAACTCCATTTTAGTTTATCATAAGAAATTGACCTAACTTGCAGCCTATTACCTTCCAAAGTTTGGATCAAAACCAATGACATAGTAAGTGAGGCATGTCCATATAGCAACTTCAACGAAAGTGATGGGGATTTTCAAGACCCAAGAGGGAATAGCATATGCCCACGAAGGGAAGAAGAACATATCCCTTTGCTTATAGAACACAGGAAGTTTGTAAATTGTCATGGAGAGGTCGGACATCCCATTGAACATCACCATGATCACGGCGAAGAACAGAGCGCCGGTGTATATTCCTCCATCCGCAACAGTTTCTTTCTCCATCTCGGTTCGAAAGAAGACTGTCATGGTAACAAGCGATACAAAAGTAATCTGAAGATACAGACTGTTAGTCTATATTCAATCAAATATGATTTAGCAAGCTAATTAAGAGACTTGCCTGAAAGAGCTTGAAGAAATAGACGAACGAGTTTCTCTTCATCAACAAGTACTCTCTATCACTGCAGGCTTTGAGGAGCTCCTTCTTCCCAAGCCCGTACTTCTCAGTCGTGAGAGCTGCGGGGTGGCTTTTGCTCTTATCATATGGAACTGCCAGCTCATCCCCTAGCCTACGACCCACCACGGAGGATTGAAACGCCTCTGCAAACTCTCTTGTTGTAATAAATCGGTAGGGCTCATCCCTACGCGCCCAGTATTGCTGTTGATCCTTCTTCGATGTCACTTCTTGTAAGAAATCAGCAACTCCTTTTCTTTCGGGGCATTTGAATCCCATTGATTCAAAAAACTCTAGCACGTCTTCTCTAGGGCCCTGGTAAACGATCTGCCCATCGGACAAGAGCACAATGTCGTCGAATAGATCGTATGTTTCAGGTGCAGGCTGTAGGAGTGAGATAAAAGCAGTTCCCTTCATAATGTGGACTTGCTGGCGGAGGGTTTTCACGATTTGGTAAGTCGTCGAGCTGTCCAGTCCGGTCGAGATTTCGTCCATGAAAAGAGCCCTAGAAGGTCCGACAAGCATTTCTCCTGTAATTTACAAGAGAAAACTTGAGTATTTCTATAAATTCATTGAAGAAGAAGAAGAAGAAGCTGCTTCATGTTTAGTTGGCGGACCCGTTGTAACACGCTTTTTCTGTCCGCCGGAGATTCCTCTGACCATTTCGTCGCCGACCAATGTATCGGCGCAAATGTCCAGTCCCAATACCTTGAGAACGTAATCTGTGATAACATTTGCTGCATCTCCCTCTGTGGCTGTCGCCTACATCATCCAAAACAACAATTTTCAAAGGTTTTGCTTCACCGGCATTCATCATTTACAATCTTATAGGGTTCGGGTTTTGGTGTCTCCAAATATGCAGATGAACAAGAAGTGAAGACGCTTATATCAAAATTCAGAATTAGGCGCGGAGTAGTAAGGTGTAAATATGTAATTCTGGAGGGGCTGAATCGTAAAATTGAAAAAAATGTCAAGAAATACTTAGGTCTCGATCCCCCGCCAAAATACTCTCTCCCTTCCGTTATAAGCATCCACATTTTCCAATTAAGCCGTCCAACTATAAACATTTATTTTTCAAAAATAGTAAAAAATATTATTGAACATAAAATGAATTGGGTCTCCTTACTCTCTAATCAATCCACATTTTTATACTCTCTCTTTAAAAATCTATTTTACACACGATCCCGTTCAACTCCGAACTTAAAAATTTATGATTTTTAACTTTTAGAAATTTTAGAATATTTCTTCTATTACAATATGAAAAAAATATTGGAAAAAAATTAATTGCCTATATTAGTCATTGCAAAAATTTGGATAATTCTCATTTTTTCTCTTTAATCATTCTTCGAAAAATGTGTCAATTCTTTAATACAATTAAAACTTATAAAATATACATTAAAACAAATTTTCTTAATCTCCATGTCGAAATCAAAATGAGACGCTTATAGCAGGACGGAGGGAGTATGTAATTTTGGAGAGGCCAATAAATTTCACTAATAATAATTTTTAAGATGCATTAAACGAAAGAATATATTAATAAACGCATTAAATGAAAGAATATATTAATAAACATCACGTTAGAATTTTATTTTATTTTATTTAAGAATTATACTCGAATTTCCTAAGTATTATAATTGTATAACATGGTGTGAACTGTTTTCCTCGTATTATAACATCATCTTATCACTAGGAAGACAAAACATGACTTCTATTCGACTGCGACACAGTATAATTTATTTACCTTCATATAGATATCAACATCAGCATCTGGTTTGATGTTCGCTGCTTTCTCTCTCCTCGACAATTCAGCTAACATCTCTGTTTAAAGTCACAACAATAATTAAAGAATAATAATTAAAAAACTATAGTCTAAAAAAATGTATGTAATTGTACGAACCGTATCGTGATCCCACCCCCTGACATCTGGCAGAAAACGCTAAGGTTTCTCTCACAGTCATCTCTCCTATATGCAGATCATGCTGGCTAATGTATGCCGCAGTTCTCTGCGGTATAAACTCTTCCATTCCGTGCCCATTATAAGTCACCCTGCCTGACACCTGCACGTGAAATATATTAATATATATATCATTAAAAATGATGATTTTTTTTTTTATAATAGTATATATCTTACTTTAAGAGTTGGATCAAGATTTCCAGCCAAAGCAAGTAAAAGGGATGTTTTCCCAGAACTTGGAGGGCCTAATAGTAAAGTCATCCTGCATGGCTTGATGATCCCACTAACATCCTTGAGAATAGTGAAAGGCTTCTTTCTGCTGGGGAGTATATGAAGAGAGTTCAAGAATCCCTAGAGAGAAAATAAATCCGGCTTCATTAAATAATACGCATGACGTGTATTGATGATATCACCGCATTGAGTATCGTTCCCTACCTCGATTATGTTGATGTTGAAGTTGACAAAAGTAGGAAGAGATCTGCTTGCACTGTAAGCTTCAGCATCAATATTTAGATGCTCATATCTCACTTCGATTGTTGGTATATCAATCCCAACTCTACAGAACACAATAAACATCAAATTAAGTCTCAACATTCTAATAAAAAACCTAGTAAATTAATTATAAGACTAATTAAATCAAAGTACTATATATACCTGTCAATTCTGTTCCTGTGCTTCATCAAGAACTTCTCATTATCATCCTCCACATTGTTAACCAATCTCTCCACCAACTTCCTCTTATCCTCATACCCAAGACTCTCGAGCTCCACCTCGTTGGCGCCTTTCGATCCGAAGAGAAGCCCTTTTCGGAGACGATCGAACGTGGGAAGCTTCTCGAGGGCAGCCCATTTCAAGGCCTCCTCATCATCCTCATCACGTGATGAGCGGGAAAACGCCTCCATCCCAGTATTCCTCCATATGCTGGAGCTGTTGGCTCTCGTGCTCCCGCTCCTTCGGCTCGTTGCCCTCAAGCTATTGCTAGCTTTGTAAAGATCCCCTGCGTCCATTCCCTAGTAAATTTTCTTCCACCACCGCAATATTCTCTCTCAAACAGTTTCCTCTTCCGGTATAGTGAATTTGATGCACTGCAATGAAAGAATGAAAATATTGACTAGTTGTAGATTGATTTGAAAATTGTGTTGTTACATATATATAGGGTTAATACTAGCATGCAAAGATTCAAGGCGGCTTTTAATTCAAAAGTGGAGTTTTCTTGTTTGAAAAGTCTGGTTCTGTGTAGGAATGTGAGAGAGAGCGTGCATGGAAGTTTCCGTAACCAAAAAATCACCTTCTAGTAATTTGGAGTTTTGAATTAGGGGTATTGGTCAATTATTTGATCCAACTGGGCCCAGTCGACATTGTTGCTGCATTCTGAGAAATAGTCAACCTGCCTCGTGCTTCAACTATTTCTGAGAAAAAAAATGAATAAATTAATTGACGGTGAAAAAAGTGGCGTTGGTATCGTCATGAAGTGCGTAGGTCTGTATTTTTATAATCACTAATAATGCTAATGGATAATTAGGTGGGAATAAATATAATATTAAAGGTTTACTGCTAATTATGATATTTTTCAATGATTTTATGTATCAATATAAAATTAAATATGTTGATGATTCGTAGCAAACTGTATTACGACTTGTTTGTGGGATTCCTTATGATATACTAGTGCTATTTTTTTTTATGATAAAGGTAATTCACAATTGTTATTGAAGTGCATATTGAGTAAATTTTGTTTTTACACTAGCATGCAAATAATACAAGTGGATTAACCACCTTAGGCTAACTAAAGTGACAGACTCACACATAGAAATCTTGAAAGTTTTAAATTCATGATTTTTCGGTTACAGACTAAACACCTTAACCGCTATGTCATTCCAATTAGACAAAGCTATACAAAGCTGATATGGAATATTATTGATATTATGTGCAGCCGTACAAAGCTGATATATTATGTTTTTCAACAATTTTTCTTGACCACTATCCTAATTATAATTTCTTGTTTTGTTTGTGCATATATATAAAATATATATTTGTTGTTGAAGTTTTCTTTATATAATTTTAACATCATGGTAGTATATTTTTTTTATTTGTATGTATCCACATGTTTAATTGTTTGGTTCAAGGAATTAAATTGGACTAAAATGTGATTAATTAATTAGCAGTCAAGTAAATTTGAAGACTAATTAAACCAAGTTTGTTTGTCTTTAGAAGTTTTTTGTACGCCTTCACCGTGTGAGATACAGCTAAAAGTCAAATAATTATATTTTTCGTACTTAATTGTTACAGTGGGTTGTTTAGTCAAATTATTAGAAGTTTTGTCTTCAGTATCGTTTTTTTTATCACTTTATTTATTTCGCTGAAAAATATTGTTAAGTTAGTTATGGTAATTATAATTATGTTAGTATCTGTTATACAATAAACAATAATTATAATTATGTTAGTATCTGTTATACATAACTAAATTTATTTACTAATTTATGGTTTTTAATTCGGTTAAATAAAATAGAACGAAAGTTTTTGGTTCGGTTGGGGTAGGTTTTGTTTGGAAATTTTGAGGAGAAGAAAAAATTAAGAAGATGACAATGGATAATTAAAATTTCTTTTTTAATGTTACTTAACATTGTAAGATAAGATTAATATAAAATATTTTTATTCGGGTCGATTATGATTTCTTGCTGAGTAGTGAAAATAGTAGTAACTCATTATTGTAGCATAAAATACAATTGCCGATCGAGTTCCTATTTCTGACTTTAATTTCTTTTGGTAACCTTTTTTTTGAATTGTTCATACTTTCTGCTTCCTGCACATGAACAGTTTCCACCAACTTAACAATCATAAAAATATCCGCAGTGAAATATTAGATGAGAGTAAAAAAAATGAGACTAATTCTTTTACCGGTAGAAGAAGATAGAACTACTAGTCAAAAAAAAAAAAAAAAGGACTATTTTCGGGTTACCGTTTACCCGGTAAAAAAATATTTAAAAAAAAAGAAAAAACTTAAAGTTGACTTTTCCCTTTTTTTTCGGAAAAGACTCTTCAGGATGACTTTTGGATCAGCGAGAATTATGGAATTTAGAAGTTTCTGGATTCCAGAAATATGTTAATATTATAGGGAAAAATCGTTTTGGCCTGTTATCTGCACGATACACTTTTATCCATTATATTGGCCGAGTCTAATTTTAATTCGTTAATTTGATAAATTATTCGTTTTTAGTCCTTTTTTAAAATTGATCAATTTTGTCCAATTTTGTTCCATTTGATTAAGGAAAAAAAATTAGAAAATCACATTTTTTTAATATTAGAACATATTTGTAATATCAATTTTCGTCATTAATATAATAAGTATCAAGTTTTTAACCCATTATGTTTCGAAAAAATTAAAAAAAGGGGTTGATTATTTTTCTTAAGAAAAAAAATCAAAAATGATTTGTCGAACAATTTAAGAAAATTTGGCCCAGAGATAGACCCGGATAATTAAGAAAATTCTAAAAATAATAAATATTAAGAAAAATAACAAAGACTATTTTTGGATTTTCTTGAAATATAATGACTTAAAACTTGACGTATATAATATAAAAAATGAAAATTGATATTCCAAATAGGTTCTAATATTAAAATTTTTGATTTTCCAATATATTTATTTTTATTAATCCAACGGATTAAAATTTGATAAATTTAGCCAATTTTGTAAAATTGACTAAAAACGTATAATTTACTAAATTAACGGACTAAAATTTGACTCGGCCAAAATAACGGATTAAAATAAATCGGACGTAACGGACCAAAACTGATATTTTCCCTAATATTATACGGGTTTCTTCACAAACGACCCGACTAAAGCCGTATGCTCTATTACTACTTTGAGCTTATACCCCAATTAAAAAGCCCTAATTCTAGTAATACATTGGCGATCGAGGTCGATTTGAAATTTGTTGGTCCGGAGACGAAAAGTCAGTGTAGAGGGGGGGTGAATACACTCGAGCTCGTTTCTTTTTCTCGGTGAAGGTCACGAGTGGCGATGAACGAGCGCCAAGTAAGCCTTCGATCACGGGTCAAAGTGAGTCGGCTTCGAGCTCTTCTACCGGACCGATGTCGAGATTACGAAACTCGGACCGAAGGCGTAGTGCGGATAAGTGTTAGGCCCGAGTCGTCTCTTTTGAAAACGCGTTTTTGCAAGTTAAAACTTTTAGCCGTGCACTTTATAAAATACGTTTTATGCAAACTTATGATTTTCAAGTCAGTTGAATGCAATGCAATAAAACGAAGAAATGAACACAAGCGATTTAACGTGGTTCGGATACGCAAGATCCTACGTCCACGGTCCCGAACAAGGCAGGAGAACTTGTTGATTATTCCGAGCAAGCCTCTCGCGAGGATATCGTGACCGTTGGACGGTTCCCTCTAAGTTATAGTCCTTAGCGACTTTACAATCCAAACCTAAGTTTAGAAGGGAGGGAATATTCTCCAACCGAGAAGGAGTTCTTACAACAAGAACAATTCACTAAATGTGAACTCCTTCGGATCTAAGCTATGAATCTAGCAATGAGCTTAGTCTAGAGAAGATAGGGATCAAAGTGCTCTAGAGAGATGAACTACAAGAAGTGTTCTATGAAAACTAGTTCGTCTCTGGATAAGCTTAAGAGGTTCTGTAGCGTTGTGAGTTTGAATGATTTCCCTTGATTTCGCGTATATTCCTCTTTTTGAAATCTTCAAATCCTTCTCTATTTATAGTTGTGAGTTGTGACATATGTCCGTTGGAGACGACGATGCCACGTGTCACAAGCGTCCAAAGAAAACGGCCACTATTCAACTTTGTTGCAAAGCAGGCGATTAATGCCGTTCATGAGAGCAAGCCTTTTGCGTGTAGAGTAGAGCAAGCGTTGTCGGCTTCTCATTGGTCGAGGTTTGTAGTTGGTGAGTGTCGAGTTGACCGTTCAAACTACCTCGTATGTCTTCTCGCCGAACATTTGAAAGGACTTTTAGTCTTTGGGTCGCTTTCTATCGGATACAAGTACTTGAAAGTCTGTCTTCTTGGCTGAGTCGCTCGACCGATAAAGTGAGCTTCGATAGTCGGTTGGTCGATCGCGAAGGTATACTGCTTGACCTTGGTTCTTCTACCGATGACCATCGGCTTGTAGAGAATGCTTCTACCGAGGTCCAGGCCACCGATGCGGGATCTTCAACCGAGTTTGATATCGGCTGGCCGACGAAGAGTGCAAGCGATTACACCGATGACGTGGGGTTCGAAAAGTATCTTCGACAGAAGATCGGCTCAACAACTACCCCGTACGGGACTTAGACAAAAATAATAAGCATTACATCAAGTCTAACCTATACATCGCCTAATCCTATCGACACACTAATCTACCGATATCGGCTCGGTTTTGGGATCTTCAATTCCATAGTACTACTATGATTTCCCCCAATTTCTTTTAACCCTAGACAACCGAGTATCAATCTATCGACTCATATCCAACAATTTCCCCCTAATTGATGATGCCAAAACCTCTATACTCTAATATCTATCAAGGATACTTGTCCTATCGACAACAATTTCCCCCTTTAAACTTCGAGGAAAAAAAACCGATAATCATAAACGAACTTCAAGGTGAGAGCATGGCAAGATCGAGAAACCGATGTGAGTGTGTGTCGATCACTTAGTGATCGGTTGTGTAAACACAAAGACAAAGGCCGAGAGACAATGAGTAATTGTCTAGCAAGCGGAAGGAACCGATATATATATCAAGAATTACGGAGTTCCTATCGTTATTACAAAAGATGAGGAGAAAAAATCATCGTCGCCGCTTCTTGAACTTGCGTTTTCTTCTTGAAGTCGGTGGATTTTTCCTCGGGAGGATCCGTGTAATAGTATTTATACACTCTAGCTCGAATCTCCTGGATCTCCAAGTTATCATCCGGCCTTTCCGGGAGCAGACTCGATCAGAAGCGGCTTCCTCCACTTCTCTTTCTATGTCCTTAGTGCTCGAAGATCCATTAGCAAGTCTCGGCGGTGGAATACGTCGGAAAGCTGGGGCACGGAAGGTTACATTCTCGTGATTCCATGACTTGCTTCAGCCGTTCACTCGAATTCAACATTAAATCTCGTAATCAACTCCTCAAAGAGCTGATCGGTGGGCGATCAAGTGGGTAAATGCGCCATACGTAGTAGCCTTTGATAAAAGTTTCTTTCAATCTCTCCCAATGTTCATTCATATCAGCCCGGCACCCACTTATCCACATGTTGAATCGGTTGTTGCTTGATGTGGGGGCCCCCGATGAACTTAGATCCTCTCGGGATCCGCCTTCTTGGATCGGCCTTTGGTTTATCGGATAGGCTTTTCATTCTTGCCGTGTCGGCCATCCTTTTCTTCTCACGGAGAGCGGTTGCTCTAGTGTCTCCTCGTCTCGAGACTCGGTCCTTGCAGCGTCGCCTCCCTGTGTCGTTTGATCTTCTCGCTATCCGCTCGAGTGTAAGAGTAGATATGGGAATACTACGAGCGGTAGCTTTGATTTCGATCCGAAGAGCCTTAGCAAATTCTTCTTGGGCTTTCTTCTTTTGCTCTTCGACCGTATTAATGACCTTTCTCTTTCCTTTGCCCTCGACGACTTTGCCCTTAGGCTTTTTACGCTTCTTTTTGCCTCCTCTAGCCGACGCTCCCGGTCCAGGCTTGTCTTGCGGCTCTTGGGCTATTCCGAGGTCGAATGCCTCTTGCTCCGCTTTTGATTTAAACTTCTTGATCGGGGAGGAAGGAGTAGTGGATTCGATAGCGATTTCCTTCCCCGACCTCTCGCGGCACTGTTGAGACTCTTCTTCTTCACTGGCTCTTCAAGGAATTGAGCGATTTCGTCTATGTGCACTAATGAAGAGGAGATGGGGGTGGCTTGTAGTGGGAAATCAAGGAGAAGGACCTCGGTAGATGTACCTTTCTCGAGTAGGTGGTCCCGCCTCCGGAGCCTGTTCCCCCCGAATCTCTCGCGCCGAGGGCTCTGCGCCGAGGAGGGTCCTGCCTCCCGAGCCTCGTCCCTCGAGGATCCGGACGTCACCGTATCCGTATCGGGTTCATCTTTCACAATATCTTCCCCCTTTTTGGCATCGCAATATTCGCCGGGGAGGTGCGGATAGCTTTTACGTCATGCTCCAGTTGTGACGCAGAATCTTTGATGCGGGTAATCGTGTCATCAAAATCACCGACCAAGTTACGTAGTTTTCCCCAGTCTTTCTCCCCGATCGGCTCTAGATTTCTTCAATCGAAGCGGCCGACTCTCGACGGAGTTTCAAGCAGAGCTTGATCATTTGATTCTCGTCATTTCTTTCCGAATGGCTTTCAAGGCCTCACTGTTGCTTGATGGCCGTTTGAAGAGAGGTGGTTGCTATCTTGTTTCTCTCATCTATGAAGCCTTGAACCGTTTTCATGGCTTCGAGTCACCGCTCCGAGAAAGTTTTATGCTTCGAGCGGCAAGCAATACGCCGACTGTGGCCGATAAATCGGCCTTTTGAGCACTTAGGGCCACGCTCAACTATCTCCTTGAAATTTGGCTAAGAAGCCTCTTTAGGAGTTGAGACGTCGGCGGCCAACTTACTTAGAACTTCGTTCGAGCCTTGGTGTACTTCTCCCATTTGAAATGAACATCTTTGGCTAGGAGTCGATTTTTCTCACCTTGGCGTTTGATAGCCCGCTGATTGTAACGTGAGGACACGGAACCGATGGGTTGTATCGATAAGAGCTAGTTCCGAGCCTCTCGCTCGTAGAACGAGATCAACTCGCTCCCTATCGTACTTCGGAGCGGTTGTAGCCTCACCCGATGGGATTATGGGTGGTGTTGGGCTCTTCTCTTGGGGAGTTTGTCCCTCCGCAGATTCTCCCCGATCCGCTTCCTTGGGTTTGCCATCCATCTCCTCATCTTGATCATCATTATCGCCTTTATCGGAAGGTGGAGACGGGGCGGAGGAGCTGTTTCGATCGGAGCTCTCAAGCTCGGCAAATAGAGCATTGCAGCTCTCAAATCTTCGAAAGACGCCACATCACCGGCTCTCCGAATCCAATCTTGGCTTGGAGCTCTTGCTCCTCCGTCGCAGCTCATCCGGTGATCTCCTGGGATTTGGCAAAGTCAATAAGAATGTCCCAAGGTGCAAAACCTTAAGAGCATCCGAGCTCTTGTCCTTCTTGCTATTTCAACCAGATCTGCGTGCTCAGCAATTTCACGGTATCTCTTGTCGAATCTCTCACTGCAAGGACGTAATCGAGTGGTGTCAGTTGTTGTCCACTCAGCAGTAGGTTCGGGTGACGGTTCCCTCTTGTCAGACTCTGTTTCCTCAGAGCTGATCACTTGGACTTTGTCCTTGATCGTCGCTCCCTCGATTCCAGTATCTGAATCGAGTAGTTGCTCCTCTTGAGTAGGAGGAACCGGCTCAATAAAGGTAAGTGGCCGAGCCACCTGTGACCTCAGCAGTCGATTCTTAGCCAACCTCCTCTTCTTTGGTACTTGAATAGATGGGGGCGGAAGCGAGACGCAGCTCTCTTAGGCTCGGGCGGTCCCTTGCCTATGGATTTCTCGGCTCCGACTTTCGTCCGGAATTTGATAGACTTCTTGTCAAAGTACTTGGAGTCCTCAAAGGCCGTGAGTTCTCAACAGTGAGTTCCTTTGAACTATGCATTCTATCGAAACGTACATCTTTGTTCCGAATAGAAGTTTACCCACACCGGCTATCCTCCTCTCGCCGATGGGTAATGTGGTGAACTTCCGAGCCTGTGCCTTCATCTCGAGTAGTATAATACTCGGCCCGGTTCACTTCAACCCCATCGTCTATTGCCATCATCACTGAATCCTAGGTTTGGACAAGTTGATCATATGATCCAACTGAACTTGTCGGAATGTGCGATACCACGTAAGCTAGACCTCCGCATCCGAGGTAGCAACATATTCCTCGGTAAAGTTGTTTTGAACGCCACATCCTTGCGTCCACGTAATTCTCGCACATATGCGTTGATCTCCTTCTCCTTGTATCCAATCGGAGAAATGCCGGAGTTGGGAAGATCGAATGAGAGAGCTAGAGCATCTTGAATATCGAAGGTAAGAACAAATGACTCCCACTCATCTTGATCGACTTCCTTCGATAAGAGAAGGACGATTCCTCTCCTCCCGACGCTAGAGATTTCCAGTTGAAATAAACTTCAGCGACCTGTCGAGGGAGATAAGCACCAACCCTGAACGCTCCAAAGCGTCAAACACGGGTTCAAGGAAAGAGATCTCCACTTGGCGGAAGGCCAAGGTAGGTTCAAACAGAATCCTGGAGGCTACAATCTCCTCAATGTTGTCTGGAGTTTGAACGTTCGCCATTGAAATCTGCAAAACAACATATTAGCACTTGAAAATAGAGTAAGTTAGTAGGCAGACATCTGATACATTACCGTGTATAGGAGCTTTAAGAGATGCGAAAGCAAAGTTGTTTAGGAGATTTGGATAAGAAAACAAAGTTGCGAGATAAGCTCTTTGAGAAAATGAAGAATGGCGAAAAATGAGGAGTTGTTAGAAGATGAAAGATTTTGTATATTTCGTTTGATCTTCAGTTTGAATCGCACGGTTCAAATTTAATCTTTCAAAATCAAGGGGCGGCTAAGATTAAATGTTATAAAAGAATGATTACAATAGCCGCCAAAAATATAGATATACGTAATAAAGCTAATGGAGAAGACATGCATTAAATGCGCGACAGAGAGCATTAATTACGCAGCGAGGAGTCCCGCCGACCTTTCCTCAAACCTTAAACATAATAAATGGTAAGGAATAAATGCTCCTAGGCAACCGAATGCAAGCGACTGATGCATTAAATGCGGCATGCTTCGAACAAATTAAGTAACGATACTACGCAAACCTCTTCAATGAACTTATCACTGGTTACCATCATTTATCGGGAGGATGGTTGTGCCTGATGACCATGTTCTCCCCTTGTTGTGTACAAGTGTGCATCTCCCAACCGAGTCACCGTACTAAGTTTTCTCGACTGTCGTGCCGATTCCATACCGATACACATTGTTGCTAAGTATATTATTATCGTAGTCGGCTTCTCTACCGACTTGTCTCGGAAGGGATCTAGCGGACCTAGCTCAACCGATAGTTCTCCCGAACCTGTTCTCGCCTAGTGGTTTGGTCAAGTATATCTCGCCCTTTGCTTGTCGGTATGGATTTTCTCCATCCCGATGTCCTTCTTTTCGACATGGTCTCTCGATGAAGTGGTGTCGAATGTCCACGTGCTTGCATCTCGGTATGTAGAACCGGGTTCGAGTTATAGCTATTGCACTAGTGGAGTCACGGTAGATGGGCACTTCATCCCGAGTTATACCATAATCTCTCAATTGCCGTCGAAGCCAAAGGATCCGGGCACAAAGCAACTTCCCTGCAGCCCATGTACTCGGCTCGTGAGTGGACGTAGCTAGCGAGTGTTGTTTCTTTGAAAACCACGATATCGCCTTGCTTTGCCTAGGAACCGACATGTTCCGGAAGTTGATTTTCGATCTATCCCGCATCCCGCATAATCGGCATCGGAATAACTCTGTCGGTATTAGATTATCATCGCCAGGATACCATAACCTGACCTCGGGTGTTCCTCTTAGGTATCGCAGAATCTTCTTCGCCGAGTCTAGATGACTTCGCTTGGGATTCGCCTCGAAATCTTGCGCATACACCTACAAAGCATAAGTTATGTCGAGTCGGCTAGCCGTTAAATAAAGTAAAGAACCAATAATAGCTCTATAATCGGTAGAGTTAACGTAAGCTCCCTCTTTGTCTATATCGATTTTAAAGTTCGTGTTCATGGGGATCTTGACCGGTTTCTTTGGAATCACGGCCGAATCTTTTGAGAAGATCTCGAGTGTATTTGGCTTGATTGATGAAGATTCCTTCAGCTGATTGTTTTACTTGAAATCCAAGGAAATAATTCATCTCTCCCATCATGGACATCTCGAATTTCTCCTTCATCATCTTCTCGAACCGCCGACATATGACTTCGTTTTGCACCGAAAATGATGTCGTCCACGTAGATTTGCACCAGTAGAATGTCATCTTCTCGACTTTATGCTGAATAGGGTGCGATCTACTGTCCCCTTTGAAAACCTTTCTCGAAGTAGAAAGTCGATAGGGTATCATACCAAGCCCCGGGTGCTTGTTTTAACCCATACGGAGCTTTTTTCCTCGGCCCGTACACCCGATGTCCCCGCTTGAAACCCGGGCGGTTGTTCCACGTAGACTTCTTCCTTATGCACGCCGTTCGTAAAAGCCGACTTCACATCCATCCGATATACCTTAAATCTCCGATGTGTTGCATAAGCTAGGAAAAGACGAATGGCTTCCAATCCGGGCGACCGGAGCAAATGTTTCATCAAAGTCAATTCCCTCTCGCCCGATCGTATCCTTTAGCAACTAGTCGAGCTTTATTCTCGACAATGACGTTGTTTTCATCTCGCTTGTTCTTGAAGACCCACTTAGTTCCAATCACGTGCCGATGTCAGGTCCGTCGACAAGCTCCCAAACTTCATTTCGACGAACTCGGTTCACCTCTTCTTGCATAGCAATGACCCAATCAAGCATCTTTAAGTGCGTCCTCTATCGACCGAGGTTCTTCGTAGACGAGAAAACAAGAGTAAAGTGAGCTTTCTCCTTGATTTAATCTTGATCTCGTCCTTATAGTTGCTTGATGGATCTCCAATGATAAGATCTCGAAGAATGAGCATCGAGCCACGAACGCCCGAGTCGGGCTTCTTCTTCCGATACCACTTCGCACGCCGCATAGGTGTATTAGGCATTTCAAGTAGTACTTGTTTTGTGACCGTAGTAATTCAAAGAAGAAGGTTAGGATCTACCGAGTTTCCGTGTTCGGGGGCATTTAGCTCGAGAACATTAATCGTTCCCCCGAGTTTATATTCTCGGTAGAGGTCTCGGTTACCACGGGGGCTTCCTCATCGACCGAAGTTACTCGTTGTTGATTCGTTCGATAGAATCAACTAGGTTAGCTACATTGCTTGTTGGCCGAGTCCGAATTTCTTCATCTTCTCGACTCATCATCCCAACAATGCTTCGGATCTTTTCAGCTTTGTCATTTAGTTCGAGATCCCGTAGCTTGCCGCCGACATCCTCGGTGCTTGACTTTGTATCTTTCCCCGTTCTCGGCAACAAATTCATCAAAAACAACATGAGGACTTTCCTCCACGCAAAGAGTTCGATAGTTAAAAACTCGAAGGCTTTATCGACTCGGGAGTATCCTAAGAATACTCCTTGATCGATTTGCTATCAAAGACCTTCAACCGATCTTTCCCATTGTTGTGGATAAAGCAAGGACAAATCCAAAACATGAAAATGAGAAATAGAAGGAATTCTCCCTTTCCACAGATTCGTATGGGCGTCTTCATGTGTTGCTTATGTCGGTAGTGATCGATTCCGAGTGTAACAAAGCGGTGTCAGTAGCATTAGCCCAAAACTTTGAGGGTAGTCCGGGAATCTGCGAGGAGCGTTCTTGCCGCTTCTTTGAGAGTTCTGTTCTTACGTTCAAGCAAGTCCGTTCTGGCCGAGGGGTGCGCGCTGATGTCTCGTGCTTGAATTCCCTCTTTATCGCAAAGTATGTCTTAACTACCGAGTTTAGAAACTCGTTCCTCCGTCTCGAGCGTATCTTCTTAATCTTGATGTTCTTTTCCACATTGAGTTTCTTTAGTAGATTAGGTAACTCGGTCCCGAACATCGATTTGTTGGCGATGAAGATGACCCAAGTATATCTCGAGTAGTCGTCTATGACGACGAGGGCATACTTCTTGCCTCTTATAGTCACCGGAGAGACCGGCCCGAATAAGTCCATGTGAAGTACGGTGAAGGATTCCATCGGTGGAAGGTGACGGAATAGGTGGATTGCTACTCTTTGTTTGCTTTCCCTTCGTGCACGCTTCACAATTTCGTCTTTGATAAACGATTCGTTGGGCGAGTCCTCGACTTTAGAGTTCTTGACAAGCTTGTTCATGGTTTTGAAGTTCGAGTGGCCGAGTCTCTTGTGCCATAGCCCACCGACTTGTTACCCGATTTAGTCACGTGCGAGCAAGCAAGCCTCGTGTTCTGCGGTATTCCAGTTTGCAACATAGATGTTCTTCCTCCGCGAACCCGATAACACCGTTTTTTTTCCCCGTAGATTTGTCAACAATATCACGTAAAACCGGCCAAAGATTACTCGTTAAGATTATCACGAATTGATCGATCGAAGGAGATTATGTTGAAGTCCTTCAACATATGTTACTCTTGGAACCGTGGCGGCCCCAATGTTCAGCGTCCGTATCCCCTTGTGTAGCCTTTGGAATTGTCACCGAATTCACTCGGGACCATCTTCTTGTACGTAGTTGGTCGCTGAGCTCTTCCGGTAAGTCATGTGTCTCGAGCAAACCGCCGTCCACTATCCACGGGTCCTTATGCACCCGCAAAACGAGGCATTTTTAGGTACCCTTTGGTTCGATTGGGTCCTTACAGGGTTAGTGGGTGATTTCGGAACCCGGATCTGTCTCGGGACCTTAGAAGTTCCAGACTTCTTCTTCGAACCTTATCGGCTTTCTTCTCCACAGGACTTGGAGATACCGACTTTCTGGCTGATAATTTTGGGTTCGGGAGCTTTCTTCTTCTCGAGTCTTAGCGCTTCTCCCGACCCACGGGCTCATAGTAGTACGAGCCGCATCGAGCCGGGTGCTCATACTAATGGCTCCTTGTACTGTTCGCCCATCCGACCTTCTTGATTCCCCCCGAATTTGATCGCGGTGTCCCGGGGCCGGAACCTTTGGTCACCGCTTGTTGCTACTCTACCGAGGTGTAATTATTTTCTCGTTTGTTTTTCGCCCGAGGTGTGGTGTCGCAGCCTTGCACCTTTCCTCCGACGAACCTATCGCCGTGGTTGCTCGAGCTTTTGGAGGTAGAAGCTTCGTGTGTATAGCCTAGACCTTCTTTCACGTAAGTTGACCGTTGTGCTCTAATCATGCTTTCAAGCTTCTCCTTCGCTCCTAGGTATTGTTCGGTCATCAATCCTCTCCGGACTTCGTCACTCCTTCCGAGTAAGTCATAGTCATTCCCGCACGTCCGTGAGCTTCGATCGAGCTTGGCTATTTCGGTCTCTTTCTCGAATTGTCCTTGGTCGAACCGAGATCTCGAGTCTCTTGAAGCCGAGACTTAGTCATGAGAGATTCAATCTCTTCCTTGAGTCTCGCAACTAGATCCACCGACTCAAGAGAGACCCGACAATCGAAGAAAGTCTCCGATTCTCGGCCTTTACCTGTTCAAGTTCCCTGGATGGTTCTGCTTGAACTCTCTCGCTCACCGAATTCTGTTCCTCTAGCGGATCATCGTAGGCTTGTACCACATCTAGAGGATCATTTGTGACCGAGCACGTGTCTTGTGTCTTGTGTGAAGAAGAGGTAATAATGCGTTTAGAATTTACCTCGGCCTCTTCTCCGGCCATCGACGATTCGGCCGACTCATCGTGAACCGTCTCTGCGACCTCAATCTGCGACGAACACGGCTTCATCTTCGAAGAATACATGAATGTATCCTCCTCAATTGAGTTGTCGGATATCTCTCCTGGCTATATAGGCATGTCGTCTCTCGGCGAATTTCTTTCTCCTCGGCTCGCCGTTCGCTCTTTGAGCAAGCTGAGAGTTCGGGACAATCGTACCGATAGTGTCCCTCCTTCTTGCGGTTGTAGCGAGGTAGATGTTCTCTTTGCTCTTACCAGATGAGTCTTTAGACGGACCGGCGCAGACTCCGATTTCCCGCATTCAGTAGAAGGATTAGATTCTTCTTTCTTATGATAGTCTTTCTTACCCGAGGAAGAATCTCGGTTGTATTTCCTCGCCTTTCGACTCTCTCCTTTTCCCTCTCGATATTTGAGAGCCATCGGTTGCTAGGCCGGTCGTGGCCCGAAGTCTCGGAAGACTTTGCTACCGATGTGGCCACAGCTTTGCTTGAGGAAATAGGCTTGGCTCCCGGTATTGGCCGATCGTTGCCTTGAAGGCGTGGTCGAACCGTGTGTCGACCGGAGCGCTTAAGCACTTTTGGGGTAGGCTATGCTCGAATTCCTCCGATTTTAATTCGAAAATATAACATCGGGAGTTAGAGCATTTAGATCGAGCGACGTAAATAAGTAGCAAATGGAAGCCACTGCGTCGGGGTAACGCTCTCAAGATCTTGGTGTTCATCTCCTTGTTGGTGAACGACCTCCCGGCACCATTGATGACATTGACTTGATTGGTGAATCCGACACTCGGCTCGTCAATGGTTTCAAGAGGCTCCATTGCAAAGGCGTCGAACTTCCCAAGTTCTAGCTCGAGCTTATTTTCTTTGATCCGAGGGGTTCCATGGCTCAAGATGTGCCAAGGCGTCCCATAGCTCTTTCGCCGTTTTGCAATCTTGTACTCTTCCGAGGTGTGAGTCACCGAGCGTAGTCGGTATGGCATTACGTGCAACTCGGTCAAGGTTGTGCAACTTCTTTTCTTCGGGCGTGAAGGCAGATTTGTCTTTGGGAACCTTAGCACCGGTTTGTGCTCCCACGCCTCCTCCAAAGAAGCAAATACTATGCTTGTCGATCATAGGAATGATCGGCCCCGACTCTAGGAAATCCGACATGCTTGTCGTGGAGTGACGTTAGGTGTGCCTCCATACGTACGCGCCATACCGTGTAGTTCTCTATTGAGAACATCGGCACCATCCTAATACCCGACATATCGGACATTGTAAGAGTAAGAGTATAAGGATGCCGAAAAGATGCTTATGCGGTGAAAACGGTTTTCGGGATCGGTTCGAGAGGACCAAGATTTCGTAACCGGCGATCGGTTGAACACCGTGTGCTCGATACCAATTGTTGGTCCGGAGACGAAAAGTCGGGTGTAGAGGGGGGTGAATACACCCGAGCTCGTTTCTTTTTCTCGGTGAAGGTCACTGAAGCCGATGTTTGCAACCGATGAAATGCCGCCAAGTAAGCCTTCGATCACTGGGGTCAAAGTGAGTCGCCTTCGAGCTCTTCTACCGACCGATGTCGGTATTACGAAACTCCGGCCGAAGACCGTAGTGCGGATAAGTGTTAGGCCCGGAGTCGTCTCTTTTGAAAACGCGTTTTTGCAAGTTAAAACTTTTAGTCGTGCACTTTATAAAATACGTTTTATGCAAACTTATGATTTTCAAGTCGGTTGAATGCAATGCAATAAAACAAGAAATGAACACAAGCGATTTAACGTGGTTCGGATACGCAAGATCCTACGTCCACGGCCCCGAACAAGGCAGGAGAACTTGTTGATTATTCTCGAGCAAGCCTCAGCGGGGATACGTGCGACTGGACGAGTTCCCTCTAAGTTATAGTCCTTAGCGACTTTACAATCCAAACTTAAGTTTAGAAGGGAGGGAATATTCTCCAACTGAGAAGGAGTTCTTACAACAAGAACAATTCACTAAATGTGAACTCCTTCGGATCTAAGCTATGAATCTAGCAATGAGCTTAGTCTAGAGAAGATAGGGATCAAAGTGCTCTAGAGAGATGAACTACAAGAAGTGTTCTATGAAAACTAGTTCGTCTCCTGGATAAGCTTGAAGGTTCTAGAGCGTTGTGAGTTTGAATGATTTCCCTTGATTTCGCGTATATTCCTCTTTTTGAAATCTTCAAATCCTTCTCTATTTATAGTTGTGAGTTGTGACATATGTCCGTTGGAGACGACGATGCCACGTGTCACAAGCGTCCAAAGATGCCACGTGTCACAAGCGTCCAAAGACGATGCCACTATTCAACTTTGTTGCAGCAGGGCGATTAATGCGACCGTTCATGAGAGCAAACTTTACGTGTAGAGTAGGCAAGCGTTGTCGGCTTCTCATTGGTCGAGGTTTGTAGTTGGTGAGTGTCGAGTTGACCGTTCAAACTACCTCGTATGTCTTCCGCCGAACATTTGAAAGGACTTTTAAGTCTTTGGGTCGCTTTCTATCGGATACAGTACTTGAAAGTTCTGTCTTCTTGCGACCGAGTCGTCGACCGATAAAGTGAGCTTCGATAGTCGGTTGGTCGATCGCGAAGGTATACTTGCTTGACTTGGTTCTTCTACCGATGACCATCGCCTTGTAGAGAATGCTTCACCGAGGTCCGGGCCACTGATGCGGGATCTTCAACCGAGTTTGATATCACCGACGAAGAGTGCAAGCGATTACACCGATGACGTGGGGTTCGAAAAGTATCTTCAAGCAGAAGATCGGTTCAACAACTACCCCGACATGGACTTAGACAAAAATAATAAGCATTACATCAAGTCTAACCTATACATCAGCTAATCCTATCGACACTAATCTACTGATATCAGCTCGGTTTTGGGATCTTCAATTCCATAGTACTACTATGATTTCCCCCAATTTCTTTTAACCCTAGAACAACTGAGTATCAATCTACTGACTCATATCCAACAAAATTTAAGAAAATACCCAAATCTACAATTTAAAGGGTTGAATATTAAAAAATCATAAAAAATTGAAGAAATTTAGAATTTTGTACAATTTAGGGTTGCTGTTTCCCTCTAGGAGTTGATGCTTAGCTTAGGTGAGGTCAATTTTTTATATTAATTTCAAAAACTCTATGTTTTTATTTTAAAATACTATCTCTGTCTCGCTATTAGTGGCGTCTTTCTTTTCAACACGGGAATTAAGATAATATGTAATAAAATATGACAGATGGGTAGATAATAAAAGTAGAAGAGAGAGATGAGTGTGATAATGAAAAAGTAGGGGAGAAAAGATGACTGAGATAATAAGAGTAAATGATAAAGTAATAGAGATGAAATGATAAAGTAGGAAAGAGAAATTAGTAAAATAATAAAAAGTGGATGATAAAGTAAGAGATATAAGATGATAAAGTAGGAAATAGATGTTAATTTTTTACTAATTTTGGACGCCGCCACTTATAACGGAACATTCGAATTAGAAAATGTCGCCACTTATAACGGAACGTTCGACGTAATAATTATTTTCAACTTTAAGTAAATAAAAAATATTTACAATACATTTGCAAATACACCCTAACTAATAGCAAGTGATGCCCTTAGATACTCCAGAAGATCATCTGACTCAAAAATGGTGGCCCATTCGGTGGGCCACCAATCACGCCCCGCCACGCGTGTATTGGTGGACTACTTTTTTAAAACTAAAATATTTTTTTATTGCTAACATGGCCCACCAATGCACGCGTGGCATGACGTGATTGATGGGCCACCGAGTGGGACACCAATTTTGGGCCAGAAGATCCGGATTGCTTAGATACTTACATGCAACTCTATACATGCAAGAATCTATTGACCCGATTGGCGATTACAGCTGTATTACTAGAATCTGGGTCTCTATTGGAAGTTTGGAATAGTCAAAAGTATTGAAGATTGTTGAAAGTTGATAAAATAGTGCTAGAATAAATATTTATATATAATAATTTATTTGCACTTTTCAAAATAAAAAATTATTTTACCCAAATGTTATTAAACATATTTAAAATTTATATACGGAGAAAATTAAGATCATCTTTTTCATTGTATGTTATTTTTGCTTTATAATTTCGATCTCAACCTATTCATAAATATTGTATTGATTTAAATATTATATAGATATTTATTATATCATATTAGCTTAAATATCGTATAATATTTATAGTGGTCAAGATTTCGACAGTATATATCATACAATTATAGTATTAATATTATATATACTGCATAATACAATATTATATATTAAAAAAATAATCTTGTACAATTTGTTTCGAGAAGTAGAGATAAGAATAGTATATAATATTATATGTGTATAAATATATATATTAAATATTGTAGAATACTATCATACTATCATATTTATATTAAATAAGAATAATATTATGAGAGGAAGATTTGAGGGCACAGCCGCACAGGTTAATTTGGATATACATACAAAAAATTTGGAGGACAAATGTGTCTAAAAAGTGAAGTATATAATTTGTTTTGTTTCAGTCGGGTTGATTAGACTCGAGAATTAATAGTTTGAAAAAAATTGGACCTAAAAAAACCCGGCCCAGATAGCTATCTGGGTCTACGGAGTTTCGGGAAAATCCCGAATTCTTTAGGCTAAAAAATCTGCTCGCATATTATTATTATTATTTGTTTTTAATTTTAAACTCCAATTGGCTAATAATAAAGTTTTTTTTTATTGTTTTTAGTTTTAATTATCTGATATTTATTTATGTAAAACTTAATTTTGATGTATTTGGATTTATAATATGGTTCAACTTCGTAGTTTATATTTATTTTTTTTGAATGACAAAGGTATCTCGTAGTCTCTATTGATATGTATATTTGGTAGATTTCGTGTTTGTGCATTAGTCTGCAAATCATACATGAGGGACTGACCACCCCTAGATTAATTATAAATGACAAGCTCACATATAACAATCTCGATAATTTTGAATTCATAATCTTTCGATCAGAAGCTAAGCATCACAACCATGTTGTGATCCCAATGAGACTAGCAAATTAACATGTTTAAGATCAGATATAGATTAATTATAATTTTAAAAAAAAAATAAAAATGGATTGATTCAGTCCGCCAACTCGAAAGTCAGGAGCTAAACTGGGCTTCATATTTCACAGTCCGATAAGATGTTGAGCGGGCCCAAAAAACTTACTTGGCCTGGTTGGCCTCCGCCCCGCAAGACCTTTTGTCACTTGTATTTTTTTTTTTTTTTTTTTTAGGAATCGTGCCGCTACCCTTTGCGGCTGCAGTAAACCTCAACTCCTTGTGCAGTAGCCTGCAAACCACACAGGAGGTTCAACCACCCTAAGGTGACAGGCTCACACGGAATGGCTTCAGTGAGGATTGAAGCCACTTGTCACTTGTAGTTCTAACTTCTATCTTATTCTAGAGGTACAAGTATTAGTCTCATTTTTTACTTGTATTTAATATTTAATATTTCACTAAGATTTTTTATGATTATTACTTTAACGTGAAGGATAATAGCAATTGTATTTTCAGCTGATCTCTCATAAGAACAATCTCCAACGGGACTCATTTTGAGGATTTGCAGTTGGAAATCATATTCAATCATATGCTATTTACAATTGCAAAATGAAAAGATTTTCATTTTCTCTTTCCTCTCACTGGATTTTTGGTGTGTACTGTCCATGAATTGGAAAACCGCAAAATACTTGTGAAAATTGCAAAACAACCCTTCTAGTGTAGCTAAATGACAAAATAAAGAACATGAACAAGACCGCATGAAGAAGAAAGATGAAGTAGAAGAATGGAGGAGGCGCCGCTGGAGAAGGGGGAGCCGCAGGAGAAGTAGAAAGATAATTTGTTTACTTTACCTAATTTTATTTGAGCCATAGATGTCACAATGGATAATAATAAAAATATTTCATATAATTGTTCATTGAAATTTGTGGGTCTAATGTGTAATATTGAGAGATATATGGTATTGTTGTAAAAATAGAAAAAAGTAGTATGAAATGGAATATAAGATGAATATTCTTTTTAGGGATGAATTTGAGTTTTTGGGTTGAAGTGAGATTACTGTTGATGTGACAGAAACTGCAAAATGGTGTTAAAAATAGAATCTTCGGTTGGAGATGTTAAGTTCGTTCTCATGAAATTTCAAGTAGGATTCTATTTAACATTTTGATCAAACCTACAAATTTAAATTCATGAACGTGTTAATCCAGTTCATGCTTAATCCCTGATTTCAAAAACACCCGAAGTCGACCTTTTTCAAATTTTTATATTCATTTTATGGTATAATGATGATTTACTGTTTTCGCCACTCAAAAGAAATAGGGGGCAAATTAAAAATTAATGATTAGTATTTAGTTATCACGTATGTATATAGTGTGGGGGCTAAAGATATTAACGATCACATGCAGTGATTATGATTGATTGATATTAATATCTTCATTATACAAATATTTATATACTGCATCTTATTTTTGAATGTATAATTAAGGACGCATTATGCTAGGGGTGGTAAGAAGAGTAAGAGGTGCCTACTCCGTAATCACCCATCTTTATTAGTTTGGTAGTAAAATCGATACATTTTATCATGGATGGATCTATTAGATCACGATGCAATCATATCACATTTCAACTGGGCATATTAATTTTAGAGAAAACGGAATTTCGACAATAAAAACAATCACATCAAGACCTCTCAATTGAGAAAATACTTAATTATTAACTGAAAATCTGCAAAAATGTTAATCCAGTATACCTTCATAGCAATCTGTATATGCTTGCTACTTTTTCCTATGGATTAAAAAAAAAATTAATTAGTAATGAAAGCACCGTAAATATCAATTGGCGAAATTTTCGGCCAATACAATAGTAACTGTGTACTTGCGTCATGATGATAGATATACAATACTAGTACTCGCCCGGTAGCACGTCTAAGTTGAGCTTCACAAAATTCACTTTCTGTTTAGAATTTAAACATTTAAGTAGTCAAATGGTCTACTAATAGGCATTTAGTTCATCTTGATGAATCACATTTACAAAAAAACCTTAAAACCTAACCAGAGAATTTAATCAAGATGGGCAAACTGTAAAGTGATACAATAAATGTAACTCTCGATTACAAGATGGGTTTATAAAAAGATACAAGGATATAGTTAGTGTAAGAAAGATATTTCTGCAACAATGCTATATAGTGGAAGCTTACGAGCAGACAGTATGCTGAGCTCCAGCTTGAGGGCAAACAGCTCACGCTTATGGAGGACAACACAAACTGAAGATGATGAAGAGGCTCTGAAATGGGCTAACCTGGAGAAGTTGCCAACTTTTGATCGTCTGAGGAGAGGGCTTCTTGTCGGATCACAGGGTGCGCAAGAAGTGGACGTGCATGAACTTGGATATGAGGATAAGAAGAATTTGGTGGAGAGATTGGTTAACAATGTTGAAGATGATAATGAGAAGTTTTTGCTAAAGCTCAAGAGCAGAATTGAAAGGTAAGGAGTTTTGAGTTTTACCTTCTGAGTCATAACATCTCATGTTTATTTTGTTCTCCAGAGTCGGTGTTGATATACCGACAATTGAAGTGAGATACGAGCATCTAAATATTGATGCACAAGTCTACAAAGCAAGCAGGGCTCTCCCTTCTTTTATTAACTTTCACATCAACATGGCAGAGGTAATGCATTTTCTTCAGTTCTTGCAGAAGCATTGCCTCAGTCTAATATGGACTCATGTTCCTCTTCAGGGAATATTGAACTTTCTCCGTATACTTCCCCGAAGAAAGAAGCCTTTCACTATACTGAAAGATGTTAGTGGGATCATCAAGCCCTGCAGGATGACCTTGCTTTTAGGTCCTCCAAGTTCTGGAAAGACAAGCCTATTGCTGGCTTTAGCTGGAAGGCTTGATCAAGATCTAAAGGTAAAATGCAGAACTTTATTATCATGATGAATACCAACTTTCTACCTCAAATATTTCACCAGGTTTCAGGACAAGTGACTTACAACGGACATACAATGGAAGAATTTGTACCCCAAAAAACTGCAGCATATATTAGCCAACATGATGCGCATATAGGAGAACTGACTGTCAAAGAAACCTTGGCATTTTCGGCCAGATGTCAGGGGGTTGGCTCACGATATGGTTTGTAAAACCACTACACCTAAAGTTACAAGATTTAAGTTTTAGTTCTTTACTAACTGTGATTCTGTTGCATATGACAGATATGCTGACAGAATTGTCAAGAAGAGAGAAAGCAGCAAATATTAAACCAGATCCTAATATTGATATGTACATGAAGGTAGAGCAAATTACAATACATATGATTGGTCGTTATTCTCTTGAAAATGTGTGGTTACTTTTTTCTGATAATGAAGGCAGCTGCCACAGAAGGGGATGAATCAAATGTTGTTACAGATTACATTCTTAAGATTTTGGGGCTTGATGTTTGTGCGGATACATTAGTTGGGGATGATATGTTGCGGGGAATTTCTGGAGGGCAGAGAAAACGCGTCACAACAGGTAAACAACTCAAACAGATGCAATAACATGAAAAAACTAGCTTGTGTGAAGGACTTATACAGAAAATGAAGTAATTAAGGTATGAAATGTTTTGCAGGAGAAATGCTTGTTGGACCATCTAAAGTACTTTTAATGGATGAAATATCAACCGGATTGGATAGTTCTACAACATATCAAATCATCAATATGCTAAGCCAATATGTTCACATTATGAAAGGAACTGCTTTTATCTCACTCTTGCAGCCAGCACCCGAGACATACAACCTATTTGATGACATTGTGCTGTTGTCTGAGGGAAAAGTTGTCTATCATGGCCCTAGAGAAAATGTGCTTGAGTTTTTTGAATCCACGGGTTTCAAATGCCCGGAAAGAAAAGGAGTAGCTGACTTTTTGCAGGAAGTAAGCAAAACCACACACACACACACAAACAAACAAAATTACATTTTAGTATATTTAATATAATTAAAAATCGATTGACATGCAGGTAACATCAAAAAAGGATCAGCAACAATATTGGGCATATATGGATAGGCCATACCGATTCATTTCAGTTCACGAATTTGTAGAAGCATTCCAATCATCTGCTGTTGGTCGACGAATGATGGATGAGCATGCAGTTCCATATGATAAGAGCAAAAACCATCCTGCAGCATTGACAACAAAAAAGTACGGTCTCAGAAAAATCGAACTCCTGAAGGCCTGCGCTGAAAGAGAATTCTTGTTGATGAGAAGAAACTCATTTGTCTATTTATTCAAGCTTTTCCAGGCAAGTATTTCTATAAATTATATCTAATTAAACAAACCATTAAAATTGTATTTCTGCTATTTATTTTCAGCTCACTTTCATGGCTTTTATTACCATGGCAATGTTCTTCCGAACTACAATGCATAAAAATGATATATATGATGGAGATGTATATACCGGGGCTCTATTTTACTCCGTGGTTACGATCATGTTCAATGGCTTGTCCGAGATTTCATTGACAATTAGAAAGCTTCCTGTTTTCTATAAACAAAGGGATATGTTATTCTTTCCCCCGTGGGCATATGGTCTTCCTATATGGGTCCTGAACATTCCAATCACCTTCATTGAAGTTGGTATATGGACAGGTCTCACTTACTATGTGATTGGACTTGATCCTAATGCAGGAAGGTACCAATATAGAAATAGGCTACTAATGTCATATATTCAACCTTATTTACTAATCAATATTCTGTGTGCAGGTTCATGAAGCAGTACCTGTTGCTCATATGTGTGAACCAATCAGCATCAGCATTATTCCGGTTCATTGCATCAGCAGGAAGGAACATGATCATAGCAAACACATTTGGCTTGTTCGCACTACTCATGCTTTTTGCATTAGGCGGCTTTGTCATGTCGCGAAGTATGAAATAATGATCAATCTTTTATACATCTCAGTTGTAGGGCATTATCTAATAACATTTATTTGATTGGAAACTATAGATGATGTAAAGAAATGGTGGTTGTGGGGCTATTGGTCCTCACCATTAATGTATGCTCAGAATGCAATTCTTGCTAACGAATTCACAGGACACAGTTGGAGTAGAGTAAGTCGACGGGTCAATCACTGCTCTTAACTTATTAGAACATTAATCATAATGCTCTAACTTTGTAGTTGATTAACGGAAAGAAATTGGGTGTCATTGTGATGGAGTCACGCGGTTTCTTCCCAGAAGCTTATTGGTATTGGATAGGAGTGGGGGCTTCCATTGGTTTCATGTTTCTATTCAACATCTGCTACCTCATCTGTCTTACATACCTTAACTGTGAGTTTTTCTAATCTAAAACATTTTAGCATTTTCCTATATCAGATCTAATATTTAGATTGCCAAATAATACTGCAGCTTTTGAGAAGCATCAAGCTGTATTACCAGAAGAAAATGAAGATGCGGAAAAGGGTAGTTCTGTTATGGATCAGGTTGGCACGAGTCCACGGAGAAACAAGTCCCCTGGAACCTCATCCATGAGAACAGAAGCCATTGAAGCAAACCAGAACCAGAGAAGGGGAATGATTATGCCATTCGAGCCACAATCCATTACATTTGATGATGTCAGATACTCAGTTGACATGCCAGCAGTATGTTTAAGTTGTAACCAAGAGTCCATGTTTAGTTCTGACAAACATTATGCTCAAAGATCAATTAAAATACTCCAACCCTTTTTTGCTGTTAGGAAATGAAAGCTCTAGGAGCAGCAGAGGATAAATTAGTACTTCTAAAGGAAGTAAGTGGAGCATTTAGGCCAGGCGTTCTTACAGCTTTGATGGGTGTTAGTGGTGCTGGTAAAACAACACTAATGGACGTATTAGCTGGAAGAAAAACAGGTGGATATATTGAAGGAAATATCACAATCTCAGGTTATCCAAAGAATCAGGCAACATTTGCCAGGATATCTGGATATTGTGAACAAAATGACATCCATTCTCCAAATGTGACAGTCAACGAGTCTCTCAGTTACTCGGCTTGGTTGCGCTTGCCCAGTGATGTTGATGCAAAAACTAAAAAGGTCAACATTTTTATGACTATTTTTTGTACTATACTTCTTTCATGAAGCTATTTAGTGATACCAACTTTCTTTTCCTGCTGCTACTAACAGATGTTCACTGAGGAGGTGATGGAACTTGTAGAACTTACCTCGCTGAAAGGAGCACTAGTTGGGTTGCCAGGGGTTAATGGTCTCTCAACCGAACAAAGAAAACGGCTAACAATTGCAGTTGAACTTG
Source organism: Lavandula angustifolia (assembly GCA_028984105.1). NCBI lineage: Eukaryota > Viridiplantae > Streptophyta > Magnoliopsida > Lamiales > Lamiaceae > Lavandula > Lavandula angustifolia. Next base: position 28,961,706 of record CM054808.1, read on the forward strand.
TAGCTAATCCTTCAATCATATTTATGGATGAGCCAACTTCTGGGCTTGATGCTAGAGCTGCTGCAATAGTGATGAGAACAGTTAGGAACACTGTGAACACAGGAAGAACTGTAGTATGCACAATCCATCAGCCAAGCATTGACATATTTGAAGCATTTGATGAGGTACTACATGAAAATTAAATCTAGACATTCAATTGCTCTTGCATTAACTTGTCTTGCATATTTACAACAAGAAGAGACTACTTTTGTTGACATCAATTGCAAATATTGCATGATTGTGGCAGCTATTTTTACTGAAAAGGGGTGGAGAAGAAATATATGTTGGACCATTAGGTCGCAACTCAACACATTTGATCAACTACTTCAAGCAGTAGAAGGGGTGCCAAAGATTAAAGATGGTAACAATCCAGCTACCTGGATGCTAGAAGTCACTAGTTCAACACAAGAACTACTGTTGGGTGTTGACTTTGCAGATCTTTACAGGAAATCAGACTTATACATGTTGGTAAAGCTAAACAATAACAAAATGAAATCAGAAATGACAAGCTATTAATCTCAAATTGGCACAAAATTGCAGGAGGAACAAAGATTTGATTAAGGAATTAAGCACCCCTCAGCCTGGCAAAAAGGATTTGTATTTTCCTACCCAGTATTCTCAACCTTTCCTCACCCAATGCATTGCTTGCTTATGGAAACAACATCGATCCTACTGGCGAAACACTCCTTATACAGCTGTGAGATATTCTTTCACAACCTTCATAGCCCTTACATTTGGAACAGTTTTCTGGGATCTCGGTTCAAGAATGTAAGCAAATGAACCTCATGAGCTTCTATCATTTCAAAATATTTTCATTAATTTGACGTTCATTTTACTATGGGATTCATGAACTGTAGGAAAGAACAACAAGATCTCTTCAACGCCATGGGTTCTATGTATTCTTCTATCGGCTTCCTAGGATTCCAGTACGGTTCAACAGTCCAACCTGTTGTGGCCATTGAGCGAACAGTCTTTTATAGAGAAAGAGCAGCAGGAATGTATTCAGCTCTTCCATATGCACTAGCACAAGTTAGTAATCATAAGAAAATTTCCACCTTTATGTGAATTATGTTCTGAAGTTTAAAGATACTTACCAGTCTTTTCTCTCGCAGCTTTTTATCGAGGTTCCTTATGTCTTAGTTCAATCCATTACATATGGTCTCATTGTATATGCAATGATGGGATTTGAATGGACTGCTGATAAATTCTTCTGGTTCCTATATGTCTTGTTCATCACACTGATGTTCTATGTCGTGTATGGCATGATGACTGTAGCTATCAGTCCTAATCTCAGTATCGCCACCATTATCTCTTCTTTCTTTTATGGATTGTGGAATCTCTTCTCAGGATTTGTCCTCCCACGACCAGTAAGTCTCAACAGTATTTTCCATTTATCTGAAGAATTCTAGATGAAATCGATGAAAAACTAACTACTTCCATAAACAGAAAATGCCTGTATGGTTGAGATGGTACTACTGGGGAAGCCCCACGGCTTATAGCTTATATGGTATCATTGTCCCACAATTTGGGAAAATTCAAGATCCAATGAAATCTGGGCAAACAGTTGAAGAATTCGTGGAAAGTTACTTCGGGTACAAACACGAGATGCTTGGATTTGTGGCCTCAATGCTTCTCTTGTTCGTCATTGTTTTCACTTTAATATTTGCATTTTCCATCAAGACATTCAACTTCCAGAGAAGATAAACAAGTTCTTCATCAACTCTCCCGCAACAAGTTAGAAGTCAGGAAGAGCACCTATTAAGTTTATGATTTAGTGTCAGAAATCTAAGTGATACCTGTTGTACTATATTTTAGACCATTAAGACGTTCTTTTAGTTTTTTTTTTAATCAACGCATTTACATTCTCAACAGTCTCGTTCTATCACATGTTTAAATATGGTTCTGGTTACGGCTATGTCCCTTTTATACATTATCATTCTGAATATCCCACATCATTACCATTCTTGCTCTTATTTCACCAAGCACCAAGCACCACTAGGAAAACTGCGGACACGATTCATGAAGCTATTTACATCTTGTATAAAAGTTTATCAGGTTGATTCTTTTCAATCATTTTTAGGGATCAATTTTGGACTAGCATGATAAAACATTTAACACCCATAATCTGATTCGAAACGACTGAAACCAAACTCAACCCAAAAGAAATGCATATTTGATCCAGAAAGTAATCTAACAGGCACAATTTAAATAGACTCCTTTGATCACAAGAAAATGCTACGAAACCATCACCCCCAAACCCCAACCCAGAATGCAACAACTCGCTAATTCGATCAATGATGGGCTAAAACAAGCAGAACTTACTGGAATTGAGCCCAAGAATTTCAATATCTGCTAGCCTGCGGTGCAAGGTCCTCAAAACAAAGCCAATATCAAGAATGCCGAAGAATAATTAGGGCAGTGGAAGATTTGGGGAACAATTAGCGCAGTACAGCATGCATACCAGTTAAAAGTCCCCACTTGTTTTTTTAGTTGTAGATGGAGATATTGGGGTCAATTCCCAAATTATTAAAACTTTAATTTTTAAAATAATATTTTTTATAATTATTTATTTATTTTTCTTTAACTACATAAGTGCCGACTAGATAAATTATTACCAAATATTAAAAAAAACTTCACAAAAACTGTGTGTACGTACAGCAACCTAATTTTGGGCCAATTTCGCAACCCAATTTCATGTCTGATCGAGTAGGCATATTAAATATTGAAATTATAATACATAGATTTTGAGTTAATTTAATTATTTCAATGGCTCATAGCATAACATTAAGCTCATCATTTGGCCAACTAAGAAGTCTCGAGTTTGAGCCTATTTAGTCGTATTTTTTGTTTTTGTTTTTATTTTTTTAGTCTTTTTCTAATTTTTTTGTTTTATGCCATTTTCGTTTTGAATGTCATCTACCATCATCGACGGAAGTATCATTTATTTTAAACTAAAGTATCATTTATTGAATGTCATTTGTTTCGAATAAAAATGTCATTTGTATAGTATCAAATGCTTCGAACAAAATAGTCATTTATTTTTAACAAAAGTGTCAAATATTTAGGAAATAGCGTCATTTGTTTCGAATAAAAATGTCATTTGTTGTTAATGAAGTGTCATTTATCAAATATCAATTATTTTCAAAAAAAGTTTGTTTTGAGCAAAAGTGTCAATTGTTTTTTCTAAGTGTCATTTTGTTGTGAACAAATGTGTCATTTGTTTTGAACAAAAGTTTCATTTATTGACTATCAATTATTTTGAAAAAAAAGTTTCAGTTGTTTTGAACAAAAGTGTCATTTATTTTGAACAAAAGTTTAATTCATTCAGTATCAATTGTTTTTTTAAAAAAATCATTTATTCAGAACAAAAGTGTTATTTGAAAAATACGGAAATACATGCTTATCAGAAATCAAAATTATAGCCTTCACGATTTGCAAAATATATAAGGAGTATCAACCAATACCAAAATGAATCTAATTCAGCAAAGAAACACAATCATCAATAGCAACAAGTAGAACACCAACGTAGAAACCTTTTCAATGTGAAGATGTAAAAACCTTTTCTGACATGCATGTCCATAAATGATGGAAATCGGCCTCTCGTCGTCAACCAATCGCTAGCAGTGCAATCGAGATCTGTAGCGAGCAATATTCTCTCTCTTGTTGTTGAAGGTGTAAAATTTTTCCCCTAAAAATGGACACTCTATAATAGAAAATTAAAGTAGTGTTTGGAACAGCTTATTTAAGCAGCTTTTAGCTGTTTGTGCTTAAAGCTGCTTAAAGTTTCTATTAAGCAAAAGCTGACAGTGTTTGGATTATCAATTAAAAAGCAGCTTAATTTTAGAAAAATCTATTTTGTTAGTGTTTGCAACGTACTTTCATAAGTAGCTTTTTAGTTTTGTTTTAATAGTAGCCCTTTACTTTTAACATTTATTAACAATTTATTTTCTTCTTATTTTTTTTCCTATACATATAATGATCACACGTAGACTTCTAAATTAATATGTAGAAAAGAAGTCTTGTTGTTTTCATGTACCACAAATATCATGTAATACTTACAAGTATGAAGTATACATATCGACTTCAAAATTAATAACATTAGTCTGTTGCAAAAATTACAGAACGTAAATTTAACCAACAAAAGTCTACAACCATTCTCGAAAAAGAAAAAGACGAAGTTTTTTTAAAACTATTCTAATATCAAATTATTGGAACCCCAATTCTAGCAAACGAAATGGATGCACATATGTCGTCTCGCACTTTGTTCATTTCAGCATTATTGGTACCTACTTCGACGCCACCACCATCATGTCTATAAGTTCCCATACCAATTTCTTGCTCGTCTTCATTTGGAGGAACATAATCGGGATCATTATCATACTGCCGAAACTCTTCGTCTAATGCATCTACTTTACGTATAAAGTTATGGATCGCCATTGTAGCTGGAATAAGCAGCACTTGATCCTCCCATGGCAAATTAATGGGAATATCTTTGATCATGTAAAATCTATTCTTCCAACAACCAAATTATCTTTCAATGGTTGTTCTTATTGATGAATGCAAATGGTTGAACATTTCGTAATGGTTGTTATATGTAGATGCACGACGAAAATCCGGAAGATGATACCTTTGACCTTTGTATGCGAGTGTCATGCGCACTCCCTTCCCATCCAGATAATACAAAGGTAAAACACATGTTAAAATCACAAGCAGCCATTATATTTTGTGTAGGAGTCCCTTTCCTACCAATAAAAGGCACGTGCAAGTCCTTAGGTAATGAAGCTTTTACATGGGTGCCATCAATGGCCCCAATACAATCCTGAACAAAACCCACAACTCCATTTTCAATATATAAAAAAAGAGGAAAGTACATTAGTCCAATAATTTAGGAATTTAAATGATTGTAATAAATTACCAATTAATAGTTTTATTCGATGCATTCAGCAACTAATATTCATAAATTTGCAATCCATACTGATTGCATTAAAGCATAATCCAATTAATAGTTTTATCACAATACTCCATCTCAGAAAAGGCGATTCACACTTGGAAACATCACTCGCTCAACAAGGTAGAGTTGAATCGTAACATAGAAATCAAGCTATCAACACGAAATCATTTAATTCCATACGAATTGAACCACGCACGTACCCTAGTTTTACAAGATAGTCACCAAATTAAAGCCCTCATATCAGAAACAAATCCATGGAAAAATTAAGATTGGAAATTTACCTTGCAAGACAGTCCACACTTCTGCCACCGCTTCTGATGAGTTTTATCCTAGGGTTTGCGAGAGATTTCTTTAAGATTTGTGGACGGTATGAATTCTTGATGAAGCGTTAGCGTAAGTAATGAAAATATAATAGGGGTATTTTAGGAAAAAAATTAGCTTCTTCAAAATTGCAAAAATGTCACCGCTTCTAAAAAGCACCCCAATACTCGCTTCGGGGCTTCGCTTATTTCAGCTTATTTTAAGCACAAAAAAAGCAGAAGCAGGATATTCAAACACTTAAAAAAGTGTTTATGCGATAAAAAAGCCCATAAGCAGCTTTTTTAAGCTCTTCCAAACACTGCTTAAAGGGGTGTTTGCAACAGCTTCTCTATTTCATTTTTCAGCTGAAAGCTAAAAAAGAGTGTTTGCAATATACAGCTGAAAGTTGTAGCTTCTCTATATGAGATGAATAGATAGAGAATTTTAGGGCATTTGCTATTCGAGAAACCTTTCACTACCAAATTGAAACTTTATTTAAATTTTCGGACCCTTTTACCCTCTCAAAAAATTCATTATTCCAATTATGCCCTTTAACATGTTGGAGAAAACTATTATTACAATTCTCTTTATCTTCATTATATTACTGTCGCTATTCTCCATAAAGAAAAGAGAAATCCCTATTACTATATAATATTTATATTAATATGATATTAAAATATTTTAATAATATAATATTTTTAAATAGGATGAGATCGGAATTTTAAAGTAAAATTAAAAGCATACAATAAGAACCAACTTTTCAGTTTTATGCATATTAGGGGTAAAATAGTCATTACATTTAAAAAGTAAAAATAAGTTACAGCTTTCAGCAGCATTTCCAAACACTATTTTCACAACATTCAAAGAACTTTCAAAGACTTTTTCGCAAACACCTACCGATTATCAAATCGGCAACTTTTCTCAGTTTTCAACAACTTTCAAAGACTTACGGATAAGCTACAGCTATTGCAAACACCCACTAAGTGTGTGCCCAAAAAATCTGAGGTGTTTTGGATTTGTTTGCTTTGTAATCATATGCAAAAGGAAGTCAAATTATGCAGAAATCAATACTGATTTTGTCTGTCTTCTTGCCGCCGTGATAGCAAAAGATTACAGGAGAATTATTCTAATTTCATGCTAGATTCAAATATAAATTATCGTCCCCAAATAAAGAATTTTATTGTAAGATTCATCCATCGACACACTGAAGCAAAGTATAAACTTCATCCTTATTGCAAACTCTCTTTGACATAGACTCGCCGAAGGAAATATAGGAGAGGAAGAAATATACGTTTCTCCTTCGTATGTTGTTGTAGCTTTGATTGTTGCTCCGGTTCAGATCTTCTCATTTGTGTCCCGACCTTTTTCTTCGTCAGAGAACTAGAGAAAATTAAGATTATCGTAATTACAGGCTTCAAGAGTCAATATTATATTAATGTTTATAGTCATTAATTTAATTATATTCTTAATGGACTTCTATATAATTAGCCCATAATAGAACTAATTAATCTATTGGGCTACTAATATTTATTAAAAAATGTAAAAATACATTAATCTATTAATAATGATTTCTGAGAGACAATAAATAATTAGACAACTAATTGGGCCAGATCAGAGATCTAATAAAAGAAATAAAGCAGGACCTCAAATTAATTAATTATCTATGCTCAGTCCAGAGCAAAATTAATTAATAAACACAATTTCATTCCACTAGAGAATCTGTGTTGACTTACCCCTTTATCCCAAATTGAGGAAGTGCTTGTATTTTAGACTTAATCGATCCCCGTATTTGAGATAGAAATATCCGTTAATTAATTAAGCCCACTGACAGCTTAAATTAATTAACATCTTATATATTCCTGAGTAGTATCACTCGACCTTATTAACACACCTGAACTTAATCAACCAGTCGGGTTTAGTGTGTTAATCCTTACAAGTTCCTCAGGGGATATTATCAACCCATTTTACTAGGATATGGTTGCAAGATACAGACAACCATCCTGAGCCACAAATAACCACTAACACCCAAGATACGTAGATTCGATCGCGATGACGTTCACCATAGTAGGTCAAAGTGATAGATAGCCAAATGCACTCAGCTGAAGTCTTACCAAGCTTAAGACCAATTAAGTCACTGAGATCTTGGTTCTCCACTAAGATCAGTTGGGAGAACACATCTCACTATGATCCATCAATACATCACCTTAAGTGTACCAGTAAAGACAAGCAACCAAGACAAACCACTTCCTATCTAAACTGCAACTTAAACCGACAACTTATCCTTAAGTTGTCTTAGATGTGATAACTGTTTATATCTTGTCAGTTCAATCAATTTGTGTAGTCTTCTGTGATACCCGACACACTACACAAATCAAACTTTTATACAAGATAAATGATTACATGTGTAAATATATATATATATATATATATATATATATATATATATTTATCAGATAGAAAAATAAAATAGTGGTAAGGACAAAACACATTGTATACATGCATAAAATTTGTTTCCAGTATACAAAATCCCAACACTCTCAACCCCAACAATCTTTATTCTATGGTGATAAGGCAATGAATTACTCGAGATCTGCTGCAGATTATTTGTTTTAGCTTTGTTGATTATCATAAAAATAAAATAAAATAAAATAAATTTTACAAAAAATTAAAAATTCTAATTATTTCTTGGTATTTTCCAAACAGAGGCCAAATAATATATTTTCCTCGAAATTACATTCCACCAAATCATATTTCTTACAATTTTATTTTTCTAAATCATTTCCAAAAATTATATTCCCTAACAACATTATTTTACATAATATTTTTTAGAGTAAACATCCAAATTGGTCCTCTACTTTTGTCGTAACATTCAGATTGATTCTTCACTTTTAAATTAACTCATATAAGCCTAAATGTCTCAACTTCATCCACCACATTCATCCCCCGGTTAGTTTCCCCCCTCTTTGTTTGCTGACATGGCGCCCTTGTGGCATTTAATGTCCATTTCATCACGAAATTCTTCCCTTGTGCCATTAAAATTCGTTTTTCGCAGTTAATCTGACAGTGTTCGGTTAAATGGTCATAACTTTCTCCACCGATAAGATTTTTTTGAAATTCTTTTTTTTTGCTGAAAACTAGACTCAATAAGCTTTCCATCCATCCATATATGGCTCGACATGTAGTTTATAACCAATTAGAACAGTTTTTTCATTCAATATCAATCTTTTGCAAGGATTGATTTTGAGACATCAATTTTAAGATGGTGCTTAATGAAATACTTGATGAAATGTATGGATGAATGGTGTTTGATGAAATTCTTTGGAGAATACTATATCATATCATGTTTTGCAATAGACAATTTAATCTACAGATACTATTGCAAGACACAAAATTAAAATTAAAAGACTCTAGATAGTTTTGACACAACTGTTAGTCGTCCAAACAAGATTTCATGATTATCTAAGAAAAACTCATAGATGAACATAAATAATTGGTTAGCATAACTTACATTGTCATTCGGAACTTTTGTTTTCTTGGCATGTTGTTGCTTGGTAGTTGTTCCTTTACAGGTTTTGCTATTATGCCCTACTACACCACACTTTCGACATACAAACAGCCCGAGTTCTTTCTGTGCTTTGTAAGAATCCTGAGGAATATCATTGACTTTTGACCTCTTCTTCTTAAGTCTTCCTCCACCTCTAGTGTATTGTGGATACATAATGGGCTCCTTTGTTATCTTCTCCCACTGATTAGGGTCTCTTAAAGGTTGTATAAAAGGTTGGTAAATATTTTTCCAAGTTTCTTTTGCATAGTGAGAGCTCACAAAGTCCTTCAGAAGCATATTATTGTATCTAAAACATGCTACATCATGCTGACATGGAATTCCACACAAGTCTCATTCTCCGCAAAGACATGTAAAGTCTCTTATGTCCACTACAAACTTCCAAGACCTTTGTATAATGTGTATTACTTGAAACTTAATACCATCATAGTCCGAGGCCCAAAATGCGGTCCAATTGTTGCTATCTTTCTTGGACATTTCCAACTTTGCTTGTGCTGTAGGGGTTAGAGGGCCAGTGTATCTTGACATATGTTTCGTGTTCTTGTTCATTTTCGTCATCAAGTATGTCCTATATCCTCCAACATGGTAAGGACAAACTTCCCTCTAAATTTGACAATGATAACATTAAACTGCTCTGAGATGTTATTAACTAGTACCTAATTCTTGGAGAAATTCTTGAAGGCTGCTCTACACCAAGTTTCAGGTGGAAATATATTCAAATATGTCCAAGCATTTGCATTTATGCTCCTTAGCTGATTGTAGTTTCCCTCAAATTCGACCATGGTTTTTGACTTTACACATCTCCATAATTGTATTCTCAACTCTATGATTCTCCATTGCTTCCAAAGGTTAGCCTTTAGGTGCTTTACACAAAATTTGTGATTGACTTCAGGGCATAACTCTTGCATGGTTGGAAGAAGACCCTGCAAAAAAAAAAAAAAAAAAAAATTAAAAAAATGTGTGTAAATTCCGTTAAGAAAGAACTAAGTTGTTCCAAATGAAAATGATTTTAAATTACAAACCTTTTGCATATCATATACGAATTCTCATCCTTCAGTACTAGGATGTCCGATGTCTTCAAATAATTGTGTAAGGAAGAAACTTCAAGTCTCTTTTGTCTCCTGCTCCACCAAGGCATACACAATCACATAAAATGCTTGATTGTAATCCAGAGTAACCTTTTAAAAAACAACCATCTAAACCTATGAGCCGCCTACAACCAACCAATGCTCCCCTTTTATAAGCATCAAAGCATATATAAAGCTTAAAGAAAATCTGAAGTGAGGCATCATATGCTTTGTCAACTCTTAAGATAGCCGTGGAGCTTGGTTACTCCTTAGAATCTCAGCACAATAATCTCTAAGTTTTGAATACTGTTCTTTCTCAAATCCTTCAACCAAGTTTCTTGCAATGTGAAGAGCTTTATTGAGCTTAGAGTCATCAAGCTGAAATTGGTAAGACTCTGCTGTGAAGGTGAATGATCACGCACAATCATTTTAGGTGTGACTCTCAATCTTGATACCAATTTCTCTACAACCCAATTTTGATCAGCCATTTTATTTTTCAGGTTTCTTGATAAGCACGTAATTATTGCTTTTATATTACCGATATATGCATGTTTGTCTCGTATTTATGCGTGTAGGAGGTGGAAAAAGGCGGAAAAGATGGTGAATATTGCCTAGGTGCGGATACGAAGCTGCATGCATGCAAGGATGTGGATGAAGGAGATTTGGGCCAGAATTTGAAGATCTGGGCAGATTTGGGCTCCTCCAATTGGGCCAGTGTTAGTGGATCGAAGAGATGAATTAAATGAAGACATGAAGAGATCCGACCCATTAAATTAGAAAAAATGGAGGGAAAATTGTTTTTGAAGAAGGAGGCTACTAAGCTACAAAAGAGGAGTTGGCACAGAAAAGTACAAGTGACAGGATATTTGTTCCTGCCACAGCCGCCCAACAAGGAAAGGAATTCCTGAAATAGCCAACTCCCTCCCTTCAGCTTTACTCCATAGAGTCAAATCCGTCCATTTTGCATTAAATTCTTGGAGAGGCTCAAGAAAAGAACCATGTGATGGATTAGACATTATCTTTTGAATTATTATATTTTGGTATTGTAATAGTAAATGGAGATATCTCTCAACAACTCACATATCACTCTAGACTAGTTTCTCTCTCTACTTTTAGCTTTCTCTCTCTACTCCAAAAACACTCTCTAGTTTTAGTTCATGTTCTTCATCTTTCAAATTCAAGAAGTTAATGTTCTTTAATTCTCGCCCAGCTCAAGCATTTAAGTTTTGCAGATCCACCTCAGTAACGTCTTCTATTCTCTGTTCTGTCATTCATATTTATTTCTGCAGGATTCCCGTTTGTTTAAGGTTTCAGAAGTTGTTGCTCTTCCATTTAGTGTTTTCTTCATTTATGATGTTATTCCCTTGCATGTTAGCTTGCTTTCTTATTTTAAATATGTGTAGCTAAGCTCTAGATTCAGCTAGGGGCGTTGAAACATCCGATCTTGAGATCTTAATGTGCTTAAAATTGGTTAACTAAGTGTTTCTTATCGGATATGTGTAGATGCTTGCTTAAGATGACATATGGCTGATCACCCTAGGTTAACTGGGCTGAGGTTGAACAGGAAGGGGAGATGGTAGAGTTGTTTTCATGCTCAACATGGGTAGCTTTGCTAGTTCGGTTTCTTGGATTTTAATGCTCCATAGTTGTAGATCTATGCAATGCTCAACATGGTAGATCGACACTAGGGTAGGGAGTAGGTTAATGCTCAACATTCCTTCTCCATTTCAAGAATAAGATTTAGGTGCGTCCAATGCTCAACACGGCACCTTAGCCGGACAACCTTAAGAAACCGATTAATCTTAGAATCGGGGATTGGAGGCCGATTAGTGTGGATCTGCCCAAAGCCGAATCGCTTTTAATATTTGTTTTCATCACCTGTTTTAATTGCGCAATTTATGATTTATTGTCTAGTGTTAATTAAACCTAAAGTTCATGGTGATTACTAACCAAACCCTTTTTCGGTCTTTAGAGATAATTTCTTTAAATCTACCCATTCATTGTGGATTCGATCTCTGCTTACTAACTGTGCTAGTATTGTTCTAGTTGTCTGTCGCAGGTGTAATTATAAATATTATTTGCGTGGCCGGTCTTTCAAGATGACGGAAAGGCGGTCCACCACTCTACCACAACTGTGATCATCTCTAAAGCGTTTGATTTGGAAGCATCCATGCACTTCATACCAAGAGCAAAAAATCGACTAAATGCACTGCTCATTCTCACACTTCATGCTGCATCTGTTTGAATTATTCTTCAAGATTTTAAGCGGTCTACCGGCTGCAATAGTGTAGTCTTTTACGGCATCTTTAAGCACCTTGAAAGTAGGAAATGTCATATACAAATCTAGACTAACATTTCCAGATTGAGAGGCTGAGTTGAACTGCGCGGAGGCCTCTTACATCTATTGGGCTCTTCATCAGAGCTCTAGTGCAATTCTCCCATCTCATCAGTCATTTATCCCTACTGCTCTTCGTCAAACTCCATCTCTTGTTCAGCTCTATCTTCATTTTGGACAAGTTTTCCCTTTTGTTTGTTCTTCCATGCCAATTGTGTTTCTACTACTTGTATAAATTGGTCTCATTCTGGATCTTCTGTATCCATCTATTAAAAAATTGAATAAACAAACATAAATATGTGTAAAGGAGTCTAAGCAAGAGAACGGTTAGCCATCAATTATATCGAAATTACACAATCTTAATGCAAGGATACTAGTATTAAGTACCTGAACCATGCTCACACATTGTGCAGCACATAACAACTAGTTGTTCTAACCAACTCACTTAAAAACTAAAAGGGTGGAGAAGTTTTAACTGGAGGATTCCCAAATATACACAATTGTCCGTATTTCTGACAAAAATATTGCACAGATACTAGTTTTTCCCCTTTTAGGTTTTGACAAAAACTTGTAACAATTCTTATTTGTTGAAACACCTATAACAATTCTAAAACCTGAAGAAGTGGGGGAAATAAGAAGATAAACCAACATAAGGTTATAAACTAAATAGGGGATGCAATTGAGTTGTTCCAACTTGTCCATAATCATATTGACGATGAGACATTATTATAATAAACTCATAGTGGAGGAAGAACTTACCACAAAACTAAGGGATTATTATAATATGGTGACACAACCAATTAGTGATTTAGATTTAGAATATGGGTTAGAGTCAGATAAGAACAAATGAACGAATGCCAATAACACTTCTTCTCCTATGATGAAACTTAGAATTTTTGTGCAATAGAATAATAGTTGGAACGAGATCCAATTTGCGCCAAATGTCCTAATATCTATAGTATCTCAATTTCTAGCTAGTACAACCAATAATCATATTCACGATAAGAAATCAATAAGAAACTAATTTAAATTCAAATAGTGTTAATGAACAAATCTTACCTTCATTCGAGTTAAGTTGATCTAGTTGATGAACCTTCAACACTTCAAAATCTTGAAGGAGACGACTTGGTGAATGTTTGAGAGTTTTAGGGTTTTATTTACCTAAGAAGAAGAAAGGGATGCGAACATATTAATAGAAGTTAACATAGTTAATGCCACATCAACAGAGAGAGAATGAACGGATATGAGGTTGAAATTGAGACATTTTTAGGTTTATATGAATTAATTTAAAAATAAATGACCAATTTGAATATTACTGCAAAAATGAATGACTAATATAACCGTTTACTCTGTTTTCTTACATTTTTTATCCCCTTCTCCTTGAATTAATAACTTAAAAATGTGTCAATTCACTCAAAAGAAGATATGATGTCTCCGCATTATATAGTGATAGTTGGATTATGTATTGCTCTAATTGTTGCCCAAAATCTTCCTCCTCCCTAATTTTCATTCGCATTCACAATCTTGGTTTAGTTTTGAGGTTTTTGCTTCGGTGATATTGAAATTCTTGCGCTCAATTGCGGTAAGTTCTGCATGTTTTAGCCCATCATTGATTAAATTACCGTTGTGTTGCATTCTGGAAATTTCTTTGTATGTTCTTGCGATCACAGTGGTTGTTATTAAATTGTGATAACTCTCTTGATCAATGCATTTCTTTTGGGTTGAATTTAGTTGCACTCGTTTCGGTTGAGGTTGACATTATCTTGTGGTGTAAATATTTTATCATGTTGGTCCAAATTTATCCAAGAAGAACCCTAAAAATGGTTGAAAAGAATCAATCTTGCAAACTTTTATACAAGATGTAAATAGCTTCATGAATCGTGTCCGCAGTTTTCCTAGTGGTGCTTGGTGCTTGGTGAACTAAGAGCAAGAATGGTAATGATGTGGGATATTGAGAATGATAATGTATAAAAGGGACATAGCCTTTAACCATAACCATATTTAAACATGAGATAGAGTCATGGAATGAGAGTTGAGAATTTAAATGATATGATTAAAAAAACAATAAAAAAAATTTAAAGAATGCCTTGATGGTCTAAAAAATAGTACAACAGGCATCTTTTAGACTTCTGAAACAAAATCATAAACTTAATAGGTGCTCTCCCTGAATTCCAAGTTGTTGTAGCAGAGTTGATGAAAAACTTGTTTATCTTCTCTGGAAGTTGAATGTCTTGATGGAAAACGCAAATATTAAAGTGAAAACAATGACGAACAAGAGAAGCATTGATGCCACAAATCCAAGCATTTCGTGTTTGTACCCGAAGTAACTTTTCAAGAACTCTTCAACTGTTTCCCCAGATTTCATCGTATCTTGAATATTCCCAAATTGTGTGACAATGATGCCATATAAGCTATAAGCCGTGGGGCTTCCCCAGTAGTACCATCTCAACCATACCGGCATTTTCTGTTAATGGAATTAGTTAGTTATTTGTCATTCTTCATCTATAATTGCTCAGACTAATTGAAAATACAGAGTAGACTTACTGGTCTTGGGATGACAAATCCTGAGAAGAGATTCCACAATCCATAAAAGAAAGAAGATATAATGGTGGCGATACTAAGATTAGGAGTGATAGCTACAGTCATCATGCCATATAGGACAAAGAACATCAGTGTGGTGAACAAGAAATATAAGAACCAGAAGAATTTATCAGCAGTCCAATCGAATCCAATCATTGCGTAGACAATGAGACCATATGTAATGGATTGAGCTAAGACATAAGGAATCTCGATGAGAAGCTGTGAGAGAAAATACTGGTAAGTATCTTTAAACTTAACAATTAATATAAATGTGGAGATTAACACTCACTTGTGCGAGTGCGTATGGCAGAGCTGAATACATTCCAGCTGCTCTTTCTCTATAAAACACTGTTCGCTCAATGGCCACAACAGGCTGGACTGTTGAACCATACTGGAAACCCAAGAAAGTGATAGATGAAAACATAGCACCCATGGCATTGAAGAGATCTTGTTGTTCTTCCCTGCAATTCATGACCCCGTAGTAAAAAGAGCGTGAAATTAATGAAAATATTTTAAAATATTAAAAGTACATGAAGTTCATTTGATTACGTTCTTGAGCCGAGATCCCAGAAAATTGTTCCGAATGTAACAGCTATGAAGGCTGTGAAAGAGTATCTGACAGCTGTATATGGAGTATTTCGCCAGTACGACCAGTGTTGTTTCCACAAGCAAGCAATGCATTGGCTGAAGAAAGGTTGGGAATATTGTGTAGGAAAAAATAAGTCTCTTTTGCCAGGCTGAGGGATGCTTAATTCCTTGATCAGAGCTTTGTTCCTCCTGCAATTTTGTGCCAGTTTGAGATTAATAGCTTGTCATTTCTGATTTCATTTTATTATTATGTAGATTTTACCAACATGTATAAGTCTGATTTCTTGTAAAGATCTGCAAAGTCAACACCCAAAAGTAGTTCTTGTGTCGAACTGGTGACTTCTAGCATCCAGGTAGCTGGATTGTTACCATCTTTAATCTTTGGCACCCCTTCTACTGCTTCGAAGTAGTTGATCAAATGTGTTGAGTTGCGACCTAGTGGTCCAACATATATTTCTTCTCCACCCCTTTTCAGCAAAAATAGCTGCCAAAATCATGGAAAATTTGCGATTCAAGTAAACAAAATAGTGTCTCATTGTTGTAGTATGCATGAAAAACTAATGCAAGAGCAATTGAATCCCTATATTTAGCGTTTTATGTTGTACCTCATCAAATGCTTCAAATATGTCTATGCTTGGCTGATGGATAGTGCATACTACAGTTCTTCCAGTGTTCACAGTGTTCCTGACTGTTCTCATGACAATTGCAGCAGCTCTCGCATCAAGCCCAGATGTTGGCTCATCCATAAATATGATTGAAGGATTAGCTACAAGTTCCACAGCAATTGTTAGCCGTTTCCGTTGCTCAGTTGAGAGACCATTGACCCCTGGCAACCCAACTAGTGCTCCTTTCAGTGAGGTAAGTTCTACAAGTTCCATCACCTCCTCAATGAACATCTATTAGTAGCAAAAGAAAGCTGATATTACTAAATAGATCATGAAATAAGTAAAGTATAAAATATATTGTTTAAAAATATTGACCTTTTTAGTTTTTGCTTCAACATCACTGGGCAAGCGTAACCAAGCCGAGTAAGTGAGAGACTCATGGACTGTCACATTTGGAGAATGGATGTCATTTTGTTCACAATATCCAGATATCCTGGCAAATGTTGCCTGATTCTTTGGATAACCTGAGATTGTGATATTTCCTTCAATATATCCACCTGTTTTTCTTCCAGCTAATACGTCCATTAGTGTTGTTTTACCGGCACCACTAACACCCATCAAAGCTGTAAGAACGCCTGGCCTAAATGCTCCACTTACTTCCTTTAGAAGTACTAATTTGTCCTCTGCTGCTCCTAGAACTTTCATTTCCTAACAGCAAAAAAGGGTTGGAGTATTTTAATTGATCTTTGAGCATAATGTTTGTCAGAACTAAACATGGACTCTTGGTTACAACTTAAACATACTGCTGGCATGTCAACTGAGTATCTGACATCATCAAATGTAATGGATTGTGGCTCGAATGGCATAATCATTCCCCTTCTCTGGTTCTGGTTTGCTTCAATGGCTTCTGTTCTCATGGATGAGGTTCCAGGGGACTTGTTTCTCCGTGGACTCGTGCCAACCTGATCCATAACAGAACTACCCTTTTCCGCGTCTTCATTTTCTTCTGGTAATACAGCTTGATGCTTCTCAAAAGCTGCAGTATTATTTGGCAATCTAAATATTAGATCTGATATAGGAAAATGCTAAAATGTTTTAGATTAGAAAAACTCACAGTTAAGGTATGTAAGACAGATGAGGTAGCAGATGTTGAATAGAAACATGAAACCAATGGAAGCCCCCACTCCTATCCAATACCAATAAGCTTCTGGGAAGAAACCTCGTGACTCCATCACAATGACACCCAATTTCTTTCCATTAATCAACTACAAAGTTAGAGCATTATGATTAGTATCATAATAAAATCTTAATAATTAAAAAGCATTGATTGAATCATCAACTTACTGTACTCCAACTATGTCCATTGAATTCGTTAGCAAGAATAGCATTTTGAGCATACATTAATGGTGAGGACCAGTAGCCCCATAACCACCATTTCTTTATATCATCTGCGGTTTCCAATCAACTAAAGGTGATTAGATAATGACCTATACTGAGATGGATATAAACGATTGATCTTTATTTCATACTTCTTGACAGGACAAAGCCGCCTAATGCAAAAAGCATGAGTAGTGCAAACAAGCCAAATGTATTTGCTACGATCATGTTCCTTCCTGCTGATGCAATGAACCGGAATAATGCTGATGCTGATTGGTTCACACATATGAGCAACAGGTACTGCTTCATGAACCTGCACACAGAATCTTGATTAGTAAATACATTTGAGTAGATGACATTAGTAATATATTTCTATATTGGTACCTTTCTACATTTGGGTCAAGGCCAATTACATAGTAAGTGAGACCATTCCATATAGCAACTTCAATGAAGGTGATTGGAATGTTCAGGACCCATGTAGGAAGACCATATGCCCACGGGGGAAAGAATAACATATCCCTTTGTTTATAGAAAACAGGAAGCTTTCTAATTGTCAATGAAATCTCGGACATTCCATTGAACATGACCAGAATGACTGTGTAAAATAAAACCCCAATGTATATACCTCCATTGGTTATATCATCTTTATGCATTCTAGTTCGGAAGAACATTGCCATGGTAATAAAAGACATGAAAGTGAGCTGAAAATAAATAAAGACAAGTTAAATGAGGTGTTCATTTACATTTGATCTATAGAAATACTTGCAAATACTTGCCTGGAAAATCTTGAAGAAATAGACAAATGAGTTTCTCTTCATCAACAAGAGTTCTCTTTCAGCACAGGCTTTCAGGAGTTCTTTTTTTCCGAGACTGTATTTTTGTGTTGTCAATGCTGCTGGATGGTTTTTGCTCTTATCATATGGAACTGCAAGCTCATCCCTCAGTCTTTGACCAACAACAGATGATTGGAATGCTTCTGCAAATTCGTGAACTGAAATGAATCGGTATGGCATATGCATATGTGCCCAATATTGTTGCTGATCCTTTTCTGATGTTACCTGCATTTTAGTCGGATTTATCATTAAATTAAATATACTATAATATATTTATGTGTGTGTATGGTCCTGAAAATGTTGCAATTTAACATTTGGTTTTGCTTACTTCCTGCAAAAAATCTGCTACTCCTTTTCTTTCCGGGCATTTGAAACCCATGGATTCAAAAAACTCAAGCACATATTCTCTAGGTCCATGATAGACAACTTTTCCTTCAGACAAGAGTACAATGTCATCAAATAGGTGATATGTCTCAGGTGCTGGCTGCAGGAGTGAGATAAAAGCAGTTCCCTTCATAATGTGAACATATTGTTGAAGCATATTGATGATTTGATATGTTGTAGAACTATCCAGTCCAGTTGATATTTCATCCATGAAAAGTACATTAGATGGTCCAACAAGAATTTCTCCTGCAATTTTTCATACCAGAATAACTTCATTTTTTGTACAAGTCCTTCACACAAGCTAGTTTTTTCATGTCAGTGTGCATCTGTTTGAGTTGTTTACCTGTCGTGACACGTTTTCTCTGCCCTCCAGAAATTCCCCTCAACATATCATTACCAACTAATGTATCCGCACAAATATCAAGCCCCAAAATCTTAAGAATGTATTCTGTAACTACATTTGATTCATCCCCTTCTGTGGCAGCTGCCTACATTATCAGAAAAAGTAATAAACGGTTTATTTCATAGAAAAACTTATCTGCTTCATACTTGCTGAATATTAATAAACAGTCTCACCACCATACATTTTCGGAGAATAACGACCTTTCATATATGTATTGTAATTTTTTTCTACCTTCATGAATGTATCAATATTAGGATCTGGTTTAATATTTGCTGCTTTCTCTCTTCTTGACAATTCTGACAGCATATCTGTCCAAAGTTACATGCAACACAAACACAGTTAGTAAAGAATGAAAACTTGAATCTTGTAACTTTAGATCAGTGAACCGTGATATAGTGGTTTTACAAACCATATCGTGAGCCAACACCCTGGCATCTGGCCGAAAATGCCAAGGTTTCTTTGACAGTCAGTTCTCCTAAATGCACATCATGTTGGCTAATATATGCTGCAGTTTTTTGGGGTACAAATTCTTCCATTGTATGTCCGTTGTAACTCACCTGTCCTGAGATCTGGTACAATATATTTGTTAGTTTCGAAGTAGAATCTTGTTGATCTTGAACTATTTGAGGTAGAAAGTTGGTATTCATCCATGATAATAAAGTTCTGCATTTACTTTTAGATCTGAATCAAGCCTTCCAGCTAAAGCCAGCAACAGGCTCGTCTTTCCAGAACTTGGAGGGCCTAGAAGCAAGGTCATCCTGCAAGGCTTGATGATCCCACTAACATCTTTCAGAATAGTGAAGGGCTCGTTTCTGCTGGGACGTATACGGAGAATGTGCAAGATTCCCTGATGAGGAAGATGAGTCCATATTAGATTGAGGCTCTTCTGCAAGAAGTGAAAAATAAAAAAGCAATACAAGAGAAGGTATATTACCTCTGCCATGTTGATATGAAAGTTGAGAAAAGAAGGGAGAGCCCTGCTTGCTTTGTGGGCTTCTGCATCAACGTTCAGATGATCATACCTCACTTCAATTGTCGGTAACTCAATCCCAACTCTGGAGAATAAAATCAACATGAGTTATTTTAGAGGATTGAGCAGGTAAAACTCATAACTCCTTACCTGTCAATTCTGCTCTTGAGCTTTAGCAAGAACTTCTCATTATCATCTTCGACATTGTTAACCAATCTCTCCACCAATTTCTTCTTATCCTCATATCCAAGTTCATGCACGTCCACTTCTTGCGCACCCTGTGATCCGACAAGAAGCCCTCTCCTCAGACGATCAAAAGTTGGTAACTTCTCGAGGTTAGCCCATTTGAGGGCCTCTTCATCATCTTCATCACGTGATGAACGCCTAAACACTTCTGTGTCCGAACTCCTCCATACACGTGAGCTGTTTGCCCTCAAGCTAGAGCTCAGCCTACTGTTTGCTCGTAAGCTTCCGCTATCCATTACTGCAGATAAATTACTTTGAGACTAACAATATCCTTTTATGTTGTTTGTGTTGTGAATATGAACCTAGGGCTACTACCAGTCTGCTATGCTAGATGAGGTTTATATATCTGTGCATGTTGGTATTATGGGGTGCTTTGGTTTTGCAAAGGAGAGTTATGATCATTGTATCTTCTGATAGTCTTTATATGAAATCACTTTAGAATTTGAAAAAATTTCCAATCTTGGTGAATTTTTCTTGATTTCCTTCTAGATTGTAAGATTTTTTTTAAATGTGATTCATCAAGATGAACTAAATGCCTATTAGTAGACCATTTGACTACTTAAATGCTTACTGCCTCTACAAACACTGCTATTTCTCTTAACTGTTTACTACTCCCTCCGTTCCGAATATATATGTTTGTTTTCTTTTTTCGTCTGTCCAAAATTTATATATACCTATTAACAATTGTTTTTTGCCTAACTAAATTTTCACTAACTTTAATACGTCTAATTAATGTGATAATATAGAAAAAGACTACTTTATCCAACTTTTCTAATAATAAATACAATTATGTCATTAACTTTTTAGTAATTTACTTTAATTTACTCATATTTCAATACCAACATTTATCTAACTTTCATATCATTAAATATTTTCTTAATATGTGTGGAAAAATAATTAGACATATATATTCGGGACGGAGGGAGTACTAAGCACGGCTAAAATTTTATTTATTGCTATTTAGATAGCATTTATGACTGTTAACTTTGTATTTTTCATACTTTTTTGAAAGAAAAAAATGAAGAAAATTGGTGAAAAAATATAAAAGAAGATTAAGGGGGAGATGAACATAAAGTGTAGAATTTTAGTGAAGTGTTTTTCTGTTTCAAAAAAGCAGCACTAGTAAAATCTTATTTACTAGTACAATTGATACACGATGGAGAATCTGAAGAATTAATAACATGATCGAATAAATATATTTTACAGCTATGAACGTGTCTTTTGTATATTGAAAAAGTGCTGAAATAGTTTTAATTATTTTTCGGATAATGTTTTATGTTTATACTTTGTATAGGCTGCTTTTTTTTTATGCGATAAGATTTGATAAGTGATTAATTAAGATGCATGCATTGTGCATGCATTATATTTAGTTTTGTTACCTAATCATAAATGCATTAATGAAGATGAATATGCCGTCCTACTCTTCTTACCACCCCTAGCAAAATGGGTCCTTAATTAAATATTCGAATATAATATTTAAAAATCTGATAACTAAGAATTAATCTACATTTTCTGCATACTTTTTCAGTTACATTTTATACATGAATTTTATATAAAGAATATCAATAAAAGAATCTTGATGAGCATCTTTAATCCAAATCATGAAGAAAAAGTGAGAAAAAGTGTGTACGTTGATTCAACGTTCATAATCAAATAAGTACTTTTTGTATGTGACTGTTGATACTTACAACCCCACACCTAAAAAAATAAATTAAAAAAAAATTTAAAAAAAAAATGTATGTCCCCTTGGGAAGGCAAAGTTGGTAAGGAGGGTTCGCCCGGGCACCGATAGGCCCCGAGTTCAAATCCCACTTGAAGAATCTTATGGAAGCATGTCACCTATGGTTAGCCTAGGGTGGTTGAACTCTCCGTGTGGTTTGCGAGCTGCTGCACAAGGAGCGGAGTTTACCCAGTGCGCACCGAAGGTAACGGCTGCGGGTTCCACGTATCCAAAAAAAAAGTATATGGATTTAAAACAATTACATGATCTTGCAATCAATGTAACAATGCATCCTTGCTTTCACTTTTTTCTAGAATAGTTACCAAATGAAATTAAACCACATATAAATACAAACAATTAAATCCAAGATTTATAATAAATTACTAAATGAGATCTCAATTAACCAGAGTTAGGCCCTATGTACTATATATGACGGCCCTATAATTAATGGTAGAGGCACATTTTAAATATTGTATTTTAGTAATAATTAAATTATTTTCTTTATGCTCTTGCACAACAAGTTGATGAAACTCCAAGGTTCTAGACTTTGAATGTAATAAATGTTTATAACTATTTGCAATTTGAAAAGTTGTACTTTGGCACACCTAATAAATTTATTTAACTCACTCACTAGGCTCTTTTATGCGGCTACGAGGCTATGCTATTAATTAATGCTTGGTATTAATACGAATTTTACTCTCATCTAATTTATACTCCATTTGTCTACAATTGTAAATATAGAAACAAACGACTCCTTCATGAAAATCGTGAAATAATAAAAAAACGTTGTCTGTTTATCAAAATTGATTTATTCAGTGGCTAGAATTAATGCGAGTATATAAAGTGGAAAATTAGAATACAAGTTTCATTTATTTACTGAAAACAGCCAAAACATTTTCTGAATGGAAAATAATAAATTTATTTTGGGCTCATAGGGATATAATAACAAAAGGAAATTCTTGGGCTTTAGTTAGGAAGTAGGAAGTCACCGAGGGTCCATGGAGTTTCTTTAATCATTTTCTTTTATCCTCTTCGAGGATTTTGACACTCATGCTTTTACATGAGCGGATCTCGTATTCCAAAATTTCTCTCTCATAGTATTTCACAATAAATGATGAAGGTCTTATTGTTAAATACTACCCAATTCCCTCAAGTAAAAGTGTAAAACACAAAATTACTCATTCATATAAAAACTATTTAGCATATACTCATGTTTATCTAAATATTCTCACTTTTTTAGAATATACACTCTTTCACCAATTATTTTTAAGTGTTATGTTGAATTTCGTGGTTGGACATATGATATGACACGTGCTATGCTGATCTGGCACACGTTTGAGCATGACAGGGCACGTGCCTTGCCGATTTTGTGGCAACCGATCGGACACATTAACGAACAATGTTAGAGAATGTTTTTTTTTTTTTTTAAATCAGAATATTTATGTAAAGTGTGATATATTATAGATTATATTTTATTTATAGTGTTGTGTTTTTTTACTTAATCAGGAGAGTTGCAAAAATAGACATTCTCGTAAGTTAAATTGCAAAAATAAAATAGGCAGTATCAAAATTGCATCCAAGAGGCAACTACCTATTTTGCCCCTGAAAATAACTAATTTCTTTAATATATTTATATTCCATATTGGGCAAATGGCAGGCTGCGTATCTTTTGGGTCCAATAAAAACATAAAAAATAGTGAAAATCTTGTATATTAGCACAATAGTTAATAAATTCATTAAAGGATATGTTAGCTCTCCGAAGAACACATTTAAGGTTACTTTAGCGTCGAAACAAATAGAAACACTAATGATGTTTTTTCATGCACTAAAATAAAATATTTAGCAATTAAAAGTGTAGTAAGACTCAAAAACAGTCATGTGCATCATTAGTGTTGTTTCCACAACTACAAGCAAGTAATGAATTGAGTGAGGAAAGGTTTGGAATATTTTGTAGGAAAATATAAATATTTTCTGCCAGATGCTTAATTCCTTGATCAGAGCTTTGTTCCTCCTGCAATTTGTGCAAATTGTTATTTTCTGATTTCTTTTTATGTATTGCGTTGCTTTACCAACATGTACAATCTCTGATTTCCTGTAAAGATCTGCAAAGTCAACACCCAACAGTAGTTCTTAGCATCCAAGTAGTAGCTGGATTGTTACCATCTTTAATCTACTGCTTCGAAGTAGTTGATCTATTTCTCTCCACCCCTTTTCAGTAAAAATAGCTGCCAAAGTCATGGAACTTGCAATCAGGTCACCAAAACAGTCTATCCCTCTTGTAGTATTCACAAAATTAATGCAAGAGCAATTAGATATCTAGATTTCATGTATTGCACCTCATCAAATGCTTCAAATATGTCAATACTTCCTTCAATATATCCACCTGTCCTTCTTCCAGCTAACCCATCAAAGCCTGTAAGAACTCCTGGCCTGAATGCTCCACTTACTTTCTTCAGGAGTACTAATTTATCCTCTGCTGCTCCTAGAGCTTTCATTTCCTGACAATGAAGAGGTGTTGAAATGCTTTCAAGCATAATGTTTATCTTAATGACACTCGGATTCTTGATTACAACTTAAACATACTGTTTGCATGTCAATTGAGTATCTAACGTCATCAAATGTAATGGAATGTGGCTCAAATGGCATAACCATTCCCCTCTTTTGGTTCTATTTGGTTTCAGTGCCTTCTGTTCTTCAAACCTGATCCAGACTTTTACGGCATCTTCATCTTCTTCGGGTAATACAGCTTGATGCTTCTCAAATGCTTCTTGGCAAATATAATTCTTGGATGCAATGTAGGGAAATTGTGAAATTCTTTAGATTAGAAAAACTCACAATTAAGGTAAGTAAGACAGATCAGGTAGCAGATGTTGAATAAAAACATGAATCCACTCCTATCCAATACCAATAAGCTCCTGGGAAGAAACCTCGCGACTCCATCACAGTGACACCCAATTTTTTTCCATTAATCAACTACAAAGTTAGAGCATTATGATTAGTCACATAATAAAATTTTAACTATTAAAGAGTAGTGATTGACACATCGACGTACTGTGCTCCAACTGTGTCCATTGAATTCGTTAGCAAGAATTGCTTTATGAGCATACATTAATGGTGAGGACCAGTAGCCCCATAGCCACCATTTCTTTACATTATCTGCGGTTTCCAATCAAATAAATGTGATTAGATAATGCACGACAACTAAGATGCTTATAAACGATTGATCTTTATTTCATACTCCGTGACAGGACGCATGAGCAGTGTATGCTACAACCATGTTCTTGCCTGCTGATGCAATGAATCTGAATAATGCTATTGCTGATTGGTAGACGCATATGAGCAACAGGTACTGCTTCATGAACCTTCAATAGAGAATTTGATAAGTAAATACATTCGAAAAGATAACATAAGTTGTGATATCCCCAAGTTTTCGGTAATCTAGTTCAATAGCAGAGTTAATTAGTTGCTGAAATAATTAAAAGGAAATGAATTATTTTTATCCATTTTGTATTTTCACACAAAGATGTGAAAATAAAGGGTTGATATTTATTCCACCTCAAGCTGAATGGTAGAGACAAAGGAAGCAAAAAGGAAATTGAACTCCTCTTCTACGTGGGTTTCACACATGCAGCATAGCATGACCATGCAAAGCTATACCTATACCTAGCTTTGTGATTCAGCAGCTTACCTAGCCTTGTGACTCAGCTGCTTGAATGCCCTATAAATAGTAGATGAACCTGCTGAATTACCATCACCATTTCATACGAAAACTCAGCAGTGCAGCTAGTAGATCCCCAGGAAAACCGAAAAGATTAAAGCAAGTCAGCATAAAAGAACAAGGTGGGTTATATTTTACTTACGAAATCTATGCTTGAGTTATTAAGCTCTGATGTTTATGCAAGTTAAAGTTTATGAATGTTCATGAAAATTGCTTTGCTCACTATTGGAATTGTGCATCTACTTGAGTGAAAATGGGCTGTGCCCATAAGTATTGAATACGATCGGATCCTGAGCTAGATGTAGCCAGGGTTAGTGTACACCAAACGTCACGAAGTTAGCCTTGGGAGAATCTGTTTTTCCCAAGCCTAATGAAGGAACGAGGTTACTCTCAGCTGAATATGTTTCCCTGAGTTTAACGAGAAGTATGGAATGCACCAATAGATGAGGAAGAAAAGTTGGCCAAGTGAAAGTTTTGATATACATAGACTGCTTTCGATTTTAAAAACTGTCTATGTGATACCAGTAATGCATGAACATTTCATGGTTTTAAAATTTTCGTAGGTTTATTATCACTGCATTACCCACTCGAGTACATTAGTACTCGGCCCAAATGTTTTCAAAAATGATTTTGCAGTGAAGATGGCGGTGTGGAGGTGACGGTGCCGAGTTGGTCTCGTTTGTGTTATTGTACAAATTTCCGTCTATTTTGAGACGTTTCCGCTGTATCGATATGTACGTTATGCTCTACCTCTCTTATTTCTACCGAGGTAGTTGGATCTTAATTATATAAATACAAGTACTACTGAATTTCACATGTTTCAATTTCTTCCCCTTTCTTTCCCGTTTCTTTCACCCCCTCCCCGATCGCGCCCGGCCCAGCTTGTTTTCCTTCGGGAATTGGGGCGTGACAGAGTGGTATCAGAGCTGAATTTCTTGATTCTTTAAGGTCTCTATCAGAGCTGAAGTTCTTGGTCTTTTGACTTAAGGTCTTTGTTATATTTTGCCGTCTGTTTCAGCTACTGAGTTCAGCTGAACATGCTACTGAACTTTCTATCTACTGAGTTCAGCTGAACATGCTACTGAACTTTTTATTCTACTGAGTTCAGCAAGCTACTGAACTTGTCTACTGAGTTCAGTAGACGAATCCGGAGATTGTTTCCAGGATATGCATTATCATTCAAGGAAGTCTAGATTTGATTCGCTAGACTTCAATGTTTGTTTCAAATGCAAATTATTATTCACAAAAAATCTAGATTCCGATGTTATTCAGTGACTCTCAGCACCCTTCCCACTGCCGTTGAAATTAAGAAGGGATTTTCAAGTTGAAAATAGAGAATAAATGAGGAAATGAAGAGAATTATTGGTCGTGTTAGGGACCTGTGAGCCCTTACGACGTAATAAAGAATGATACGGGAAATACCTTGTTGAAGGTGTGATTTTTACGGGGCTTGTGAGTCCGCATGATTAAAGTTTGAAATGTGAATTAATTCAATTTTTTTTTAGTCCTTTAGATGTGGTAAAGGACTGTCGGACCTCTGATGAGGCGAGCTTTTGGGTGTAGAGTACACCTCAATATGAATTTGGGTACTACTGAACCTTAACTGAACTGCTGAACTGATTGCTGGACTTTATTAAATTGCCTACTAATACTGGACGCTACTGGATGTTACTGAACTGTTACTGGACACTACTGAACTGAATTCCTACTGAACTGCTTATCTACTGAACCATACTGAGCTCCTCTACTGAAGTTCTCTACTAAACCCGAGTTTCACACAAACTCAGTAGATGTGCGCTATAAGAGTAATAACGCTGAGACGAAGCTGGAATTTGTAGAAATACTCAGTTACATACTCCTACGATTTATTTCGTATTTACCTACTGAACGTATTACTGAACTGTTACTGAGTATTGCTGAACCACCCTACTGAGCTGAACTACTGAACCTTCCTACTGAATTTATCTACTGAACCTTTCCTACTGAACTTATCTACTGAACCTTTCCTACTGAACTGTTCTACTGAATTTTTCTACCGAATCGTCCTCTTGAATCTGTTTCTACCGAACCGTCCTATCGAACCGTCCCATCGAACTGATCTACCGAACTTTCCTCACTGAATCGTTTCTACCGAACCTCCTACCGAACCGTTCCACTTGAACTCTCCTACTAAGCTTTCATACCGAACTTTTCTACCGAGCTTTCCCTATCGAACTTTTACGAGCTCTCCTATCGAACGTTCCTACCGAGCTTTCATACTAAACTTTTCTACCGAGCTCTCCTACTAAATTTTTCTACCGAATCCCTCTACTCGAACCTACTATCGAATCCGAACTCGCTATTTGATACGAGAGTAACGCAAAGGCAAACGCGAATGGGCGTCCGGTGTCCGTTTTGGCTCCATAATACCTTTTCGGAAAGGGAATCGCGTTTCGATTCAACTCGCTATGCGGTGACATATGGGCTCGAAACAGCGTTTGAGATCATCTAAGGCCCGAAATCGGCATTTCAATATTTTTCGAATTTTCAATTTATTTACGTTTTGCCATTTGGTCTTTGCTAGCAGCAATTGTACGTATTTGTAAGACTTCACCGCAAAAATTTTTACCCTAATATCAATTTCGAGAACTTTCTCAACTCTCGGTGGAGTCGGAATTAGCGTTACCTGCTGACGATTTCTCCGACCGCGTCACTACTAGACTTGAATTAGCTACCGAACCAATACTTCGAACTTACCAATAGCTTTATTATTTTCCTCCTTACAGGCAGATGTTTTTCCTTACTTGATGTTTGATACGGGTCCCCTTAAACCCTATCGAACTACTTGAGAAATTGATTCTCATTTTGTAGATGGTCGTGGGAAAGGTTACCGCTAGAAAAAGTATCCCCACACGCCGACCCAATCCTATACAACGATTTAGGAACTACATAAGAGATCCAATTCTCACCATCGGTGAATTCGTCACCATATACTTCCAACCGTGGCGGGAGGCCAAGATGGAGGTGAAGGACTTCGAGGCTTCTAATCGCCTCATTGAACAACTACCCTGGGAGTGGCATGCTTGGACACAATATCAACTAGATATTAGTGTCTATAGGGACCCGGGCTACCTACCAACCTGTCTGCAGTTTTCCAAAGACCGGTGTCCTTAGTTTTCGACAAATGGGTTATGGGTGACAAACTCTCGATGTCGAAACCTGGATCTTGTAGTGCGATCCCAACGGGATTCTCTGGCCATAACATCCAGTTCCAATATGAAGGGTATGATCCGAATGACAACAACACTCTCTTGTTATTCACCATGGGCGAAAAAGTGTACGAGCTAGGACCGTCCATGCTATCACCGCGAGACTTACCCGCTGAGGAACAGGTTCAAACTCCCAGAACCCGGGAAATGGCGAGGAAAGGCACGCACGATGCCATCAGTCGGGGAAAAGGGAAGGAAGTGGTGGAGGAAGATCCCAATATGTAGATAATCGGGGACCTTTTTGCTTTTCTTGTTAGGTAGTCGGGCATCATTTTTGTTGTATATATTGCCCGTATAAAAGCATTATAGTTGAATATTGTAAAGTATGAAATGAAAATTTTCGTTGAGTGATACAAGTGTTCTATGGTTGCGCTCTAAATTTTATGGATCCTTTTCAAACCTTGTTCTAATAATATTATAATCATCAGAATGTCGCAACCTGAAGTTCAAATTGTTGGAGAACCTGATGCCCATAATGCAAGAGAAGGCCGCCAAGAGATTCCAATACGGCATGGAGCAGAAGATATACCGCGACCTAGAGCAAGAGATGACTTTTTAAGGCAAAATCCACCTACTTTTGGTGGAATGGGAGATCCTATAGAAGCAGAAAAATGGATCAGGTCTTTAGAACGAATATTCGACTATATGGGTTGTTCGGATAAGGATAAAGTAACATGTGCGCTATACCAACCGATGTAAGAGGTCAGGTATTGGTGGGAATCAACAAGGAGAACGTTGTCACCACCACAATGGGAAGCATTTAGATGGGAAGATTTTATGAAGGAATTCAACAGTAAGTATATACCTCTGAGTTACCGTATTAAGAAGCAGTCAGAGTTCTGGAACCTGCAACAAGGAAAAAGAACGGTCACAGAATATGATAGGTTGTTTAATCAACTATCTCGATACGCTCCAGACTTGACAGACACAGAAGAGAAGAGGTCTGAAAAGTTTAGGAGAGGTCTACGACCTGAAATAGGTATGTCATTGGCCAGTTCAGGACCATTGACATATGCTGAATCCTTGAGTAGAGCACTGGACATCGAGGCAATGATGCCGGAAGAGAAGAAGGTACCTGTGATAGTACCTATCCGAACCTTTGATAACAAGCGCAGATGGGATGACAGGAATAGGAATTTTAATAACAACCAAGGAAGAATGTCATGGCAGGGGAATAACCAAGAAAGACAGCAAGATCAACACCAACAAAGACCGTTTTGCCAGAATTGCCGTAAAAATCATTTCGGCATATGCAAATTCGGTAATAATACTTGTTACCAATGTGGTCAGAAAGGCCACTACATTAGAGATTGTCCTGTAAACCAGCCAAGGAATGCCAAGCCGGACCATATCAAGGGGGTCCCCCGAGACAAAACCAAAATCAACCCAGGAACCCTCAACAAAATCTAGGACAAAGGCCACCTCAAAGGGCTCGAGCTTATGCCCTTAATCACCAACAGGCTGCACGAGCTCCTGAAAATATGACAGGTATGATTAATGTCTCTAACATACCTGTCATAGCATTGTTTGATACGGGAGCATCTCATTCCTTCATTTCTAATCTGGCATGCGAAAAGTTGAATTTGATTCCGGAAATAGCGAATAATGCCTTAGAAATTAGCACCGCTCGCACAAAAATACAATGACTTGAGAACATGTGTGCTCTAACCAGAGCTTAACATAGGGGATGAGAAGTTTAAGGCGAATCTATATATCCTCCCTATGAAGGACTTTGATATAATATTAGGAATGGACTGGTTAGAAACGTCTTTCGCAACAATAAATTGTCACGAGAGGAAGATTACTTTCCAGCCGATTGAAAAGGAAGAAACGAGCTTCTATGGCGTAAAAATGGGGAAAGAAGTAGCAATAATTTCTGCGCTGAAAGCTGCAAAAATATTAAGGAGAAAAGATTGCAAGGCTTTCCTAGTCAATTTCACTGGAGAACTGAAGTCACAACAGAAAATTAAAGAGGTGACAGTGGTTCGTGAATTTGAGGATGTATTTCCAAAAGACTTACCAGGCTTACCTCCGGATAGACAAGTAGAATTCACTATAGACTTAGAACCTGGAGCTGCTCCAGTATCTAAGGCACCATATAGAATGGCTCCTAAAGAATTGCAAGAACTTAAATTGCAATTACAAGGACTTTTGGACATGGGTTTCATCCGACCTAGTGTATCCCCTTGGGGAGCACCAATTCTTTTTGTGAAAAAGAAAGATGGCACAATGAGGATGTGCATAGACTACAGAGAGCTAAACAAATTAACTATCAAGAACAAATATCCCTTACCAAGGATAGATGATTTGTTCGACCAACTTAAAGGCGCCAGCGTGTTTTCAAAAATTGATCTACGATCAGGATACCATCAACTGAAGGTACGAAAAGAAGATATCCCTAAGACCGCCTTCAGAACACGGTATGGTCATTACGAATTCACTGTAATGCCTTTTGGACTAACAAATGCCCCTGCAGTTTTTATGGACTTGATGAATCGAGTTTTCCACCCATACTTAGACAATTTTGTCTTGGTATTTATAGATGATACACTCATCTATTCAAAGAATAAACAGAAACATGAAGAACATCTAAGAACCATCTTGGAAACACTTCGTGTAGAGAAACTTTATGCCAAATTCAGCAAATGTGAATTTTAGCTCAAGGAGGTAATGTTTCTTGGACATATTGTATCTGCCGAAGGAATTAAAGTTGATCCTGCTAAGGTAGAAGCAGTGAATAGTTGGAAATCCCCAACCAACACTAACGAGATCCGAAGTTTTCTTGGCCTAGCAGGATATTATAGGAGATTTATTGAAGGATTTTCAAAACTAGCTAGACCAATGACACAGTTACTCAAGAAAGGATCAAAATTTGTATGGACAGCAGAGTCTGAGGCAAGTTTTCAAGAGCTCAAAAGGAAACTAACCACAGCACCGGTACTAGCTATTCCAGAAGGGAATAAAGGATTCGTGGTATACACAGATGCATCAAAATTAGGACTTGGATGTGTCCTCATGCAAAACCAAAGGGTAATAGCATACGCGTCTCGCCAACTAAAGCCTCATGAACTGAACTACCCCACCCACGACTTGGAACTAGCCGTCAATGCTCACACGTTGAAAATTTGGAGGCACTATTTATACGGAGTTAAGTGCGATATATTCACAGACCACAAAAGTTTGAAGTACATTTTCGAGCAAAAGGACCTGAATATGCGACAAAGAAGATGACTCGAATTAGTAAAAGACTATGATTGCACCATCAACTATCATCCGGGTAAGGCAAACGTAGTAGCTGATGCCTTAAGCCGAAAAACTCAATCTAAACTAGGGTACTTAATTACTCAACAGGAGAAGTTGATTCGTGATTTTGATAACCTTAGTTTGGAAGTAATTTTCCCTTCGGATAGAATATCCGGATATGTAGCTAAACTTGTAGCTACATCGATTTAAGGACAAGAATTGTCAATGCACGTATGAGGATGAATTTTTGAAAAAGATGCGCATAGCAAAGAAAGTCGGATAAACACCAAGCGTATACCGAGGTTAAGGATAATGCTCTCCTATTCAATGGAAGACTATGTGTGCCTCAAAACGAAGAATTAAAAGATATCATCATGAAAGAAGCTCATGACACTCCATATATTGCTCACCCCGAAGTACAAAAATGTATAGAGACCGAAAACAAAACTTCGGTGGAACGGAATGAAGAAAGACATAGCATCCTTTGTAGAACGATGTCTTGCATGTCAACAAGTGAAGGCTATGCATCAAAGACCGTATGGGCTATTACAACCACTACCAATCCCTCGAGTGGAAATGGGAACACATTAATATGGATTTCGTAGTCGGCTTACCAAAATCGTGCGTGGAAATACCGCTATTCGGGGTTATAGTAGATCGTTTAACCAAATCTCGCACACTTCTTACCGGTCCGTATGACATTTGGGTTGGAGAAATTTGCGAAAATTTATATAAAAGAAATAGTGCGATTGCGTGGAATACCAAGGTGTCAATTACGCCCGATCGTGAACCTAGATTCACTTCAAAATTCTCGGACTAGCTTTCAAGAAGCTTTGGGCACCCAATGAAATTCAAGACAGCCTTTCCATCCCCAAACCGACGGGCAATCGTAAAGAACGATACAAATCTTAGAAGATATGTTACGTGCCGTAATTATAGATAGAGGTGGACACCGGGAAGACTTATTGCCTCTTATAGAATTTGCTTATAACAATAGTTATCAAGCAACGATTGGAATGGCACCATACGAGGCATTATACGGCAAGAAGTGCAGATCCCCACTTTATTGGGATGAAGTTGGTGAAAGAAAGCTTTTGGGGCCGTAACTAATTCAACAAATGGTTGATAAAGTTGATCAAATTAAGCAAAGAATCAAAGAAGCCCAAGATAAAGGCGTAAATCTTATGCCGATACGAGACGAACGGAGTTACAATTTAATGAAGGCGATCATGTTTTCCTCAAAGTATCTCCTTCTAAAGGAATCATACGATTTGGTAAAAAGGGCAAGTTACGTCCTAGATACATAGGACCTTTTGAAATCCTAAAGCGTAAAAGCCCCGTGGCATACCGTTAGCCCTACCACCGAATGTGGGGAATGTGTATGATGTTTTCCATGTGTCTCAACTAAGGAAGTACGTATATGATCCTAAACACGTGATAAAATATGAAGAGGTAATTCTAGAACCAGATCTGAGCTATGAAGAAAGACCAGTTCAAATTCTTGACCGTAAGATCCAAGTTTTGAGGAACAAGCAAATTCCATTGGTAAAAGTGGAATGGAACCATCACGGGCAAGAAGAAGCTACATGGGAACTAGAAGAAAGAATCATGTCCCAATATCCTGAATTATCTTACAAAGAAATGTAAATTTCGGGACGAAATTTTTTTAAGGAGGAAGGAATGTGATATCCCCAAGTTTTCGGTAATCTAGTTCAATAGCAGAGTTAATTAGTTGCTGAAATAATTAAAAGGAAATGAATTATTTTTATCCATTTTGTATTTTCACACAAAGATGTGAAAATAAAGTGGTTGATATTTATTCCACCTCAAGGTGAATGGTAGAGACAAAGGAAGCAAAAAGGAAATTGAACTCCTCTTCTACGTGGGTTTCACACATGCAAAGATAGCATGACCATGCAAAGCTATACCTATACCTAGCTTTGTGATTCAAAGAGCCTTACCTAGCCTTGTGACTTAGCCGCTTGAATGCCCTATAAATAGTAGATGAACCTCGCCTGAATTACCATCACCATTTCATACGAAAACTCAAGGCAGGTGCGACTAGTAGATCCCCAGGAAAAACCGAAAAGATTAAAGCAAGTCAGCATAAAAGAACAAGGTGGGTTATATTTTACTTACGAAATCTATGCTTGAGTTATTAAGCTCTGATATTTATGCAAGTTAAAGTTTATGAATGTTCATGAAAATTGCTTCGCTCACTATTGGAATTGTGCATCTACTTGAGTGAAAATGGGTTGTGCCCATAAGTATTGAATACGATCGGATCCCGAGCTAGATGTAGCCGAGGTTAGTGTACACCAACGTCACGAAGTTAGCCTTGGGAGAATCTGTTTTCCCAAGCCTAATGAAGGAACGAGGTTACTCTCAGCTGAATATGTTTCCCTGAGTTTAACGAGAAGTATGGAATGCACCAATAGATGAGGAAGAAAAGTTGGCCAAGTGAAAGTTTTGGTATACATAGACTGCTTTCGATTTTAAAAACTGTCTATGTGATACCAGTAATGCATGAACATTTCATGGTTTTAAAAAAGGATTTTCGGGAGGTTTATTATCACCGCATTACCCACTGAGTACATTAGTACTCAGCCCAAATGTTTTCAAAAATGATTTTGCAGGCTGAAGATGGCAGTGTGGAGGTGACGGTGCTGAGTTGGTCTGTTTGTGTTATTGTACAAATTTCCGTCTATTTTGAGACGTTTCCGCTGTATCGATATGTACGTTATGCTCTACCTCTCTTGTTTCTACCGAGGTAGTTGGATCTTAATTATATAAATACAAGTACTACTGAATTTCACATGTTTCAATTTCTTCCCCTTTCTTTCCCGTTTCTTTCACCCCTCCCCAGTCGCGCCCCGGCCCCAGTTGTTTTCCTTCGGGAATTGGGGCGTGACATAAGTTCTATATGGGTACCTTCCTGCATTAGGATCAAGTCCAATCACATAGTAAGTGAGACCTGTCCATATACCAACTTCAATGAAGGTGATTGGTACTTTTTTGCCCAAGCTGGGGAAAAAAACATATCCCTTTGTTTATAAAAAACCGAAAGCTTTCTAATTGTCAGTGATACCTCGACCAATCCATTGAACATGACTGTAAAAATAGAGCCCCAGTGTATATACCTCCATTGGATATATTATCTTTATGCATTCTAGTTCGGAAGAACATTGCCATGTTAATAGAAGCCAAGATAGTGAGCTGAGAAATACAAGTCCAGTGATCCATTTAATTAGATATGATCTATACAAATACTAGATTTTTGCTTGCATATACTTGCCTGGAAAAGCTTTCCACAATGTGTGTATGGTGTTCAGGGGGTGTTATGGGGATCCTCTTCCGCCGGATGGAGTCGGGATTGGTAGTATAGATGGTGTTCAAGATGTTGTCACTACACGTGGTCGTTTGAAAACGTACGGACTGGATTTGCAATTTATGTTGGCCGAAAAAAGGTAAGGGGTTTCGATTCGAAAGCAAAACTGGAAGTTTCTGGAAAAGTGTGAAAAGGGAGATGAAATCTCTAGTTTGAAGGTGGCAGAAGAGGGGATGAATCCATGGAGGATGATAGAATCTCTTCTCAATCGTTATTGAATCCACCAGCAGAGGGTGAGAGCGTTCTCTCAATTGGTTGATAAATTCGCCCATGTTCATGATGGAGGAGGACATTCATGAAGATTTTGCAGAAAATGTAACGTCTTCTGGCGTTCATGAAGATATTGATCTTGATGAAGTTTTGAATAATAATAATAATATGGAAAGAGAGGCTGTCGTGGGTAATTATGATTAATTACCAAGAAAGATGTTGCAATCGGTGGATGATTCGCTAATTATGGAGATGGGCGCTAATCAAGGTACATTTAATTCTAAATTGATTCATCATGATACCATAAAGCCGTCTACATTTATCCCCAAATCATACTCAAATCTCTTTCCTTACCCACTTCCCCTAATTCCATCCTAATTCTTTGAACCTTCCATCCACGTGTACACCTATCCAAATCTCTCCTCTATAACAAATCCCTTTCGCTCATGATTCAAATAAGGAGTTGGGCTGTGATTTTGATTTTTTGGAGATGGGCCGAATGTTATTTCTAAGGATGTGGGCCAAGATTCAAATAATTGTCATGCTCAAAATATTAATTCGATGGGCCTTGTATTTTAAATAAATCTGATACTATTCCTTCTTCTAGCCATCAGCCCATGAACTTTAGCCATAACCCTTGTTTTATTCCTCTTTCGAATTGTAATGAAGATTCAGCCCATAATTCTCCTTGATCCAATAGCTCGTCCATGGCCTGTTCGCCAAACTCAATCTTATTAAAGGATCGGCCTAATGTTTCAAGTGGATCTGGACATTTGCATGTGAATGATGATGTATCTAACATTCAAAATCCACGTGTGCTTCTTGGTACTCAATTAAAAGAGGTGAATTATTATATTCTCCTAATCAAGGGGCGATCCACTCACATTTGTCAAAGGGTGGTGATGATTTTAATAATGGACTTGTCGGTTCATTTCAACGAGATGCTGATCCAAATTTATTAAAAAATGGAGATGTTCATAGTCATGGTGTTTTTGGCCCAACTCCACGTGAAGCTTCATCGATGAGTTCTGGAAAAGATCGAAGTATTCACGCATCTCCATTACATAATAAGGAGGTCCAGTTCAGTGGGTCTCCACGTCAACATGCCGACAAAGCCACGGGGTTAGTCAGAATGCTCCTAGTGTTTGTATGGATAGGTGTGGTGGAGTTTTTAATCGGCTTTCGGGTTTGGAGAAGCCGAATGCGTGGTATACAATTGAAGGGCACAACAAGGAGGTTCTTCAAGATTTCAGCAAGGCTGCGGGATTGGTTCCATTTAATCCCTCAACCGTGACTCCTCTTGGTTCCGTTGAGGCTTCCGATGGTATGCCGGTGGTTGATTTTTCAGATTTTGACACAGATTTTCTTGCAGGACGGTTAGGCCTCACCGTGGTTGGTAAGTTCTCGCAGCGGCATCCCCAACTCACATCACCTCACTCTGGCTCTTAGTAACATGAAGCTCAAAGGTACGCTTTCTTCGAAATTCTTGAATGCGCGTCATTTATTTATTCAGTTGTCTGATTATGATGATTATGCTCGCATGATTAGTGGTGTGCGTGATTTGCCTATTTGGTATATTGATGGATGCCCCATGCGGGTTTTCAAGTGGACTCCGAATTTCGATTCATCCGTGGAGACCCCCGTGGTAGCTGTGTGGTGTTGTTTGCCTGGCTTGCCTGTTCACTTATATGATCATTCTGCATTGCATGTCATTGGTTCTTTGTTGGGAAAGCCCATCCAGATCGATAGGGTGATTGCTAATCAGGAGAGGTATCAGTTTGCGCGTTTGTGTATTGAGGTGGATGTGTCTAAGCCCATGATTTCTGAGATTGGTATTGGGATTTGGGGGAAGAGGCTTGTGCAGAAGGTGATTTGAGACAGTTTCCGTTTTATTATGTTGACTGCAAGCATATGGGTCATTTGACATCTTCGTGTTATGCGCACGGACAGGTTCCTCGGCCGGATAGGCAGCGACATGAGGAGCCGAGGAAGTTTGTGAAGGCGGCTGAGACTCAGCTCAGCAGAAGCGCGAGGCCATCCCTAGATCGAGGGAGGGTGCGCCAGGCACTGTTTCGACTCATCATATCCGGCGAGAGGGGGAGACTCATCGTATCCTAGAACCTCGCCATCATCTGCTCCAGACGATGTAAAACCGTCTGAGGAGGCTCTATAACCTGCAAGATGTGAAGAGGGATAGTGGAAAGGGTGCTGCGAATCAAAGCCAACCGCCCATCAAAGGTGAGATGGCGATGAGACCAACTGTGAATGCGCACACTCATCCTCGCACACAAGCCATCAAACAAGGACGCCATCTGAGCACCCCCTATAAATCGGCACACCCAAATAGACAAAGGGAAGGATGCCTCGCCGATATCAAGTAACCTTCTCTACAATCGGCTGCCAACGCCATGCAAAATCCTAAAAAAGGTAGAAACTGCTCTTCCCCTAATTTATCTTCCGACTAGAGACCGCCCCATAATGTTCAAGGCACTCAACGAGCCGAATTAAGTTCGTGCGGCAAGCTTAGGTGAAGATAATGATATCATCCGCATAGGAAATATGAGATGGAGGAATAGCATTCCCCCACAACATGTACCTAAGCGAAGGCCTCTGCTCAAATAGGCGATCAAGCGACCGAGACAAGTAATTCGCTACCAGCACAAATAAGGAAGGAGAAAGAGGATCACCTTGTCGAAGACGTCGAGTAGACGAGAAGAAACCTGTCGGCGACCCATTCACAAGAACAGAAAATCAACAGTGCTGAATGCATCTATCCATCATACTCAACCATCCCGGAGGAAAATCCATTCGCTCCAGAACCCGCAGCAAGAAAGGCCACTGAATCCGATCATAAGCCTTAGCCCTATCAAACTTAATGGCCAGATTCAGACTCGGCCTCTTCTCATCCAAGTCATGAATGAGCTCCTGCGCCAACAAGGCAATATCACTCAGCAAGCGACCACGGACGAAACCTCTTTGTGTCGGCGCTACCACTAAAGGAAGTAAAGGCGCTAAACGCGAAGTCAAGATCTTAGAGATGATCTTGTTCGTCACGTTGCACAAGTTGATCGGCCTAAAATCCGTCCACACATCTGCATTTTGCTTATTCGCAAGCAGAACAATTGTAGTGGCAGTGAAACTGCGAGGCATGGGAGAACCAGCAAAGAAGTCAGCCACAACGGAGATAACATCCAGTCCAACTACCTCCCAACAGTGCTGGAAGAATAACGCCGTGAAACCATCCGGCCCGGAGATGCTCGCCCACTGATCCAAAAATTAGCAGCACTAATCTCATCGGCATCCGGCTGATCACACAAAGCCTGTCGGTCCACATCAGGCGAAAGAGCAGTAAGAATATCCAAATCCGGCTCATGCCGCTCACCCACATCCGAAGTAAGCAGCCTCTGGAAGAAATCAACAGCCGAAGCTCGGATAGCATCATCAGAGGTAAGCGTCTATTCCCTATCCTCAATGATGTGGATACGGGACCTAACATGCTTCTGCTTCACCCATCCCTGAAAGAAACGAGTGTTGCGTTCCCCCTCAGCTACCCAGGGAAACAACAACCTTCTGCTTCCAAAAATCCTCATCGATCTTGGTGCGCAACACAAACTCA
The DNA here is from genome assembly GCA_028984105.1 of Lavandula angustifolia. Taxonomy (NCBI): domain Eukaryota; kingdom Viridiplantae; phylum Streptophyta; class Magnoliopsida; order Lamiales; family Lamiaceae; genus Lavandula; species Lavandula angustifolia. Next base: position 29,001,089 of record CM054808.1, read on the forward strand.
GCTACGTGACGGTGAACCTCAGAACGAGTTTGAGGCGTAGGATCAGCATCATAAGCTGAGCCTCACTCATAGCCACCTCCGCATCTCTCAACCTCTTGAAGACATCCCCAGAGGTATCCCAATTCCACCCTTTGAGAAAATTCTTCACTCGCTTCAGCTTGAACTGCAGATTCACCATACCTTGAAAACCCGTAGGGGCTTCCCAAATCTGCCGGATCTCCGGAAAAAAGGTATGGTGCCTAATTCACATGTTCTGGAACCAAATGAGGATCTCGGCCTCTCAGCAGAAATCTGGCACCGAACCAAAAGAGGAGCATGATCCGAACAAGCACGAGGAAGATGAGTCACCCGAGTCAAAGCAAAGACCGACTCCCAATACTCGCTCAATAAAATCCGATCCAACCTCTGAAGCAGACTACCGGACTCCCACGTAAACATGGGACCATCAAACCGAGGATCAATCAGCTGGCAGTCCGCAATTGCATCAGCAAAATCATGAATTTCTCGATGCTTATCCATTGAGCTGCCCTGCCGCTCGTCATCAGACAGAAAAATGTTGAAATCCCCTCCTACAAGCCAGGGCCGACCCTCATTGGAAATAGCCACCTCGTGAAGCTTATCCTACAAGTCATAACTCCCCTCCTTACTACATTTTGCATAAACAAGCGAAAGGTAAATAGGCATCCGCAGAAGAGGTCCCAACACCCTCACATGAAGCAACTGCTCCGAATCATCCAAAATCTCCACCTGGAAACCATCATGACAGTATATTCAAATCTTGTTGCTAGTGTTTGAACCTCTAAAAGACCGACGACCCTGATAGCTAGGATTAAGCTCAGCCATATGTTCAAGCACCGCAACAAAAATCTCTCCAAACGGATATAACTCATCAAAACACGTTGGGTCTCCTTGTTCTCGATCTCACTCGCATTCCAAACCATGAAATTGATAGACATGGGAAAACAAGCAAGATTCCTGCTCCATCTGCCCATCCTGCTCCATGCGGACCGCTCGACTATCTGGACCATGGCTAACACCATCCCGAATAGGAACTCCAGATGATGGCCCCTTCTGAGCACGAGACTCACCTTGGGGCGAAGGCGAACCATCTCTAACAACATCCATGTTCGAGTTGCCTGTTGAAAAGTCCTGAGCCTCCATATAATCTCCTATCAAATCATCATCCTCAAGAGCAGAAAATGGATTCACTATCTCAAGAATAATGCTCGAAGCCGCCACAGCCTTGCCATTCTTGCCAACTACAATCCACTCGCCGATGGTAGTCTTACCTCTACTAGGAGCTCCGGAAGCTCCTCGAGAGGCCGGAGCAGCAGCTGCAGCCCTTGCAGGCTGCCTAGCTCCAGAAGTCTCGACGGATACGATGAGTTGGAACAGTGCCCGATGCACCCTCCCTTGATCTAGGGACGACCTCGCGCCTTTGCTGAGCTGTCTGAGTCTCAGCCGCCTTCACAAACTTCATCGGCTTCTCATGCCGCTGCCTATCCGGCCGAGGAACCCGCCCGTGCGCATAGCCCGAAGATGTCAAATGACCCACATGCTTGCAGTCAACACAATAAGACGGAAACCTATCTCAAGTCACCTTCTTCACAAGCCTCTTCCCCTGAGTCCCAATACCAATCTCATAAATCATGGGCTTATACACATCCACCTCAATACACAAACGCACAAATTGATACCTCTCTTGATTAGCAATCGCCCTATCTATCTGGATGGACTTTCCCAACAAAGAACCAATGGGATGCAATGCAGAATGATCATACAAGTGAACAGGCAAGCCAGACAAACGACACCACACAGCCACCACGGGGGTCTCCACGGACGGATCTAAATTCGGAGTCCACTTGAAATCCCGCATGGGGCATCCATCAATATACCAAATAGGCAAATCATGCACACCACTAATTATGCGAGCATAATCATCAGAATCAGACAACTTAATAAATAAATGACACACATTCAAGAATTTCCAAGAAAGCGTACCTTTGAGCTTCATGTTACTAAGAGCCAGAGTAATTCGATGTGAGTTGGGGATGCCGCTGTGAGAACTTACCGACCACGGTGAGGCCTAACCATCCTGTAAGAAAATCGATGTTAGAATCTGAGCACTCCGGCCACCTTCAAACTCGAGATTTCATCTCCCTTTTCACGTTTGTGAGCACTTTTTCACACCTTTTCTAGAAACTCTCAGTTTTGCTTTAGAATCCAAATCCCTTACCTTTTTCGGCCAACATAAATTGCAGATCCAGTCCGTGCGTTTCCAACCTGTACAACCTTCACTCTCTTGAAAGGACGTGTAGTGACAACATCTTTAACACCATCTGTACTACCGATCCCGACTTCATCCGACGGAAGAGGATCCGCCATAACACCTCCCTGAACACCAGATCTGGACATAAGCACTCAATCACAAGCACACAAGGCACAAAAAATTGAAAAAAGAGGAAATCACGGGAAAAATTACGGTGAGAAAACGCAAAAAAACTCAGAATAAACGGGAAGATTAAACACAAACGTAAAATTAAACAAAATCATGCAAAAATCAAGAAGAAATCTGCAACAATCTGAAATAATTTCTTATCTTAGGATTCTAATTCCTTTCCTTTTACTAATTAAGTAGGGGGAAACCACACCTATTTTTAACGCCAGAACCCTGATATGAAATATAAAGCATAAAATACCTTTCTAAAATTAGAATAGAAACCAAAGGGTAAATTCCCGGTATGTAACTTGCCCGAGGCAAGATCTTATTATTCCCAACTTGAGAACGGACAGCTAATGCGTTCCACTTATTGAACAGGGTTCTATGGCCGGTCTGTGACCCCTGGATGCCGAAGGCACCCTTGGGGTGATCTCTTAATTCCTACGGGGTGGAGATGATGGGGTCGGTCCATGGATTTTCCTTCCTTTTCTTTTGCCGCATTTTTTTTAGTGGGAGAAAGTAAAGAGAAGGCAGAGCGTTTGTGAAGGTGAGAATCTTCACCTTCACACATTTAATCAAGAAGAAGTATGCAAAAAACCGTATGGACATTTAATTAGATATGATATGTACAAACACTAGATTTAATTAGATTATTGTTGTTTAGCCTTTAGAATCACGATTCCCCGACCCCCCACAGCCCCCGGATGCTTTCCACAGTGTGTGTATGGTGCTGAAAATCTTGCAATTTAACATTCGGTTTTGCTTACTTCTTGCAAAAAATCAGCTTCTCATTTTCTTTCCGGGCGTTTGAAACCCATGGATTCAAAAAATTCAAGCACATATTCTCTAGGTCCATGATAGACAATTTTTCCTTCATACATGAGTACAATGTCATCAAATAAGTGATATGTCCCAGGTGCTGGCTGCAGGTGTGAGATAAAAGCAGTTCCCTTCATAAGAGCATCTACATCGGTCATCAGTTGCCCGTCCATATTGATGGATGGATGGAGAGAGTGCAATGTGAGATCAAGATGGATGGAGAGAGAATCATTCACATCCAATATATTAAATGGAGAGAGAAAGTGGGGAGATGGGCCCAAATTAAATGTTGAATGGAGTGAGAGCGTGGGAGGTGGGTAAGAGAGTGGGGGGAGGTGGGTCATATGAGGTGTAAAGTGGATACATATGCAATTTATTTTTTGCGATTTTGAATTTTCTTCTGTAATACACTAGATATACCGTAAATTTATTTGTTACTAAAATCCATTTGTCCTATATATAGAGTTGAAATTTTCCAAATTTTATACAACACATTTTACAATTATCCAATTCAAAGAATAAAATTACTCTTTAAAGTAGTGGGACTCAATAAAGTAAATTATTTATATGGATAGATGAAGGAATGTAGTTGAGTGTTTAAAATTTGAGTGTTTAAAAAAAAGCTGATGTGGCGGAGAGAGAATGTGATGGATGAATGTTTAAATGATTAAGGAGTGTAGATGCCCTAATGTGAACATATTGTTGAAGCATAGTGATGATTTGATATGTTGTAGAACTATCCAGTCCAGTTAATATTTCATCCATTAAAAGTACATTAGATGGTCCAACAAGAATTTCTCCAGCATAATATTTCATACCATAATAACTTTATTTTCTGTATGATTAGGTGGCACCAGCGAGATCCAGCTAAGGTAAGGTCGTGTCGCGGCTGCTCCACTCCGCTGCGGTCTGACTGAACTTCGTTGCCTTCCCGCGCGCGAAGCGAATGGGCGCTGTGCCGTGGGTCAGTTTCGGGGCGGTGAGTGAAGAGACACCAGAAGAATGATTCATTAGTGCTTCACACAAGCTAGTTTTTTCATGTTAGTGCATCCTTTTGAGTTGTTTACCTGTTGTGACTCATTTTCTCTGCCCTCCAGAAATTCCCCTCAACAAATCATCCCCAACTAATGTATCCGCACAAATATCAAGCCCCCACATCTTAAGAATGTATTATGTCACAACATTTGATTCATCACCTTCAGTGGTTGCTGCCTACATAATAAAAAAAAATAATTTAGAGTTTCTGCCTTGGAAAAAATGACTGGTGCAGTAGCATTAAGTTTTATGGATTTATTTCATGTTCATTGTTCTTAGAACACAGGGGAAGGGGGAAAGATTAATCTGCTTTATACTTGCTGAATATCATATAAACAGCCTCGCTTCCATACGTTTCCAGACAATAACGACCAATCATATGTATTGTAAATTTGCTCTACCTTCATGTATATATCAATATTAGGATCTGGTTTAATGTTTGCTGCTTTCTCCCTTCTCGACAATTCTGTCAGCATATCTATCCAAAGTTATACGCAACACAAACAGAGTTAGTGAAGAATTAAAACTTAAATCTTGTAACTTTAGATCAGTGAACCGTGATATAGTGGTTTTACAAACCATATCGCGAGCCAACACCCTGGCATCTGGCTGAAAAGGTTAAGGTTTCTTTTGACTGTCATTTCTCCTAGATGCACATCATGTTGGCTAGTGTATGCTGCAGTTTTTTTTTTGTTACGAATTCTTCCATTGTATGTCCGTTGTAAGTCACTTGACCTGAAAACTGGTGAAATGTAACTGTCAGTGTCAAGTTGAATCGTGTTGATTTTGAACTATTTGAGGTAGAAGTGATCATCATGACAACAATATTCTGCATTTTTTTACTTTTAGATCTGAATTAAGCCTTCCAGCTAAAGCCAGCAACAAGGTTGTCTTTCCAGAAATTGGAGTACCTAAGACTAAGAGCACGGTCATCCTGCAGGGCTTGATGATCCCATACACCCTTGAGGATGGTAAGTGGCTTCTTTCTGCTGCAATGTATACGAAGAAAGTTCAAGATCCCCTGATGATAAAGACAAGTCCTTGTTAGGTCGAGGCCCTTCTGCAATAAGTGAAGAAAATGCAAGAGTAGAGAAGGTATATTAATACCTCTATTATGTGTTGATGTGGAAGTTGATAAAAGAAGGGAGAGCCCTGCTTGCTTTGTAGGCTTCTGCATCAATATTTAGATGCTCGTATCTCCCTTCAATTGTCGGTATTCTGGAGAACAAAATAAACATGAGATGTATTGATTTGCTACCAAGACTCAGAAGGTAAAACTAAAAATACCTTACCTATCAATTCTGCTCCTAAGCTTTAGCAAGAACTTCTCATTATCATGTTCCACATTGTTAACCAATCTCTCCACCAATTTCTTCTTTTCCTCATATCAAAGATCATGCACATCCACTTCTTGCGCACCCTGTGATCCGACAAGAAGCCCTCTCCTCATGACGATCAAAAGTTGGCAATTTCTCCAGGTTAGCCCATTTCAGAGCCTCTTCATCACGTGAATAACGCCAAAATACTTCAGTGTCCGTACTCCTCCAATATGCGTGAGCTGTTTTCCCTCAAGCTGGAGCTCAGCCTACTGCTTGCTCGTAAGCTTCCGCTATCCATTATTGCAGAAATATCGAGACTAACAATATCCTTCTATGTTCTTTGTCTTATGACTATTAACCTTGTAATGCGAGATGGGGTTTATATATCTGTGCATGTTGGTATTAAGGGATGCTTTGGTTTTGTAATGGGGAGTTATGCTCATGGTATCTTCTGATAGTCTTTGTATGAAATCACTTTAGAATTTGAAAATTGCCAATCTTGATGAATTTTTCTTGATTTCCTTCTCAAGTTGAACTAGATGCCTATTAGTAGACTATTTTCACTACTGAAACGTTTGCTGCCTCCAGAAACACTGCTATTTTTCAATTTTTATTTTGCCCAAGTGGAAAAAGAAAATCGAATTTATGAAGTTGAGTTTTTAGATTTTGTGAGTTAATAATTTAATATTTGCACGGTTGAGATCTGGTGTGACACCATGATTAAGGAAGGCCTTTAAGTTTTACTACCAAATTATTTATGGAAATAGGGGTTAGTAGTGAGTAGGCCCGACCTATCTTACCACCACTATCATCTTGGGTGATTAAACATCGTATATTGATCATTAAATTCCTTATTTAGCTACTGCACTGTAAAAGTTGATGCAATTCCTTTTTAAATCAAAGAATCGAGTCTCTCATCCCTTTAAAAGACCTTGTAAGGGGGGAGCGGATATAGGATTATTACCGGCATAATAATGAGTTTTAACATAGACTTTTATGTAATGAATTGCGTCCCTTTCATCTGATTTGAGAATTTATACTTTGGCACACCTAATAATTTTATTCTACTCACTATGTGCCTCCTTTATCAACTACGAGGCTATGTCGTCTGCTTTCAATTGTACTGATATCTACTATACTTTCATCTAATTTATTTATCTTTGCCTACCATAATAAATATGAACTTTTTGTATGGATATGAATAAACAAAAGAGAGATTTAGGCTTCCACTGTCTTTACAAATAAAAAGGGCTTTTGGTATCGTGGGAATACAATTTCAGTAAATATTTTGGGTACACAAAAGGAGAAAAGATTGTTATTTTTCATTAGTTTGAGTTCCACCACCTCCTTTTTCATCATTTTTACTTTTTTCTACCATGTAATATTATGGGTGATGTGCAAAAATGTACATATCCAACACCTATAAATGCAAAAATGTACACTTGACCAAAATGCAAATATATATATATATATATATATATATATATTATTTTACACCTCTACACCTAACCTGCAACTAGCCTGCAACAATTTTCTCTCTCTTCTCCTACTTTTTGCAGAAAAGTGATAGTTGATGTAGACAAAAGTTGTTGAATTCTTCTCTCTTTCTCTACGTCACAATCATCTTTTATCTCTCTCTCTCTTTACATAATAAACATGCATGCATGCATGCATTTGATGAAGCACGAGAAACCCAACAGAAATCATGAGAAAGTTATTCTTGAGCACACAGCTTGTTACGTAGAAACTGGAATAATATTTTTGTTGCCTAGATACGTGATAAATTCGGACCGGCTGCCCAGAAATTCTTGTTAATTGTCGCATGCAGAAATTATTACGTATAAATTGTAGAAATTATTATGAAGATGTAGAAACTGGAATAATATTTTTATAAAGATGTAGAAATTATTACGTAGAAATTGTCGCATGCAAGTCAAAAAATTCTTGTCGCATGCAAGTCCAAATATTCTTGTTATAATTCTTAAAAAATTCGAATAATATTTTTATAAAGATGTTGAAATTATTACGTAGAAATTGTCGCATGCAAGTCAAAAAATTCTCGCCGCATGCAAGTCCAAATATTCTTGTTATAATTCTTAAAAAATTCGAATAATATTTTTATAAAGATGTTGAAATTATTACGTAGAAATTGTCGTATGCAAGTCCAAAAATTCTTGTCGCATGCAAGTCCAAATATTCTTGTTATAATTCTTAAAAAATCGAATAATATTTTTATAAAGATGTTGAAATTATTACGTAGAAATTGTTGCATGCAAGTCCAAAAATTATTACGTAGACAAATTGAATATTTCAATTGATTTTAGGAAATCATTGAAAACATGTACGATTTAATTGAAAATCGTTTCTAATAAATAAAAAACTTACCGAGACATAAATTAATAACATAGGTCGGATCCTAAATAAAGTCCGCATAGAAAAGAGAGATAGAAATACGTTCGAACAAACCCCAAATGTCGAGTACGAATGAGTAAGAAACAGAAATAGCTAAGGGATACAACTCTCCCACATCAAAGCCGCCATCCTTTTTCGGTACTCGATTAACGTGGATAGGCGAGTCATCATCATCGGTGTCGGATACTCGAATAGCAGCTTCTCCACGTACATGGATGCATAAACGCCGCAATTGATGTGGTCAAACTGAGTGAAGTGGGGGTCGGGGCCTAGAATAACCGGACAGTCGCGGCTAAAAGGACATTGACGCTGTCCATACTTGTGCTCCCATACGCCTGCATGCTCCAGAAACTTGTACAAGAATTTGGTCAACGGTACAAGTGTTCCAATTCTTGTCGGGCCGTAATCCTCGTTACCTCTATGCCACAGTGAGTCATATAACTCAACCTTCCAATCGTCAAGGCAGATACAAATTATTATCCAGTGGTCCGCGGGAACGAGGCACACTTCTATGACCTATACAATACAATGCAATTTGTAAGACAACGCAGTTTCAAAGGGTTTTTGAGTTTCTCGAAACTTACATAGCTAGCCCATCGTCATCTTGTGGTTGTGTCAATCGGCCCCTCTAGGGGAGTCCACCAAGTAAAATCCGCATACGGATCAAAGCTTCCCGTATACGGGTTGCAAGACTTATTTAACCACTCTTGTATGAGTGCGGCCTAAATCATGTGTAGTGTTAAGAAATTATATTGGAGAACTAAGTTAGATCCACAGCTTATATTATCTACTAAAACAATATAAACCAAAATTACAAAAATTATATTATCTACTAAGTTAGATCCACAACTTATATTACAAAGAAATCGGTATCAACCAAAATTGTTGATCTTTGGGTTCATGTACGAGAGCGAGCCTTCCCCCTTCCCTAAAAGTCGTCTCATTGAAGTTAACCAAATGTCAATCATCTACACAAAATCATAGTTAAACAATGTTAAAAATCAATTATGTTTGTACACTATAGAAACATAAATTCATGGATGTACCTTCGAGTCCATCATAACCCTGACATCTCCGACCTGGGTGAAGTAACTCTGGTGCAATATGAAGAGAGACTTAGGAACCCTAACGTACGCCATCACATCCCCCTCACGCCACTCGTTATACCCTTGGACAGTTTTTTCAATATACTCATCCAAGTCATCCGTGAGATCCACTATGGTTTGTTTCTTCGGTCGTCCCCTTCCCCGCTTGGCGGGTGCCTTACCCTTGTCAGGTGTCCTCTCAAACTGGATGGATAGCGGATGTGCAAATCCCTTTGGATATTGAACTCGTTGGGGCGAGACTCTTAAGATATGGCTTAAGTCTGGCTCCATCACAGGAATACGGGTCTCATCGAATGCCCTTGGTGGACTATTCTGATCCTGCAATTGATTTATAAAAAATTGTTATTACTCGGTAATTTATATAGTTTTAGAGAATGTAATTTGGAGTAATAGGTTATTAAGACAGAGTACTAAGTTCAAACATACCACATCATCATCCCACTAAGCAGTTGATTCATCCCAGTGTGCAGTTGAGTGTCTGGAACCCTCGGGCTCTGGCTGGGGCTGGGGCTCAACTCGGTGTGAGGAGGAGTGGCGGGAAGGTTCGGGCTGGGGCTCCGGTCGGTGCGAGGATGAGTGGCGGGAAGCCGATGGCGCTGCTCGGTGCGAGGAGGAGTGACAGGAAGCCGATGGCTCAACTCGGTGTGAGGAGGAGTGGCAGGAAGCCGGTGGCTCAACTCGGTGCGAGGAGGAGTGGCGGGAAGGCTCGGGCTGGGGCTCCGCTCGGTGCGAGGATCGGAGGAGTGGCGAGAAGCCGATGGCGCTGTCCGGTGAAAGGAGGAGTGGCGGGAAGGCTCGGGCTGGGCTCCGCTCGGTGCGAGGAGTGACGGGAAGGCTCGGTGTCGGCTCGGTGCGACATTGAGTGTCTCGAACCCTCGGCCTCTGCTCGGTACGACGTCGAGTGTCTCGAACCTTCGGGAGAGGCTCGGTGTGAGGTTGACCCTGTCTTCAACCCCATGCTCTTCAACACTCCCTTCAGATAACTCTTCAGTTTTGGGAGGACACTTTTCTCCACGTCTTTCGCACATTTCTTCCTAAACTCGGCTTCATTGAAATTTGGAGGCAGTCCATTAACCTCTGGGCCGCATCTCAGAAGAAGAATCTGAGTCGTTATCTTCCACATGCGTTTTCCCTTTTGTACGGGTGGATCGTCGCGTATTCGTCGGTGGTGATAACGGAGGGGATGCTTCCCTTGCTCTACCACGTGGCCGGGGGATACCCATGTCCCTCGCAGCCTCAGAACCAAACAATAACGTCTGATGCCAACGGTATTGCAGTACAATAGAAAATTTCTGATCGGACATTTTCGAAGTTACATGTTGTGATTTTTTATGAACCACAAACTAGTATTACAAATTCAATATGAATAACCTAGTTTTTTGAAATAAACACCAATAGAGCCGATATGAACACGAAAAACACAATGAAATCATACTATTCTCCAGTAAAGAACTTTTTCATACATTCTATGAATTCGTGTTTTTACAATTATCTTAGCACTACTAAAATAAATCAAATTACTCCATTTTATACCTAAACGGAATAACTATAATATAATCATAGTTATACCGTGCGTTAACTTTTTTATGTTATTCACGCGACTTCACATATACATTAAGCTAACCACATACTTATATATCTTCTATCCCCCTAATATTTTAAGCTAATCTCAAACAGTATATATATTAAGTTAATTTCATAGTTATATATAATAAGCTAATCTCATAGTTATATATCTTACCTATAGTTATATATTAAGCTAATTTCATAGTTATATATTAAGCTAATTTCATAGTTATATATATTAAACTAATCTCATGCCAACTAAACGCATACAATGCATGCCAACTAAAAGCTTACGGTGCATGCCAACTAAAAGCTTACAGTGCATGCCAACTAAACGCATACAGTGCATGCCAACTAAATGCATGTCATCTAAACTGTCTCGCCAACTATTCCACTCAAATTAAATATTATGTTTGTCTTATTCAATAGTACAAACTATCTCGTCAACTATTATGTTTATTTTATTTAATAGTACAAACTGTCTCGCCAACTAAATTTAAATAGTTCAGAATTTTGAGAAAATCAGTAATTTAAATTAACGAAATTGATGAAATTATATTAACACTAAACCCTAAATTAAATTGCTGAAATTGCCTAAATTCCCTAAATTAAATTATCGAAATTGGCTAAATTAAAATAACGGAATTCCCTAAATTAAATTATCGAAAATCCCTAAATTAAATTATCGAGACCATCTAAATTAAATTAATGAAATTTCCTCATTTAAAAAATGAAATTCCCTAAATTAAATTCATGAAATTGCCTAAATTAAATTATCGAAATTGTCTAAATTAAATTGACGAAATTTCCTAAATTAAATTGACGAAATTCCCTAAATTAAATTGAAGAAATTCCCTAAATCAAATTGAAGAAATTCCTTAAATTAAATTAACGATATTCCAAAAGTATATCTTCAAAATACTAAACCCTAAAAATATTACAATTTCCGTCAAGAATATAAATCAATTCTAAAATTATTATCGAAATTCCAGAAGTATATCTTCAAAATATCTTCAAAATATTACAATTGCACACAAGATTTATAAAAATCATATACTAAATCAATTACGGTATTTCTATCAAAATATTATCTATAAGCATGCTCTACAAAGATAATAAATCAAAATATATAAACCTAAAATAAAACTAACTTGTCCATTGTTAGGATCGAATTCCATTGAAGCCTTTTAGTGAAAGAGGGAGATGAAGCTAATCTCCGATGTGAAGTATTCTCAGTTTAAGGGGAACCTATGTGAAGTGGGACGAACAAGATCAGCAAGGGAGTGTCAAGAAGAAAAGAGGAGGTGTGAAGAAGGAGAGAAGAGATGTGAAGAACTCTTAATTTACTTTCGTCTGCCTTCAATCAAAAATAATTTCCCATATATTCGTTTCAGCAGGCTTTGACTACTTTTAAGATGGGTTGAAAATGATACAATATTTTTACGGATCTCAATTATTGGTTAGGTTTCATGATATAATGTATTATATACATGATAATATTGTATAGACTATATAGGATAATATTGTATTTAACCTTGTATATACTATATAGGATAATATTGAATCCTATTTAGTTTCGAAATTGGATAATATATAGGATAATCTTGAATATTTTTTGAATATATATATCAAGGTTTTACGTAAGAATAATTACTAATCTATGATTTTATATAATATATATGATAATATTTATCAAGGTTTTACGTAATAATAATTAGGGACCCTAATATTCTCATTTCCGTTATCAACCCTAATCTCATTTATGTTATCAACTCTAATATTTCGCATTATTTCCCATTTATTTTCGAAAACATTGATCAAGGTCTTCAACTTTTTCAAATATAATATTCGAATGGATTCAGATATTTTTGGAATATTTCGAATTCTTGATATTTTTCAAATATTGGAATGGATTCAGATTTTTTTTAATATGACAATTTGAACTAAAAACGAAGCAAATATTTCGAATTCTTGATATTGGAATGGATCACAAATATCTATGTATCTACAAATCTCCTACCATGACACTAAACGAAGCAAATCTCCTACTACCAAACAAATTCTCCTCATTCTCTTCCACCATACAATATCACGTGAAAGTGAAAGTGAAAGTAAACCATAAAGCACACAAATATGCAGAATCTGATTTCTAAGACTTAGGGAATATATTTTGATTCCTGCAAAAAGTGATTGAATAGAAACAGAAAGGGACAAACATATGCAGAGGGAGAGAGAGAGAGAGAGAGAGAGAGAGAGAGAGAGAGAGAGAGAGAGAGAAGTGTCTTCAACGAGAGAGGTCTTCAGCGAGAGAGAGAGTGATCTCTTCAGCACCGAGAGAGAGAGACAATGGTTACTGGTTTAACATGCATATGGTTTTTTCAGATTATAATAACGTTAATATTCTCGAGAATGGGTACTGGTACAATGGTTTCATGCTCCGAAAAAACATGTGACATCTCTGGTTCGATTCCTATTAGCAACTTATATTTTCATTTTATTTTGTTTAGTCTACACTTATCTTCTAGAAATAAAAAGGTTACAATTTGTTTGAGAATTGAAAATGACATAGAGGTATGTTACTTTGGGAATAATATCGAGGTCGCGGGTTCGAGCTCTCTACAGCTCAAATAAATACAGTCTTTTTTTTTAATATCAACATATCTTATTTCGTTGAAAACGAGGTAACACAATAAACTAGGCAACAACCAGCCGACATACACCTGAACACACACCTGCACACACACTGAATGTGAAATAGGCTTTTTTATATATTTTTGCATTTATGAAAAACCATGTACATTTTTGCATTTTACAACTTTGAAATGTACACTTTTGACATTCACTCTAATATTATTATGTTTATTATCTGTATTTTTTTTTACCATGTTCTAATATTTGTTTGTATTGTCTCTGCTTTTAATTAATAATGTAATGTTGAATTATTTTTAGTAACTTGTATATCAACATATTGGTGTCCTTAACTATTAAAAAAATATCGAATTACTAAGATATCTTCTAACTCACGTAATTATGTATTTGAATATCATTACCATCGAGACGGAAATGGATCATATAGAGAGACTGCTTACATAAGATAAAAGAATAAATTTGCACCCTTTATTTTATTATTGGATTATTTGGATTGAATACGCTCTAAAATATTCCTTATAACTATTCCTTATATATATTATGCATAATGACATGTATGAAAAAATAAGGAATATGCATAACATATAAGAGTATGCATACTTCCTATCTTTTAATATTATTCTTCCTATCGGATCCATATTCCGTCGAAACTATCATATTAGTGCAATAGTATGATTTATACTTCCTTACATTTCGCATATATTAAACAATAATAAAATAATTTATTCTTAACGGAAGAGTGAAAAGCATTTGTGGTTCCTACTTCCAACATTTTTTAGTTTAGTATCTTTACTTTAAAATCTTCAATTTTAGTTCATGAAGTTAACAAAGACTTTCCACTTTAGTGCCTCCATATTATCTAACCGTTACTTAAATGTTACAAACGCTGTTTTATAGAGAAGGGTTATCTGTAAATCATGTGCATTTTTTTTAATATTTGTTTATGTAATAATTTTATTTAATACTAGTTTCATGTTAAAGAAAACAGAAAACGTCATTGTTTAGTTCATGGATGTTGCTCTGGAGTATTACTTAATTATTCTAAAATCTAGTAATGTTTTTCAGCCACGAGCATTTTAACGGATATTTAAATAAAAAATATAACATAAATAATATTTAGAAAAAAAGATTGAACATGATTTTTTACCTTGGTTTTGTGCAATAGCCTCAAAACTAAACAAGATAATTAATGTCCCAAACCAATTATAGACGGCGTACTCATCATCGGTCTTAATTGATTTTAAATTCATAATCTTCAATCATACGTTAAGCACTTTTACATATTGTGTCATCTTAAAAAGATAAAATGGATGCACATAATTTTACTATGATGCCCTTCTGTAAATCAGTATTAGTAAGGAAGACACCAAAATGGAAATGCTTTATTAAGGAAACCGACAGTATGCACAGGTGATTAATTTAGAGTTGATTTAGTGTTGAATCCCGTTTTATTAGATTTAAAATTAATAATATATTTATAAAGTTGAGGAATTATAATTGATTTGTTTTTTTAAAGAAATACACCAAACTTAAAAGAAATAAAAAATTAAGTATGGACACCACATTCTTTTCACTCAAAAAGGAATTGACGATCGTGGCTTGCACGATCAGAGGCGGAACACAAGACGAACCGTACACTCCCTCTCTCTCTCTCTCTCTCTCTAATTCACGCCATTACAATACAGACCCAATTCAAGTTAATCAATAACAATAGCTCAGTAATCTAGGGTTTTTGAAATAGCGCCCTTTTTCAAAAGTAGTAGTTTTCCATCTTTTGTAATAGAAAATGGGCGATCGTGAAATTGTGGAAGGCGCGTATCTGGATAGCTTGCTGAATCTGGAATCATTGAGGAAGAGCTTGGTGCGGCAGGAAGACACCATTATATTCAGTCTGATTGAGAGGTCCAAGTTCCCAATTAACTCGCCCTTGTATCATGAATCTCCCGCTTCTTTGTTCCACTTCTTCCTCAAGGAATCCGAAGCTGTTCAAGCTAAGGTACTATATTCAACTGTTCTTGATTCTCTACATTCGTTCGTATTATACAAATTGATATTAATTTTAATCGATGTTGTTTTTGTAAACCACTTTTCATTTCATTTCTTGATATGGTAATAATGATGATGAATTATACCTTAACAATATGGGAATGCTTTTAGAAAAGCTAGATGCCAATTACTGAGTCAACTGATTGCTGGTGCTTGGGATGTTAAACTATTCTACATCTTTTAAAGTTTGAATGTTTGAAACTTTGACGCAATTATATTCAAAAGGGTGCTTCTAAATGCACACTAAGATTATCAATGCAATGCATAGCTTAGTAGTCTTTGCAGAATAAGTTTCTGATCATTTCTGGTAAATTGTTGTGTGCTTGATCTTGTTTGCAGGCTGGTCGTTACACGTCTCCAGAAGAAAACCCCTTCTTCCCAGATGCTCTACCACCTCCTCTGCTGCCTCCTACTGAACATCCACCAGTAAGAACTAATCAGAATTTGAATGTGTTGGTAGTAAATCATGCAGCAAGTTCTTGCACTATATCAAGATTCTTTTTATGTCATTTCTAGGTCTTGCATCCTTCGGGAGCTTGCATTAACATCAACGAAAAGATATTGACTCTCTACCTCAAGACTCTACTTCCTCTCATCGCTGCAAATGGTGATGATGGGAACTATGCAGCCACTGCAGCCAGTGATCTAGCATGTTTGCAGGTAAAAAAACACACCCACTTCTTCTTTTTCGAATAAAGATCTGAACTTGAGACTGGAAAGTGGAAAGTATATTCATTTTGTTCCTTTAAAGATCAAGTTTTCTTGTTTTAGGCGCTCTCTAGAAGGATCTATTTTGGGAAATTCGTTGCTGAGGTTAAGTTTAGGGATGCCCCTCAAGACTATACCCCGGCTATACGTGCCAAGGATAGGGAAGCTTTGATGAATTTATTGACATTTGAGAGCGTGGAAGAGGCGATCAAGAAACGAGTGGAGAAGAAAGCAAAGATATTCGGGCAGGATGTGGAACTCGAAGTAAATGAGAGCAATGGGAAGTACAAGATTAAACCAACAGTAGCTTCGCAGCTGTATGGAGAATGGGTGATTCCTTTAACTAAATTTGTTCAGGTGGAGTACCTTCTTCGTCGTCTCGATTAACCAGGTCAACCATTACACCCTCACTCTGTTCCCATTTGCTCTGCTCTGGGTTTTCTCTGGATCAGTTTCAACAATGGAGCAGCATCATTTGTTCTGTGTTTTTACCTTTGTTGGAAGAACTAAATATATTAATATATTGCTCCAGATTTCTTGTTGCATTTTAGTCTTTTTTTCAAGCCCAATTTAATCAAATGTCTTAGACATTTTGGGGTGTATTATTTGCAGAAGAAGTGCAAAAGGCAGCTGTTTTGGATTAATTAAACCATAGCTGCTTCAAACAAAATTCATCCTTTAATTTTAGGGGATTTTTCGATTACAATCAGATTCTAAAATTTTAACAAACCACTTATATCATATTAGAATTAAACTTCAATTAATATTAAATCGTTGTGGGACAACAAAATGTAAAACAATGTTCTTCAAATTAAGACAAAATCATTCTTGTCCCACATGATAAAATAAACTATAGCATAAAATGAATGTGATCATTATATTTCAAATGTGCATGTATCGTAGAGGTCTCCAACGCTCCCGTAAATAAGGGGAATCCCTTATTTTTTTCCCTTCAGTGGTTTCACATCCGTTGCACAAAAAAGCGGGAAGCAAAAATTCTCCCCTACACATACGGGAAAATCCCCCCTATCGCTTCCCATATCCAATTTCTTTTTTTTTTTTTTAATTTTTGGCATCATCTTTTGCATAAAAGGTGAGAAGAAGAAGAGAAATTAGAAGAGAAGAAGAGGACCACCGCCGGAGACAGAGATGGCAAACCGTGTTCTCGCCGGAGACAAGAGATCGGCGACACTCCACCCCTCCACCAGAGCTCTTCCGCCGTCGTTTGTTAATTGGATCTCGCGGTCTGATGCTCACCGTCTGTTGAGCTCTACCGATCGGTGCTCGCTGTCGATTGGAGCTCTACCGTCTGGTGCTCACCCAGATTGAAGATCGAATGAGGGAGAAGAGAAGAGCAAAGCATTTTATAAAATACAGAGGAGATCGAATGGAATGAGAGACAAGAGAAGAGCGAGAGTAAATACAAAACCGTATGGGAATGTAATTCATCATTTTGATTGTCTTATTATTTTATAAAATACATTGTTTACAATTATATAGAATAGATAATTTCAACCTTTTATATTGTTATATATTTGTAAAATATAATATTAAATACATATGTAAAATATTGAAATATATTTATAAATACATTGTATAATTTTGGAAAATTAAAATGTATACATACATATTATATAAAAGGAAAATATATGATATAAATTTAAATTCTATTCTAATTATTCAAAAAATCAGGAACATCATCTTCGGAGGTTCCAGTGCCCGAGAATAAATTTCGGAAATAACTGTCGTTTTGTGGGTGGTTGCATTCCCTGCTTCTCGTAAATTTTAGCTTGCTAAAGACGAAGAATTTCACATTTGCACGAATCATCAATGTTTTTCAAATCAATCATTATGACGTTATCATCTCTAATTATTTGCTTAAGCTCGGTTTTCTTGTATGTTGAAGCATTGAGTTAAAAGAGATGAACGAGACCTTGATGCTCTGAAAGAGATATGTCAGCCACAAATATTGAATTTGAAGCACCTCAACCTGATCGAATTAGAAGCTTGACGGAGCGGTTTAGTGAAATTAAAGACACAAACGCTCATTTCGACCTCTGGAATGCACTAATTGATCACTTGTGGAATGAATATTCATCTTCGGGGAATTAGATATTATGTAATCTATCATTTTTATTTAATTAATTTGAATTATCTTTTTTGCAATTAATGTAGAATTTATTTTTATTTAAATAATTTGAATTATCTTTTTTTCAATTAATGTAGATTTTTAATTATGCATTTTTCATAAATAATATTATTATATTTGACTTAATTATATAAAGTAATTGCATTTAAAAGTGATTTATAAAATTAAAAAAATAAAAATATTATGGAATATTCTTTTTTAGGGGAGGAATAGGAGAAAATCGTTGGAGACGAAATACTGTTTTCGCACAAAAATAGGGATAGACTCCTACTATGAGGAAACCCTTGGAGTGCTCTTAATATTCCGTTATTGCCCTCGACAGATAACTAGAAAATTTAAGGTACTCTTTGCAATAAATTGTGCATTAATTAATGAATGATTAAGATTCCTTAATTAATCGAAAGCAACAAAGGTTGATTTACGTGGAAACACGTGCACGTGAGAACTTAGTAGAGTATGATGAGAATGAAAGGAAGAATGAGACATCAACACACAACAATTATGTTCATTCCCGTAATTTTGATCGAATGCGACAAAACACTCATCAGATCCGACGTGAATCAAAATTCCCTTGATCTTGCCAAAAATTAACCAAGAAAACGAGATATGCCCTTTTGCAGCCTTTGATTCCTCCCATTGGAAGCCAGTTCAACACACAGACTAAGTGTGATTGTGAAGAAATGTCCACGTTGAAAAGAGAGATGAGTGTTGCTTGCAGCCTCAGCAAAATCTAGCTGCACTCTAGTTTGCGATGCCACTTTCTTCAACGTTAAGGATGTAACGTCTCTTACATATGCACATATATCGCTGTCTCTGATTTCTGTTTTCAAGATTACCTAATCTGGGAAATTTGTTACCAACACGTGTTTCCGGCCTGTGTCCGAGAGCAATGTGGCTGGTTTTTCCCCGGCAGGTTTAGGGTTTGATTGGTTAGGATCTTGGTGAAAAAGATGGCTCTTTTCCGCAAATTCTTCTACCGGAAGCCGCCGGAAGGCCTCTTGGAGATCTCTGAAAGGGTTTATGGTACGTGATTATTTGTTTGGATAGGGGAAATCAGTTTGTTTTCTTGAAAAGGTGGTTTCCTGTTTATTCCCAAATTTAATGTATGTATGCAACAACAAGAGTTCCATTGAATACAAATTGATGCATTTAAGAATGAATGTAGTTATTACTCTTGGAAGGGGAAGACCAAATTTAATGTATGTCTCCGAAAGGGTTTATGTTACGTGATGTTTGTCTGTGTGTGTTTTCCCTTCAGGAAGCTTAGTTCTGTTTGATGGGGGAAATGAGTTAGTTTTCTTGAAACTGTTGATTCGTTTGGGGGTTGTCTTTGTATAGTGTCCAACTTATTACCAATCTTAATGTAATGTGTGCAACAATTTGTAGAGGTTATACAAATTGATTGGCATTTTGGGCTTATTACTCTTAGAAGGTGAAGACTTGAGATGTGTAATGAAGTGTTTATCTGGTTTTTTGTAGTGTTTGATTGCTGCTTTACTACGACGAGTACATTGGGTAGTCACGAGTACGAAGTATATATTGGGCATATTGTGGATCAGCTCCGGGACTACTACCCTGATGCATCATTCATAGTCTTTAGTTTCGGGGATGGAGATTACCAGCACGACATTACTAATCTACTATCTAAGCATGACATGACAGTGGTTGATTATCCCAGCCACAATGAAAATTGCCCTGTCCTCACGGTGGAGATGATCCACCACTTCCTTAGATCGAGTGAAAGCTGGCTTTGCATCGGGCAGAGGAACGTCCTCTTGATGCATTGCCAGAACGGTGCTTTTCCTGTACTGGCCTTCATGCTGTCAGCATTCTTGATATATCGGAAGCTATACACCGGAGAGAAGAAGACTTTGGATATGGTATACAAGCAAGCACCTCAGGAGGTCTTGCAGTTGTTCTCTCCTATGGATCCATCGCCATCACAGTTGAGGTATCTGCAATATGTCTCGAGACGGAACATAGGCTCGCGCTGGCCCCCCTTGGACAGGGCTCTAACGTTAGACTGTGTCATTCTTAGAACCATCCCTAATATGGATGGAAAGGGGGGCTGTCGTCCAATATTTAGGGTGTATGGACCGGATCCATTAATGGCTGCTGATCCGAAATCTAAACTGCTTTTCTCTATGCCAAGAAGCAGAACTCTGGGTTATTTCAAACAGGTGATTTTCTGCATTTCTTATTTTAGCTTTTCTCCAATCAAAATTTTGTACAGCTAAGAGGAACATTGTCTGATGAATCTCCTTTCTTTGTTTATGTAGCTTTTGAAAGAGTTTCTCATTTAGATTTTTTAAATTTTGTTATCCCTATACTTGATTAGCCATTAAGATATGTTTCAATGTTGTTGATTTAGTACCTGTTGCCCTTCTGTATGGTTCTTCATTCTATTTATAGTGTTTTCTTCTTAAAGTTTGTCGAACTTTTTTACAGGCAGATTATGGACTTGTTAAAATTGACATCAATTGCCATGTACAAGGTGATGTTGTGCTCGAATGCATAACTCTGGACGATAACCAAGAAGACGAAGCAATGATGTTCCGTGTGATGTTCAATACAGCATTTATCAGATCAAATGTGCTGATGCTTACTCGTCAAGAAATTGACACATTGTGGAACATTAAATCTCAATTTCCGGAGGGCTTCAGAGCAGAGGTATGTATGCATCTATCCTGTTGTCCTAAATCTGCCATTGCTTTAACATCTTCATCCTTGTATTTGAATTCTTGTTGTTTGGTTGGGTTTAGGTTCTTTTCTCTGACATGGATTCCACATCTTCAATTGTTATGCTTGATTCACCAGTCTTACATGACATAGAAGGTCTTCCTGTTGAAGCATTTGATCAAATTCATGACATATTCAACGACCTCGACTGGGGGGATACAGAGCTAGATAATGCTCTTAACATAATCCAACAGATGACAGTGTCTAGTATTCTTGAAGAGAAACTCGATTTTACTGGTTTTCCAAGTTCCAGAAAGGAGAACTGGCAGAATGCTCCCCAGAGTGACAAAGATGAACAACTAGACGATGATGGCTCTAATGCTGCTCGCAAGAGTGATTTTCTTGCAAATGAAACAACTTCTCCTTCTCCAGGGAGTGATCTGGGAAGCGCGACTAAGAACACTGAATTGCATGTTTCCGTTCAAAGACATGCTCAGTCTAAAATCATATTCCCAAGAATCTCGAAAAGCTCACCATCTCTTCTTCAAGCTTCATACGCTACTCCCGCACAAGATTCGACTGTTGCTCTCACAAGATACCGTAGTGCACCAGTAGGAATTACAGCTCTGCTAGAAGACCATGCTGAGTTTAGTGAGAATGAAATCTGCTCCATGGCCTCAGAATATTCTGTATCAGCAACGAGTCCACAGCTAGTGAAGACTGATGCTGCTCCTCCTCCTCAGCCACCACCACCACCACCACCACCACCATCACAGTCTAGTTCTGACTTATCTGCTCCTCCATATCCTCCTCCCCCGCCACCTTCTACTATAGCAACAACTCAGCCTCTACCTCCCCCTCCTCCCCCATCTTCTGCAAATGTCTCATCTGTACAGAGTTCGCCGAAAACCATCCCTCCTCCACCAACGCCATTACAAGGGGCGACCCCACCTCCACCACCTCCGCCTCAAAGTGCAGGCTCAGCTAAGAACAACCAAGGTGTTCCACCTCCGCCTGCTCCTCTTTTCAAAAAATCTGGCGGCTCTTCACCACTGCGTAGTCTGTTGGGTGGGAAGGGGAAGCTGCAACTAGCTACAAAATCTGGAGGGCAGGTTAAGAAAACATCCCTCAAACCATATCACTGGTTGAAGCTGACCAGGGCTATGCAGGGAAGCTTATGGGCTGAGGCGCAAAAACCTGAGGAGGCCTCAAAGTATGTTATTACGCTCTGTCTATTTGTATTTTCCACCTGAACTACTCTCATCAAATTATGCAAGTGGTATTGATTTTGTCTTCTCTTATATAATCTTTTACAGAGCTCCTGAGTTGGACTTGTCTGAACTGGAGAGTCTTTTCTCAGCTAATGTTCCGAACCCAAATGGAGGTCTTGGTCGAAAAAACAGCATGCATGGCTCAGCTGCCAAAACTGATAAAGTCCATCTGGTAAAGTGGAAATAGTTATTACATGGATGCTTAGGAAATTAGTGCAGAAATGGAAATACGTCTACCTTCTATATTCATGCACATGCACATTCTCTATGAATAGACGTATTTGTGAACGTATCCTTAAGTTTGAATTTAAAGGCATTCATATGAGAAGAAATACATTGGTGTGCGAAATCTCAGACTATTAAGATTATTCTCTCCAGAAATTCCTCTTCGTAAACAATTTAATACAGTAAAACACTTAAAGTTATGCCCCTTTTGTCTTTTGCACTCAATCCTGTTTTCTTTCACTTGCAATCATATTATAGGAAAAACCGGAAAAAAATCTTCTTCAAATGTTTCTGTTACTCCTGCAGATTGAGCTCCGAAGGGCGTACAACTGCGAAATCATGCTGACAAAAGTTAAAATTCCTGTGTCTGATTTGATGGTAGGTAAAATTTAGTCAGTATTTACAGTAAATTTATGCGTTTGTTCAACATTCCAGCTTATGCTTATCACAATTCAATAGCATCAGTTTATGTTTTCTTGGAGTAGCGATCAGTCTTTTACTACTGACTTAAAAAGTTGGTGCTGTTGATTGTGGGAAGTAGGAAGTGTTCATTTTGTGGTGAGAATGATGTTAAGATACATAATGTTTATGAGATTATTCAGCCGTTCACTTTTGTTGGTTACAAAGTAGTATTGGGTGTTTATATAAAAAGTAATGGTGAGATGCACAACTTCCAAAAAGCCCAAGATCATTTGCTACTAGCTTTGACAACCAAAAGGTTATCAATTCATGAGGAAAACATCGGAATGTATTGATCCCTCATAATATATTATAACAAGGAGATAAGGAAACAAGTTTTAGTTAGTTTTTGCTTAGTGTTTTAAGTGATAGGAATGTTTTCCAGATGTTTTATTAAGTTTTAGAATGTTTTCAAACTGCCAATTGGAGCAGTGCACCATTTGCAAACTGGTCAGAACTTGGTTATAATGGTCGTAGGCTCATGGCAGATCATAAGGAGAGACATGATGACTTGGCTCCAGGATAATAACCTATTCAGATAGGAGTACTTTTTTTTTTTACAATTTATTGATCAGTTAGCCTTCGTACTTTCTCAATTATTAATTGAAAGTCAGTGTTTGGACTGATAAACATGAATTTCCTCTTTTTGTAGTTCTTCATCTATCACATAATGTGAAGTAGTTATATCTTAAGTATTTCGTTTGCTTCCTTTGATTGTTGTATCGGCATGTTTTATACAGGATTCAGTCCTTGCTTTGGATGACTCAGCACTGGATGCTGATCAAGTTGAAAATCTTATAAAATTTTGTCCCACCAAAGAAGAAATAGAACTCCTCAAGGTATTTCCTCAAACTATATACATCTTTCACATTCATTGTTCATCAGCCTATTATCTTTCTTACTTATGAATATGTAACTGCATCATGCAATCTATCTCATCCTGTTCTCCAATTATTTTATATATAGAAGAAATATTTAAGGCATGTTCTGATTATAACTTTTTCTTCCAGAACTACAATGGTGACAAGGAGAATCTTGGCAAGTGTGAACAGGTGATGCTATTATTATCTCCTGGAAACCGGAATTAACGTATTTCTTTTCAGTCCAATATGTTACTTCCGTTCTACCCCGCTCTCTCTTTTATGATGAATCTAAAATCTTATAATGCTACAAACATATCAAAGAAAGTGGCTTACCTATTAAGCTAGTCAAAGCTAATTTTAGTTTCTTACATCATAGTCTTATTGCCATGTGTTGCAGTTCTTCATGGAGTTGATGAACGTTCCACGTGTTGAGGCTAAGCTAAGAGTTTTCGCATTTAAAATTCAATTTTCCTCCCAGGTAAGAAGATGTTATAACCTTACTGAATCCAGCATCAGTGATGCAAAATAAAATAATATGAACGAAATCTGCACGCCTTGATGAATTTCCTCGCAACCTCTGTCACGTTAAGCTCTCGGTCCAAAACCCTAGTTCACAATCATGCAAGGTAAACCCACAGATGATGATATTATGCTGAGATAGTAATTGAATACGAAAAGGAAATTTAATTCAACTAGGAAAGCGATCAACGAATTCCAAAAGAATTCGCCCAATTCAAGACATAACGTCTCGACCAAAAAATACATTCCAAGTTCCAAAAGATAACCTAAACTAGGGTTCTCATCCTTATTTATAGGATGGAAGCCCACAAATTATTGACGCAAATAAACAAGCCTAAAAATATGAAAATAATAATTAACTAATACGGAAATACGGAAATAAATATTTGCTTAAGAGGAATGAAGACTTCACGTGCCCTGCATGCACGACCATGCACAATCAACTATCCTTGTCGGCGTCGAACATAGAACTTGGCAAATCTATTGTTCGGCGTCGGCGTCGGTTCTTCCATCTCTGTTCCCTCCTCCGAACGCTGCATATCAATTCCCTCCCCCTCAAAAACGGCCTTGTCCTCAAGGCCGAAACTTGGAAATTGTTTTCGAAAATCTTCTAACTCTATCCACGATGCTTCATCCTCGCCCCGATTCTTCCACTTCACCAACACTTCACGCACGCAACCATTGGCCGTTACTACTTCTCTGCCCCACATCACCTTCTCCGGATCAAAAATATCCTCTTCTTCGACCTCCAATGACTCCGGCAATGTAGATTCCACAGCATGGTCACCCACCACTTTTTTTAATTGACTTACGTGAAAAACCGGGTGAATCCGACTTCCCGGAGGCAGCTTCAGCTCGTATGCAACTGCTCCAACTCGCCTACAAATCTCAAAAGGCCCATAAAATCTAGCCGACAATTTAGAATATTTCTGACGACCTACCGAATTTTGACGATACGGACGAATCTTAAGAAAAACAAATTCGCCCACAGCGAACTTGTTAGAGTAAAGGGATTCGAAAGGCACAATAATAATAATAATCAAACGAAAATTCAATTAATCGAAACAAAAGCCAAAAACTCGAAAGTCGAGTCCCACGGTAGGCAACTACCGGCCAAGCGCTCACACGCCGAGTCCAACCAAGATAATAATCTTCGCTCCTCCTCTCCCCTAACACATCTAATATATATATAATAGAAGTCCTATCTAAATAAGGAATCCAATAAGTAAAAGGAAATTGGCCTTACAATTGGCCAGGCCCGTTATATGGGCGATTTATTCAAAGCATAAATACTAAACCCTAATTAATCCACTTAAGATCCATGCACCGCCATGCACCGCGATACCCTATTTCCCATGCATACGTATACGTCCAACGTCCCCATGCAAACTCTCACATGTATTCTCTCGGCCTTCGACTTCGACTCCCACGTTTCGAGTCCTTGACTTTCTCCGATACACCACGTCCCTAACAACTCCTCCGCCCTTCCAAACAGCCTTGTCCTCAAGGCTGAAATTAGGAAATTGACCCAATAATTCAGACATTTCTACCCACGTCGCATCATCTTCTGATTTGCCGAGCCATTGAATTAGCACCTCGCGTACCCTATCATCTCCCCGCCAAACCCAACGATCCTTCAAGATCCACTCGGGCTCAAAATCAGGATTAATGGCCCACCATTCTTCCGGTAAACTCGACGAGCTCTCATGGTCTCCAATCGCAGCTTTAAGTAGAGAGACATGAAATACCGGATGCAACCGGCAACCATCCGGCAACCGTAATCGATAAGCCACCGCGCCAATACGCTCCTCTACCCGAAAGGAACCGTAATAACGAGCCGCCAACTTCGCATTCTTGCGCTTAAATAAGGACACCTGTCGATACGGTCTTAACTTTAAAAACACTTGTTGTCCCACTTCATAAATGATTTCCCGTCGATGTTTATTTGCGGCCTTCACCATGTAATCTTGCGCACGCCGAATATGTTCCGTCAAATGCTTTAGTGCTCCATCCCGATCACATAACTCATCGGCCACGGCTTTCACTTGAACCTCGGCCGGCAAAAAACCTACAATCGAAGGCGGTGGTCGGCCATAAACCGCCTCAAACGGAGTGGTACCGGTAGATACGTGAAAATGAGTGTTATAAGAGTACTCCGCCCAAGCTAACCAACGACTCCAGTGCTTCGGCCGTTCTGAAGCAAAGCAACGCAAATAAGTCTCCACACACCGATTAACCACCTCCGTTTGTCCATCCGTTTCCGGATGATAAGCTGAACTCATACGTAATTTTGTCCCCATAGCTTTGAACAATGTTTTCCAAAATTCACTGCAAAACACCGGATCCCAATCAAGGACAATCGATTTAGGGAACCCATGCAATCTTACCACTTCCCGGACGAACAAATTGGCGACATCACGCGCCGTGTACGGATGTCGAAGGCCACAAAAATGAGCATACTTGGTCAAACGATCTACCACCACTAAGATACAATCAAAATCTCCCGATTTTGGCAACCCGCCAATAAAATCCATGCTAATGTCCTCCCAAACCCGAGTTGCAGAAGTCCTGCAGGAGATCGTGCCTCGTATTTGTGTCGTTGGCAAACTAAACACTCGGCTACAAACTTCGTTACATCCTTCATCATTCCCGGCCAATACACGTTCATGGCAAGACGTCGATACGTCCGATAGGCTCCCGAATGACCCCCTTGGGCCGTCGCATGAAATTCTTCCAACAAACGTGGGATAAACGAAGAGCTTTTAGCTATAACCATTCGACCCTTGTAGAATAATACGCCATTAACTAAATGGTAGTGCGGAAATTTCGAAGATCCGGCCGCTATGGCTTGGTAAATCTTCCCTAATACACTATCGGTTTTTACTTCTTCCGCCGCCAATGTCCATCCCAACCATACCGGAACTGAAATTGCAGCCAAGCCGATATCATCACAGCTTCGAGATAATGCGTCGGCCACCTTATTAGCAACTCCCGACTTGTATTCAATCTCAAATTCATACCCTAGTAATTTTGCTACCCAATAATGTTGCGCCGGGGTAGACACCGATTGATTTAATAAATAACGAAGACTCCTTTGATCGGTTCGTACAGTAAATTTTCTACCAACTAGGTATGGACGCCAATGTTGTACCGCCATGACCAAAGCCATCAACTCCAATTCGTATGCCGATTTTGCGAGACTTCTATCTGAAACCGCCTTACTGAAATACGCTAGTGGTCGACCATCCTGCATCAAAACCGCTCCTAGACCGCGACCGGACGCGTCGCATTCTACAATGAATTGCTTAGAAAAATCTGGGGTAGCTAGGACGGGTGCGGTTGTCACGGCCCCTTGCAAGGCTTTGAAAGCCGATTGAGCTGATTCGGTCCACGTAAAAGCCGAAACATTTTCCTTTCGAAGCAACTCCGTTAATCCTTGAGCCAAATGCCCATAATTTCTTATGAACCGCCGATAGTACCCCGTTAATCCAAGGAAGCCCCGAACACCTCGGATCGACGTCGGTTGTGGCCACCGTAAGATTGCCGAGATCTTTTCCGGGTCCATTTTAACCCCTTGACCGGACACAATGTGTCCCAAATATTCCACCTCGGAACACCCCCATGCACACTTTTTTGGGTTTACGACGTATGAATTCTGCTTGAGTAATGTCATTATCACTCGAAGATGTTCCATATGAGATTTCCAATCCTGACTATAAACTAAAATATCATCAAAGAAAACCAACACAAACTTACGCAAATGCGGACGCATTAAGTCGTTCATAGCCGATTGAAAGGTGGAAGGCGCGTTCGTTAGGCCAAACGGCATTACCAAAAACTCGTAATGTCCCGAGTGAGTTCTAAATGCCGTTTTAGATACATCCTCCGACGCAATCCGTATTTGATGATAACCGGACCTTTAAAATCCAATTTCGAAAACCACTTCGCTCCGTGTAACTCATCCAACATTTCTTGAATTACCGGAATAGGATACTTGTCTTGGGATTGTCTGTTTATTTAACTGTCGGTAGTCCACACAGAAGCGCCAGCTACCATCTTTCTTGCGTACTAACAACACCGGACTGGAATATGGACTCGCACTAGGTTGTATAATTCCCGCATCTAACATTTCCTGCACTAATCCCTCCATCTCATCCTTAGCAGAATAGCTATACCGGTACGGCCGGACAGACACCGGAGAAGCACCCGGTTTTAGTGGAATGTGATGATCCACACTTCGATGCGGCGGCAAACCTGTCGGCGGTAACATAACCGACGGAAATTCAATCTCCATTTGCGCACATAATCCATTGCTTGCCGTGTGAAACTGCACCGCCGAAAACTCCATTTGTCCTTTCCGCACCGAAGCTACATTTACCCCGATCCAGACTAACCACCTTGATCCCTCCTCACCAATTTTTACCAACTGCTGCAAGGATGCTTCCCTGCGAATGAGAGAAGAGTCTCCCCGTAATATGACCGGTCTCCCATTAAAAACAAATTCCATCGTCATTTGCTCCCAATTTGCTCTAACCTCTCCTAACGTCTTCAACCATTTGCTGATCGGCTATCCCTCGTGAACGGCAGCCGTAACGTCTGAGCTACCTTGGCCGAAATAAAACAGTGACTGGCGCCACTATCCACCATAACTCGTACGTGTTGTCCCGCAATCAACCCCGTAAGTTTCATAGTTTGAGGGCCATCAATTCCTTGTGCGGCCAACTGAGTTAGAACCATCGAATTAGCCTCCGGATCCAGCTCCGGTCTAGGTGATCTCGCTGCGTCATCAACCTCCTCAGTGTCGGCTAGGGTTTCTTCCTCCTCACCCGGTTCAGATACGATAAGCACTTGGAAAGTCTTATCGGTACACCGATGGGAAGGAGACCATTTTTCGTCGCAGCGAAAACACTTCCCCGCTGCTCTCTTTGCTAAATAATCCCGGTGGGAAATCTGACGGACCGGCCTCTTATGCGAATTTCCCGATCGCGCTGTCGACCCTATCGAAGCCGATGGTTCGCTCCCCTTTTCTTTACTGAACCCACTCTTAGATTGATTTCCAGAATATCCAAGCGACGAATTGGCGTAGGACTTGTAGATCGGTGTAAGCCCGCGACTTACACCGGCAGAATTAGCGCCACTGAATCCGCCCAACACCCTTACTTCCCGCTCAACTTCTTTCGCCAAATGTATAGTCTCAGATAGAGTTCTCGCATCTCGGGAACGGATCTTCAGACGGATCTCATCCCGCAATCCATTTAGAAATAATCCCAAGCAATATTTTTCGTCCAATCCCGGCACATGGACCATTCTTGCGATGAACAGAGTAACGTATTCGCCCACCGATTGAGTTTGCCGCGTTTGAACAAGAGTCTCGAACGGATTGGCCAACGGATTCATCCCGAACATTCGTACCAATTCAAGTTTAAATCCCTACCATCCCATGGTCAGGCTTGTCGTTCTCACCCACTGAAACCAGGGTAGAGCGTCCCCCCCATCGCAACCAACGCCACATCCAATTTAGTCGCATCCGGTGTGTTATGCAGTTGAAAATATTGCTCAACACGTGTGAGCCATCCCTCTGCGCCGGAGCCGTCGAACGATGGTAAGGTTACTTGTGGCGCCCCGGCTGAGGAACTCGTCGCACCTGTTACCAACCCGGATCCACCATTCTGTGGACCCTCTGCCGAGCTATTGTTCTCCAGACTAGGGTTCGACTGCGACCCTTCGGCGGAACCTTCGCCGATCTTGTGCTTGTCCGCCACCAATTCGCGGAGCAAGTCACGAATTGAAGCGACCGAATCCTTCACAGTCGTCAATTCCCCACTTAATCGTGTGTCCATGGCCTTCAATCCCCTCTCCAACTCCTCGATCCTCGATTCCATTTGTTGTTGTCGCGTATTTGTCATTCGGCAGGTCGGACCAATTTGTTAGAGTAAAGGGATTCGAAAGGCACAATAATAATAATAATCAAACGAAAATTCAATTAATCGAAACAAAAGCCAAAAACTCGAAAGTCGAGTCCCACGGTAGGCAACTACCGGCCAAGCGCTCATACGCCGAGTCCAACCAAGATAATAATCTTCGCTCCTCCTCTCCCCTAACACATCTAATATATATATAATAGAAGTCCTATCTAAGTAAGGAATCCAATAAGTAAAAGGAAATTGGCCTTACAATTGGCCAGGCCCGTTATATGGGCGATTTATTCAAAGCATAAATACTAAACCCTAATTAATCCACTTAAGATCCATGCACCGCCATGCACCGCGATACCCTATTTCCCATGCATACGTATACGTCCAACGTCCCCATGCAAACTCTCACATGTATTCTCTCGGCCTTCGACTTTGACTCCCACGTTTCGAGTCCTTGACTTTCTCCGATACACCACGTCCCTAACAGAACTCTACCTCTCGGCGATGCCGATTTGCTTGGTCCCGCATCCGAGCTTGCGCTCTTTCCAAATTCTCCCTTAATTGAAGTAGAATTGCATCCCGAGATTGCAAAACATGCGACACAGCTTCCACGCGGCTTTCTTCCGGTAAGAAACGTAACAAATTAGGCGGTGGTCGCCCGTAGACCAATTCAAACGGAGTTGCTTGAGCCGCGGTTTGAAAAGACGTATTGTACCAATATTCTGCCCATGCTAACCATCCCGCCCATTTTCGTGGATGTTCCGATGAAAAACACCGTAAATACGTTTCCAACACTCGGTTGAGGACCTTCGTTTGGCCATCCGTTTCCGGATGGTATGCCGTACTAAACTTAAGTCGAGTTCCTTGTGCCTTAAACAATTCGCCCCAAAACGATCCCACAAAAAGCGGATCCCGATCGCTTACAATAGTCGCCGGCACCCCATGTAATTTCACCACATTTTTAACGAATTGGGTTGCCACACGCCTCGCGGTTACTGGAGTACGAAGGGGAATAAAATGGCTATATTTGGATAATCGATCCACCACCACGAGTATGCATGAATATCCCATGGATATCGGCAATCCGGTAATAAAATCCAAAGAAATATCCTCCCAAATACGCGTCGGAATCGGTAAAGGTTGTAACAACCCCGCCGGCGATTGAGCTTCATATTTGGAGCGTTGACACGTCACACATTGCGCGACATAAGACCGGACAGCCGCAAACATTCCCTTCCAATACAATCTTGATGCTACGCGCCGGTAAGTCCGCAAAACCCCCGCATGGCCGCCCGTCGGCGTGTTATGAAACTCATGCAATAAAACCGAAATCCAACGTGAATTATTGGCCAAGACTATTCGCCCTTTATGTAAAAGTCGAAATAGTTTGGATGAGATGTCGGATCAGCGTGCAAATCGGCGACAATCTTCTGTATTCCCTCATCTTCTCGCTGCTCTTTCTCAATTTCCGATAAATCTTCCCAAATAGGCATGCTCAAAGCCATAATCGATCCTCCTTGGCTTTCGGTTGATTCATGGCAGCGAGACAGAGCATCGGCCGCTTGATTCGATGTTCCCACCTTGTACTCAATTGTGAAATCATACCCGAGTAGCTTTGCCACCCAAACTTGTTGAGCCGGAGTTGCCACCCTCTAACCAAGTAGGTGTTTCAAACTATGGTGATCGGTCCTAACCAAAAATTTACGACCTATTAAGTACGGCCGCCAATGTTGAATAGCCATCACAAGGCTCATTAACTCCTTCTCATAAGTAGATGTAACTTTTCTATCCGCCCGAAACCCTTTACTATAAAAAGCCACCGGATGACGATCTTGCATTAAAACCGCGCCAATGCCGGAATTAGAAGCATCACACTCTATCACAAATAGCTTTGAAAAATCGGGTAATTGCAAAACTGGCCGAAACAAGGGCGCCCTTCAAGTCACGGAAAGCCGACTCGGCTTCGGTCGGCCAAAAAAATTTGCCGGATGTCGCTTCCTTTTGGAGTAAACTCGTTAGTGGCCTCGCCATAATTCCATAGCCCCGTATAAATCGCCGATAATACCCGGTCAATCCCAAGAAACCACGAACGGTCTTAAGTGATGTCGGTGTTGGCCATTCTGTCACCGCCCTCACTTTTTCGGGATCCATAGCGACTCCATTTGCTGAAATTAGATGCCCCAAATAATCCACTTGAGTTGCTCCAAACGTGCACTTCTTCCGATTAGCGTAGAACTTGTGATTCCGTAACGTCTCCATCACATTTGTTAGTTGTGTTACATGAACCTCCCAAGACGGACTATAGATTAAGATATCGTCGAAAAACACCAAGACCCCCTTCCTAAGATAAGGCCGAAACAAATCATTCATGGCCGATTGGAATGTGGCCGGGGCATTTGTCAAGCCAAACGACATTACTAAGAAC
The DNA here is from genome assembly GCA_028984105.1 of Lavandula angustifolia. Lineage (NCBI taxonomy): Eukaryota > Viridiplantae > Streptophyta > Magnoliopsida > Lamiales > Lamiaceae > Lavandula > Lavandula angustifolia. Next base: position 29,033,694 of record CM054808.1, read on the forward strand.
TCGTAATGTCCGTTATGCGTCCGAAAAGCTATCTTCGGAATATCGTCTTCCTTCATCCGGATTTGATGGTAGCCGGCGCGCAAGTCAATTTTTGAAAATACCTTCGCTCCTGACAACTCATCCAACAACTCTTGAATAACCGGTATGGGATATTTATCCGGGATCGTCGCCTTGTTCAACTCTCGGTAGTCGACGCAAAATCTCCAGCTTTCGTCTTTTTTCTTCACTAAAAGTACTGGGCTCGAAAACGAACTGTAGCTCGGTCTCACGATACCCACTGCGAGCATATCTGATACCAAATTCTCCATCTCATCTTTTTGCACATGATTATAATGATAAGGTTTAACCGAAATTGCCCCCACGTCGGGCTTCAACGTGATGTTATGTTCAACACCTCGATCAGGAGGAAGGCCGTTCGGCTCCTCGAATACATCCGGAAACTGATCCAAAGTCGCTCGGATCGCACGCTGCTCCCGCTCGGGTGCCTCGTCTCCCGAACATAAGCAACAAACCGCCACATCCAAAATACATGCCGCCATCTCTACATCCGTCCACTTTTGTAGCGCCTTAAGAGTAGTCGGAGCCCGCAATCGGGATCCGTCACCGAGTAGTTTGATGAGTTGACCATTCATCTCAAACATGATATACAAACGATCATAATTAACTCTCAACTCGCCTAATGTACGCAGCTATGCTATGCCCAAAATCACATCAACGCCACTCAAAGGAAACAAATGGCAGTCCACCGTGATACCGCCCGGTTCGAATTCAATCGTCAGCCCGCTGCACACTCCTTCTGACGAAACGCGATGTCCATCACCCAAACGAACTGGAAAAATTCATCTACCAACAATATTCGTAAATTTTTCTCGGCACAAACGTGGTTGGTTGGATGATACGGCAACTTGCATTTGTAACACAGCCCCTTCCGCCTTAATTCTTCCCGTTCATTATCTGTCATCCGCCGAAATGGCGTTCGAACTCCTCCCGTTCGGTTGAACGCGTTGCCCGGTGCTGGCGGAGCTGGCAAGGCCAGCGGCGCTGCCTGCTGCGGCGGTCGATTATACTGTAGGGCCGACTTCCTCGGAGTCCAAGTTTCCTTAGCGCCGCCATGCGTACGTGAACTATTTCGTACAGTAATCTCGGCTTTTCGGGCCAGTTTAATAGTCGAAAAAAAATCAGCGGGTTCGATGAACCATACTTGATCCCGAATTGGCTCTTTCAAACCCATAACAAACAGACTGAGAATATTTTCCTTAGGAACCGTTTTAACTTGGTTCGCCAAATGTGTGAATTGGTCGATATACTCCGATACCGAATCTAACTGCTTAAGCGCAGCCAATTTTGCAAAAGCACTCCCTTCGCAGTGATCGTCAAACCGTTCCGCCAGAGCGCGGGAAAACGTCGGCCAGGTATACTCCGGAACCTCCGCGGTAAACCACCCATACCAATTTAAAGCTGGTCCCTCCATTGCTACGCCGAGTAGTTGGCGTTTTTGTTCCGATGAACTCCCATACAGCTCGAAATGATGATTAACCCTAGAAATCCACCCTAACGGATCGTCCCCATTAAAGACTGGTAATGGAGGTGGAAACGACTGTCCTATCTCCGACCCTTCTGTCCGGTTACCGTCCTTCGACATCAAAACCTCCAGCTGAGCCTGAAGTTGGGCGAGGGTGTCGATTGTTTTCGCCGATGTGGTGGTTAGCATCTCCAATTTACCTTCCATTGCCGTAACGCGTCCCTCCATGTTTAATTGATTATTACGGCTGGCTCGAGTCTCAACCATACACCGATTGATCCGGCAGGTCGGACCAAATTGATGCAAAATAAAATAATATGAACGAAATCTGCACGCCTTGATGAATTTCCTCGCAACCTCTGTCACGTTAAGCTCTCGGTCCAAAACCCTAGTTCACAATCATGCACGGTAAACCCACAGATGATGATATTATGCTGAGATAGTAATTGAATACGAAAAGGAATTTTAATTCAACTAGGAAAGCGATCAACGAATTCCAAAAGAATTCGCCCAATTCAAGACATAACGTCTCGACCAAAAAATACGTTCCAAGTTCCAAAAGATAACCTAAACTACGGTTCTCATCCTTATTTATAGGATGGAAGCCCACAAATTATTGACGCAAATAAACAAGCCTAAAAATATGAAAATAATAATTAACTAATACGGAAATACGGAAATAAATATTTGCTTAAGAGGAATGAAGACTTCACGTGCCCTGCATGCACGACCATGCACAATCAACTATCCTTGTCGGCGTCGAACATAGAACTTGGCAAATCTATTGTTCGGCGTCGGCGTCGGTTCTTCCATCTCTGTTCCCTCCTCCGAACGCTGCATATCAATCAGTCTTTTTCCATGGTGTATTGACTGACCTTTCTGGTGACATAAATAGTTGAGATTTTCAACTTACTCAAATACATTCTTGGGCAGATTGAAGATTTGAGAAGAAGTTTAGGCATCGTGAATTCTATATCTGAAGAGGCAAGTAATCTTACTCCTTTGTTTTGTTTTGCTCTTCCAGTCACCATCTTTCACTGTAATTTATTTCTATCAGGTCAGGAATTCTGTAAAACTGAAAAGAATCATGCAGACTATTCTTTCACTGGGTAATGCATTAAATCAGGGTACTGCGCGAGGTTAGTAGAAATACCATTTGTAAGGTTCTATGATATTGTCACCTACAATGCACTATAATTTAGTTCTAAATCCTGATTATGAACTTATAAATTATTTCACTTTGGGTTGGCATTTTGCTGCTGAAATGTCTTAATCCGGGAAATTGCTCATTAGCTAATACCATCCTAATTTGTGTTAAGTGAAATATATACTTCCATTCCTCAGGCTCTGCTGTTGGATTTCGCCTGGATAGTCTTCCGAAACTTGCTGAAACTAGAGCTCGAAATAACAAGCTGACTCTTATTCATTATCTGTGCAAGGTATTTATCGTCATTCTTTGATACTTGTATGTTGCCTTTTCTTTTCTCGATTTTACTTAGATTTAAGTAAGGCTGAGTCCCATAGTCGGAGATTATATGGTGACCTCTTAATACAACCTTAACCAATTTTGTTGCAACCTTGTATTAATCTCTAGGTGCTTTCGGAAAAGTTGCCAGAAGTCTTAGATTTTCATGAAGACCTAGAAAATTTGGAGGCTGCAACAAAGGTATACATACATCCTCCTCAACTTCCCCTTTTTATTTTGTATGACTTGGAGTAGCTCGGTGTAATTAAGTTTTCAATATGTTTCATATCAGATTCAATTAAAGTACTTAGCAGAGGAAATGCAAGCAATTAACAAAGGACTTGAAAAAGTTGTACAAGAACTTACTGCTGCTGAAAATGATGGACTTGTATCAGATAGCTTCTGCAGGGTAACTTAATTATCTTGGTCGTCGAATACCTTCTCTTCGAGCTTGTTCATACTGTACAATAGTTACCCCTATATATAATTCAACCCACAGATTTTATAGGAATCCCTTCCAGATTACTAATCTTTGTAAGGAAATGTGTAGATTTTGAAGAACTTCTTGGGTACTGCTGAAGCGGAAGTAAGATCTCTGGCTTCACTTTATTCTGGAGTGGTAAATTCCATGGCTTGTTACTCTGACTCCCTAAGAATCTCCCTCTCCCTGCTTCCTATTTGGCTAATTTAATGAGTTCTGAGTCTTGTTTAGGGAAGGAATGCAGATTCATTGGCTCAATATTTTGGAGAAGATCCAGCTCGTTGCCCATTCGAACAAGGTATCCCAGCTATAGCTAAAGAACTTATTTTTCCCTCTGCATTCCACCACACTTGTGACTGTCCGTTTGATTAGTTTCGTATAGTTTTCATTTTTTCTTCTTCTTCCGTCCTTTCATGCTTGTTTTTCTCTCTTACGTGTCAAAGCTGAACAGATATAGCCTTGGAACTGGACAAGTTCTTGTTATTTTTCATACAAAATGATAATGTGAGATGCTTCTACAGTTGTGGCAACTCTGCTAAACTTTGTGACGATGTTTCGACGGGCTCATGAGGAGAACTGCAAGCAACTAGAGTTTGAGAAGAAGAAGAAGGCGCAGGAAGAAGCAGAGAATCAGAAGGCAAAGGCAAAGGAGATGGAAAATGAGAATGAGATTGAAACTGCAGCAAAATTTCCGGGAATTCAAACTAATCTCTAAGAATCGACATTCAAGCTAACTCAAACCAATGGTCTCAGCCCAAGCATATGCATAAGCAGTTTGCCTTTCCCTACTTGACTTCGGCAGCAGCCTGTTGCAAGAAATCAGTATCTAGAGATAACAGAAGATCGATTGATGAAGGAAAATCGAGGTTTTTTCCAGACGGTACACGATATTGACCTTGTAACTTTTTTGTAAATGACAAGAGCCCATTTTTATTTAGTCAATTCTTGTTCAGATAGGATGAGAAAACTTGAAGAGTCTGCCTATGGAGGCAACTGTTTTTTTTTGTTTGGGGGGGGTGTTCCTTATTTTGTAGTGGTCTGTAATTTTGATTTATACTATGTATTAGATTATGAAATTATTACAGCAGGAGTTTCCAAAATATTACAGTACAATAAATAATTCGGTAATTACAGTTTCTACTCAGACAAAACTCTTGAATTGGACAAAGTGTCATCGTTTTCCTCTGATCCATCATCTAATATTCTGCCGGTTATGGCGGCTACTAGAGCAGCTGTGAAGCTTTGATTTCTTGTTAATGAAGAAGCCATTTGCTCAACAAATAGCTGCTGCATTGCCATATCCTCTGTTTGGATATTTCTGCTACATATTTTAGGATCACTCAGGTCAAGATTTGCTGCTGGACATCCCGCCGGAGTCGAGCACGGCGACGGCTGAGTCACCGGCACCGCTATCTCCATCTCGGAGGGGTGGTGATTGTGATGGCCTTCATATGTGGCCACTAAAAGAGATGGATCACTTGCACTTCTTTGCACCTATAAGCATCACAAATTAAAATCCCAATTGAGCTTTAATTTCATGGCTTATTTTTCGGAATTAATTTGCCGGTTTTTATTATTTTAGGGAATTTTAAGAGCTCGTCAATAGTTTCTTACCTTCTTCTTGACGGAGCAAGATGGGGAGAAGGAGCACTTGTAGTAAGCTCTTGGAGAGGAATTACCCCTAGTCACTTTCTGTCCATATTTTCTCCATTGATACCCATCCTTCACAATCTGTACAATAAATAAATAAATAAATAAAAATCATTATTAATTTCTTTTGTAAATTTGTCACTAAATTAACTACTTACTAAGCTGACGTCAGATGGGTCGACTCGGACATGAACTCTAGAGACGTTTGACTTGATCTCTCTTGCCCCTCCCGGCGAGCATCCGTCGTAACAACTATGGCCAAAGTTCTCAAGTTCGAATAATTTTCTTTTTCGGGAAGAGAAGAGCTCCCGCTCCCTTTTAGTTAAATCATAGTAGTTGCTGCTGCACACAATCGTCAGTATCTCGTTCAGCTTCTTGTTTTCCGATTTCATCCTACTCAACTCCTCAATCAGCTCATGATGCTGCATACATACACATATGCATCACGATCATTACAACTGTTGAGAAAAGTAATTCAACAATTCAAAACTAATTCATAAACCAAAGATATCAATAATTTAATATACAGTAAGAATTAAGAAAAAAAAAGAAAGATAAATTTGTTGGATTCATACCGGAGGGTTTAGCATGGGTTCGTTGTTGAGGTCAATGAGAATGGATGATTTCTCCATGATCTTGCAGGAGATTAAGGTAAAGTGTGTAAACTCTTGCAGTTTGTTTGTGTGTTTGTAGTAACTAAGGAATTAATGGAAAAGGAGTGGTGAAGAAGGTGGGGTTTATATAGAAAAAATCTTGAATTTCATCATCAGGTCAAAGTCTTTAAATATGTACCGGAAAGTACCCAGAAGTTAATCGAACGAGTATAGATTCGTCTAATGTTATCTTCTTGTTTTTTCTATTCTCACCATAAAAATATTATCATGGTTTGGTTTTTGGTGGGGAGGACGTGTACAAATTAAGAATTCTTTACATCCATCCCATAAATGCCCTTTTTCTTTTCAATACGGAGGGAGATAAGAAAAAAAATAGTACTCTCTCTGTCCTATTATTTACCTCATACATTTTCACCACTACTTTATACATTTACACAATCGTCTTAATCTCCATGCCAAGTCCCTATGGGACATAAATAGACAGATGAGTATTTTGTAATGTGTTGTAAATATATTATATATTTACCATATTTATGGTGATAGCCATATAAACTTTAAAAGTCATAATAATATACTTCTCATTCATTTCTCTATATTATTCTCTTATTCAATTTAGTTTATAACACATTATCAGCGCGCCGATACTCTTTGATGGGAGCTTGTTGCCGGGAGCCAGGAGAAAATCAGCATGATTTTCCTATCTAGCGGGAAAAGTGACTTTCTAGTAAGCTTTTTTTAATTTAATTCGTTAATTCACGTCGCATGTTTATGTAATTGGTTGTCGTTTCTGCTTCGTTTTTCGATTAGATTTCCTCAATAAGAATTTGTTTGTTTAAAGTTTATATTGATGAATCAGACATCCAATATTGTGATACTTAGCACGAAGGTTTTACATTAATCAATTTCTTAATTTTAAAATTTACGTTACTCCATCGATTTATAATTATCGAAGAATGATATGTGGTTTACGGCTTCGCTTTCAAAGGTATATCTTAGATATTTTAATTTCACTTTATACAAACGTCGGTGACATCATTGACATCATTCTTGGCGATCATTCATTGATTTATTTGTGGGTACCTCTGTTTGATGTCTAATAATTTGATATGGATTATGATTTATTTGGCAAACATCATCATGTTTTAAAGGTTTATGTTTTAATTAGCTTAACTTGTCGTGTTAATGATATCGCTAGAAGCGAGCATATTTTAGTCATATGTGGACATATATTTTGGTGTTCAAGAAGCTACTGCCCATATAAATGATTGCTTGTTTATAATTAATTTAATTAGTGGCAGATTAATGTTTGATTTAAAATAATAATTCCGAAAAATAATACAAGCTCTTAGAAGGATTTAAATTTTATACTAAAGTGATTATATTGCTGCTCTTAAAGTAGCATAACCAATATTCCAAAAAAATTATTGCATGCTCTTGATTAGTAATTTAAAAATATATCCTATAGAAATCACTATATTGATTTAATTGTTACACCAAAAGTAGTACAATTTAATATTCATGAAGAATATTATACGCTCTTGATGTACTATTCATGTATTATGTCTTATTGATAGACAAATTCTTATTCTAGAATTATTATTATTGTTGCTTCCGAAGTAGCACAATTATTACCTCTCACAATGTTCTATGCTCTCAAAAAGCAAGTATGTTAGTAAAGTCGCCATGCTTATGTCTGTTTCTGTCAGGGCCGATCCTGAGATTTTTGGTGCCCTGTGCGAATATAAAAATAAAACCCATATAATAATGATACACACTTAAACGTTTTGGTATTCATCTTTTATGTCATCTCTTATCTCTCGCAATCCTTCACAACCACCAAAATAAAATTTCAAAACAAATAAGAGAAACAACAGAATATATTCAAATCAAGCAAAATATATATCTCAATCATGATTCATGGAGACTTCGTCCTTAAACCTTCCTTAAACAATAATAGAAAAGAAATCCGTTTCCATATTTTGATGAATTAAATTTTCATTAGTTATCATTGATAAAATCATCTATTATTTCTCATATTTAATTTTTATCATGGTTCAATTAATCAACTTTTGAAAGGTTTGAATAGCATACTTACAATAATCAACTCAAAGTTTACTAAACACTTTTACACTTTTGGACTAAAAATATGAAAAACGATACATATTAAATGTTTTAGGACCATCCATTTTGGTGTTGGGAGTCGGAGAAACACATGAAGCAAGCGTCAAATACTTTAGGCAATTTTATTCTCGTTACAAATTTACCAGATTCAAGCCTTACGTGGAAGATTATCAAGAGAGATATGTCGTTGGTTTAGTTAGAATGTGAAGAAATTATTAATTAGGGAAAAACAATTTTGGGGCTCAAGTCTCTTTCTTTATTTTTCCTTAAGAAGCGTGTATAGTAATTGAGTTAGTGAAAAAGAAAAACTAGGCTTTGGTAAAAGAATTGGTTTTGGGCCTTTCTTAATAAACAAAAAAGTTAAAATTTCTGTTGGGCCTTAACCGAAAACAAAAAAATTATTGCCCTATAAAATCTTGGGCCCTGAGCAGTCGCACGGCCCGCACTTGCTCAGGGCCGGGCCTGGTTTCTGTAATGGTTTTCGATGGTGTTAACATAAATCAGGATTGTGTAATATGTGGTCATAATAGTAAGTTAATTTGAAGATTATTAAATTGATGTGTAAATCATGCCACCGTTTTAATTGAATATCAATATGGCAATTTCCAGTTTTAATTGTTATATATTGTTGCCGTCAATTTTTTATTTAATTTTTTTCCCAAATATTTGGCAAATATGATGAATCATGATATGTTACGAAAATTGAAATCTATTTATTAGTTTATTATGTTCAGATTTTGCTGTTTAATAATCCCATTTCTATTATGATCTTCGCCTCTAACTTTGGGATAATATCTTAATGTGGGATAATTGTCGGCCGATTATGATGGGCTTCATCTATTGAAATATATGATTTATGGTTTTTTTTTTCCATTACATTTTGCCATATATTTTGCGCATATATATTCATGACAATTTTGTAGCGAATGTATGTATATAAAGTCCATTTTGTAAAAGTTATTACATGCCGAAACATATATATATATATATATATATATATATATATATATATATATATATAGTATGGTTCTAGGAGATCCTCCCTTCAAAAGAGATACGAAAACCGATCTTAAACGTCGACCCATCCTAATCTAATGGCCAAGATTAAACCCTTTAATCTTTAAAAAAAATGTAGAAACGGTGTTTAGGGCAAACCCAAATGTTTCATTTGAAAGGGTTTGGGATTGGGCGGGCAAAATATTTCACATTCTCGTTCCTTCATTTTATCGAAATCCAGCGGTTTCTCATAGCCTACAACTTCCGCAACGGCGCATTTCTTGCTACTTCCTTGGTAGAAATTGGAGATCCTCCATCCATAATCTACTAACTAAGAGGTATGTTGCAACTTCTCTCGTTGTTATTTTCGTTTACCCATGGCTGAAATTGCAATTATGAAGAGAAATTCATTGTGTAAAATAGTATATTTTTGTACTTCCTTCGTTGAATTTTGAGAAGAATAGTTCTTAATCGACGAATTGTGAGGTATGGTTCATCTTTTCTGTTGTTAATTACGTTTACCCATGTATGAAATTGTGTTTTGGAAGAGAAATGATTTGTGTAAACCGTCGGTATTTCAAACCGGAAATTGTAGAAATCCTTGAAATATGTTTGCGGCCGGATATTTCGTTGTTTAAGAGGAATTGAACTCGTTCGAACACGGAATATGTATAATAATTGTCGGGTGAAGAATTTTGATGAGGAAATTTGTTTTTGATTTAGGGTTTTTTTACTGTTTAAGAAAATCAAATGGATCGTTGTTCTCGTTGTCAATTTCATGCTCCTCGGAAACTATTTGGTTTGTTGATTTTGATTTTGGCAAGACACATTCGATTAAGGTAACTATTACTGATATTTGGATGAAAAATGGTTTGTTTGTGGATTTCAGGCATCGAAGATTGAGAGTCGCATTTCGGTTCATACGGTAAAGCATGGATGCAGGTAAGTAATTCATCGAATGGTTAGTTGTTTGTATTTCATACAAAACCCTTGTTTTTTTCATTCCCGGTTTCATTCATATGCATGAATCTTGTGGCTGATGTGCATGAAATTGAGTGTCTGTGTGCATAAAAGTTTTAATATTGGTATGCATACACTTCTAAATTGGTATTTTTTTTGGAAGCGTAAGCATAAAACATTATATATATTAGCATAAAAAAAGAAAAAGTAAGCATAAAAAATATTTCCATTGGTACATATTATTTAGGATTTTTGTGCATAATTAATATTGGTGGTGTGCATAACTAGATCGAAAGGTTAGCATAAACTATGATACTTATATGCATAAAATGTTTTGATTCAGGAAAGTTTTATGTGTTACTGGTATGCATAAAATATGATACTTATATGCATAAAATATATAAAGTGGGTGCATGATATTGAGTGTATAAATATAAATAGATTGAATAAAATGCAATAGTAATCACTGAATTTTGTACAAATGCAGGAACATCGCGAGCTAAAGGAAAGAGGAAGAGAATAACACTTGTCGTGGTTATCAAGGCCGGTGAAGGGAACAAAAATCATGCCGTAACTGCATGAAAAAAAATATAAATTTAAATTAATTTGTTTGCATAAAATCTATTATGTATGAACATTATTGCAATGAATCATGAGCATGAAATTGGCAAAAAAACTGATCTATAGTATATGAATGTGTATGATTATGTGCATAAAAGATATGTATAACGTGCATAAACGAAACATTTCGTATGCAAAAAAATTTGACTGCGAACAATAATAATTTGATAACCATACTAACTCGTATCATCTATAAATAAAAACAAATACCTATTGGTTGAATAAGTTGCATCCATTGATAACGAATCACCAAAAATCTTGTAATTGCCAATACATATATCATCAGCCCAAAATACACGCTTCAATTTATCCCCTCCGTCCGTAAAATATTCGTAAAAGAAATTTGGATTCCTATCACGAGCTTCCTTCATTTTATCCAACATCATTTGTGCATCCGCACCCTCAACACATATACGAAGATCATGATGGAAATTTTTAAAATCTACTCCATCACAACCGATATTCTCATAGTTGCCCACCAACTCACTAAAGATTCTATATGACCTCACCGGACCAACATTAGAATGCGCACAACTAAGGACGAAATTCTTATGAACGGAAGTCATGGTCCAATTGTATCTCATGAATTGCTTGTGAGTTGAGAATAACAAAGGATGTGTGTGTGCCTCGTGAAATAAATCAACAACAAAACCTTCGGGGAGGGATTTAAATACGACGCGTGTCAAGCAAGATGACCTTTTTGAATTACACATTCGCTTTGTTCTTTTGGAATTAACATTATCAACATCCATGAATTTCTCCCCTTCTCTACTGCGCACCAAATATCTACGCATGATAGACCCATCCCCATGACTTTTTATGGACCACTTATGGATATCGAAACCGCACAAACCTCCGTAGTCTCTATAGAAACTTTCGGCCTCATCAAGATTATCAAATTTCCGTCCAACATACGGTTTCAATTCGGCCGCGCAATCAGGAATGAAAATGGATTCATCGGATTCAAGAGACACATTTGACTGTAACGATTCAGCCATTCAACAGACTGCATGCATGAAGGTTACACAGTATCAGCATAAACACTCAAAAACATATGCATGAAAATTGTCTTTGCGTAGAAAATGAAATGGAATAGTGAATCCAGAACAGAACCACAATACTGAATCGGTACATATATCTCATAAATCCATCAGAAACCCTAATCCCAAAAAAAAAGGCTTGCACAAAATAAATCCAGAAATCTCTTGTTTCGCATAAAATGAAAACGACCATAAACAAGTCGAATCCAAAAAATCAATCCACAAATCTCGAAGTACAATTTTTTCAAAACCATAACGAATTCTTACATTTGCAGCAAATTGGTCAAACGCGAAAAATATGCAGAAATCAATCTTCGAAATCGGCAGAAATCGGGATAAATCCAGCGGCAAAACGGGCTGAAATCACGCAACAAACATAAGAGAACGAAACCTACGAAAGATAATCGATTTCATTTTCCCACATTAACGATTTCAAGATCGTATCTCTTCACTTGTCGTTTGCTGCTGTGTTTCTTTTGCCCATTTCAAATCGAGAAAGAAAAGGTAGGGAAAAGAAATGTTGGAAGATTACAATTTTACCCTTAAAGATGAGATTTTTTTCCTTTTTTGATTTAATTTTAAATGTCTTTTGGTGAATAAAGGATAGCCTTAGATTTGCGAAATGGAGGACCGAGATCGGTTCTCGTATCTCTTTTGAAATTGAGATCTCATATGATCCATTTCCTATATATATATATATATATATATATATATATATCATGAACTATAGTAGCACAATTAATATTCTTAAAGAATATTACATTTTCTTGAAGAACAATGTACATTTTAAGACATGTTCTAATATAAATTATAATCTAATTATATAAAGTGGTAGCAAGAGCTCCTCTATGTTTGACAAGTGTATAATGTCTTATTGTGACTTAATTTGCATAATAAATGTGAGATCGGGTAAATCTTATAATTTGCAATTTATTGATTTCACATTTCTTCAATGAATATATTAAATTGTTATTTTGAAAGGAGCACAATTAAATTTTTGATGAAGAATACACATATTGCGATAATGATATTATTACCACATATTTGTGGAAATGCCTTAATGAAAAAATTATTATTTAATTATTGCTCCTAAAGTAGCATAATTTATATTGCTGAAAGATATTATATGTTGTTAAGGAGCAACTCGTATCTTGAGTGATATATATTTATTCCTGAAGAAAAAACATAATTTATGTCTTATTGACATTAATGCACTATTGATATCGATATTCATCTGTCAATAAGAGGGCATGAGGAAGACTAATAGAATGAAACGAAGCATCCCAGTAGGATTGCATAAAGATATAATCAATTGTCATTCCTAAAACTCGATACGAGTAGATGCATCTTAAACTGCAAGATTTTAAAATCTAGTGCAATGAAATTACTGAAGGCTCTAGAAGAGTATGTATCATTCTATCAAATGATGCTAAATCAACTATTGAGTCTGTCATTTACTATAGTAAGTCTAAAATGAACTTACTAAGTCTTAAAGATATCTACTGCAATAATATTGAAATAATATAAGAATGTAGTGATTCTTTTGTATTTAGCCGAAAGCAGACAAAAGAAAATTCATCACACTACCACCTTGAATGTATTACATATTCATAAAAATAAATGAGACAGAACATGTCATGAACCAGGAGTTCAAAAACGCTTTATGCTTTGACATGATAGTTTTGGACATCTATGAGCAATTATGATGCGCATCATAATTAAAAATTTGTATGGATGCAACATAGAGATCTTGAAGAATCTTTTAATGAATAAAGTTACACGAATGCTTATTTCCAGAAGAAATATAGCACTACTAGTTAAAATAATAAACTGTTCAATTCTCTCAAGAATATTTTTCTTGATAGAGATAGTGAGTTTATTAAAACTCGAAGTTCCTCGTAAAAAGGATTTAATATTATATAGTTTTGGCTTGAGATTAAACACTTAGTTTCTCATTTTCATACTCAAAATGGTTTTGTCTGTATAAAAACGAGCCTCACTTGAAAATTATTATTATGATGAAATAATATTTCCAACATTAGGTAGAACACATGTCATATTTGGATTCCTGAAGTAATCAATGTGGAATCTACATCCAAAAAGCACAAGGGACATTTGAATTCTCGAAGTAATCAATGTGAACAACAAGTCAAAAGTTTCACTTGCAAAAGATTGCAAGCCAACTTATTGATGCTTATATATATATATATATATATATATATAAATATATATATATATATATATATAAGTAACAATATCATATATTTATTGCAAAAATCCCCAACAAGAATTATTGTCCCTGAAGAATGCGTAAAAATGATAAAAAATGAATTTAAAATTCATCAAAAATATGATCGACCAATTGGTTCTAAAAGAAATTTTGTGCCTAAGATAAAGGGGTACAAGATATGAACCAAACAATGTCGAAAATGATTAATCAATCAAATGGAAGTTCCTGAAGAACTACAAGCGTCTGAAAATCATGAGATCTCAAAATACAAGAGATATCAAATATCGTCGTGGACGCATGACGATATATTCGCCTTTAATATTACTCTTAAAATGTTAAAAGAGGATCCTTAACGACGATCTGTTAGAGATTGTCAAGATTGAAATAATTAGTCAAAGAGAAAATAAGTCATACAAGGTGAATTAAAATTCCCTAAAGCCGGAAACATTTGGACCTGTATTTCCAAAATCCGAAAAGTATATCCCCGAAGGATTCAAATGTGTCTTTGTTAAAAATAAAAATAAAAAATTACGAGATATAGGGCAATACTCGTAAGACAAGGTTTCTCTCAAAGATCGGGAATTAATTATGTACTCTCCCATAATTGACACAATTATATTTTAAAGTTTGATTAATCTACTTATGTCACAAATGTTTGATATGCGCCTTAGGATGTAGTAATTATCTATCTATATGATTCACTATATTGTGACATATATATGAAAATCTCTGAAGGATTTAACTTGCTTAAAGTAGTAAGTCAAAAGATGTTCTCAAAAGACGTTGTACGAGCTGAAATAGTCTAGTCATATGTGATTTAATAAGAACATCGAGTATTCCATGAAAGAAGGATACAAAAATGAAGAAAATTGATGTTACGACTTGAATTTGATTCAAACTCTTGAAGAGAATAACACGTATATGTATACTCCGCTAAAATGACTTACATAGAACAAATAATTATGAATTATTTTATTTATTGATATGTTGATTTTATAATTCAAATCACATCATTGTCGGCATTAGGGAGAGATATAAAATATGAATGACAGAATGCCACAAATAACTCGTTGAATTAATTATTTAGATTCACGCAATATGAACTGGAAGTTCATCAAATTATTTAATGTAAAAGGAGTGACTAAAATATCATATACATGTTATATATGCACCATGAAAGAATTGAAGTTCCTCATAGACTAAATGAACTAATTGGTGTTCATTGACGTTAAAAACATGAGAGATTTATTGGTGCTCAAGATAAGAAGTCCGCGGAATACAAAATTAGAACATATTACTCCAAATTATTCCTGAAAGAGGAAATGTGAATTATTATATACAAAAGTACTTGAGGAAATCAACTTATGCATAAAGACGGAGTTAAATCAAAAGACTTAGGTTGAACTAATAATTGTCTCGACCTACAGATCGAGCATCTCCCTGATGGAGTTACGCTAGTCGAGCTACCTGAAAGGTCTTTAAAGAGATTTTATCACATCCACATAACTACCTAATGGTTGCTTCAATCTCTTGAAATGGATGAAGGCTCATTTATAACTATAGAAGATAACAAAGATGTTTTAGGACCAGAAGTTCCTTACTTATGTGCGATTGGAGAATTTGAAATTGTATTGACCATCCTTTGTTATCTTCGAAACAACCATGATATTGGTGTATTTATGAAAGTAATGATATATTGATATATTACATCTATTCTCTATGAAGATAATTAAACTTGTGTGGCATATATTAGTGTAGATATTGAAGATAACCTTGAAGGTTGTTGTCTTGAGAGGAGTGACAAATTGTAAATAATCCTTAAGATTAGGCTAATCCCAAAATCTCAAATGGTTCTGCAGGTCAAATGGTTGTACTCTTTTTTTCCTTTCTAAATTTTTTCCCAAAGAGTTTTCTTAGTGGAGGTTTTTAACGAGACAACAGTTTCTTTTAGGGATGGTCAATCAAGTGGGAGTGTTGTAAACATATTATATATGCATATATTTATCATATTTAGGGTGATGATCACCTAAACTCTAAAAGCCAGGAGCCCACGAGCCCATCTGTAACTTTATAAATAGATGTGTTTGGTCCTCATAATAATATACTTCCACTACTACAAATTTGGCCTACGACAATACTTGAAAGACAACGTTTTTTGTGTAAAACCGTTGTCGTAGCTCAAAAAACCGTTGTCGTAGCTAAAACTGTTGTCTTTTATATCAAAAGTGCACTCATAGACAACGGTTTTTTACTACCGTTGTCATTGATCCGTTGTCGTATGTCAAAAAAGACGCTCATAGACAACGGTAGTGTCTACCGTTGTCATTTAAGCGTTGTCGTAGTATATGGGTGCGCTAATAGACAACGGTTTTTAACAGTCATTGTCGTTGACCCATTGTCGTATATGCAAATAAACGCTCATAGACAACGGTTCTGATAACCGTTGTCGTTTATATGTTGTCATATGCACGATAGACAACGATGTTAATACCCGTTGTTGTTTATACGTTGTCTTTTACCTAGATATGTATATATGTTAATTAATTATAATTTTTTATATTTTTAAAAATCATGATAAAAATTAAATAATTTTTTTTTATAAAAATCTATAAATACACATTTTAACATATAATTTAAAAATACTTTATAATATAAAAATTAAAAATACTATACTTATATATTTTTTAGTAAAACTTAACACTTATAGTGAATTAGTATATATATATATACTTATATAATACTTTATATTTATATATATATATATAATATTAATATAATACAAGAAGTAATCCTTTTTGGGAAGAATTAACAAGAATTTTAGTTTTTTAATAAAGTTCATGAGGCCGATTATTTCATTCTATATAAATTAGAGATTTATTTCTCTATCTCTTAAAATTATAAATTTCATCACCTACATCATAACCTCGAATAGCCAAAGGTATACAATATATACATCTATATCTTAATTATAAAATTAGATATTATAGTGAATTTTATGAAAGGAGGATCTATTTGAATAAATTTATAAATTAAAATAATAATTTGGTTTCAAAGATCTATTTGGTTTGCAATAAATCGCAAACCCTACAACAATGCAACCGATTCCGACCTGCCCCTTGCTCGCCGCCATCAAGGTCCCCTCCTCGTATTGAGGGATGCATTGAGCAGTCACTAAATTGATGTATTGTAGATTTACTTTCCATTTGTGCTCGTCTTTTGAATTTCCTAATGATTTTCATATTGAACTTTGAGTACACTCTAGATTTTAGTTTTTATTTGAATGGTATGGAGCTTCTTGACAAGGATTCAATGAGAAATATTGTATTTTGCTTCGTCTACAGGTTTTTATTAGCTTTATTGGTGAATTAATGTAAACGTTGTCTTTTTGCAAAAATCCGTTATTTTAAGCAAAAACAACAATAGATAAAAACCGTTGTCTTATCGTCTATTTATACGACAACACAATTTTTAACAACGATAGAAAATCTTACGACAACAGTCTTTAAATCGTTGTCAAAGACATTTAAATCAACGCTTAAAAATGTTTACGACAACAGTTATAAACCGTTGTGGAAACTCTCTACGACAACGTTCTCGGAACATATATGACAACGGTTCCTAGCCGTTGTCGTACGTATTTACAACTACAGAGAAAAGAACTAAAAGACAACGGTTAAAATACGTTGTCGAAAAGATTAAAGACAACGGTTAAAAACCGTTGTCTATGAGCGAGACCCTACGACAACGGGACCTACAACAACGGTACATTTTGTCATAGACTATGGATAAAAAACGTTGTCTATTAGCTTTTTTGTAGTAGTGTTCTCAATATTATTCTCTTATTCAGTTTATTTTATAACATAATGTATATTGTTCGACTTTTGGCTAATTTATTTGTCTACACATTCTTATGGTTTTTAAACAGAGAATGTTTTTAATGGGACAACCCAAATATAAAAGGAGGATGCTATACGATCAAATTTATTTTACAGTATTAATTATTTTTAATGTATTTATTATTAAAAGGGTATAGTAGTAAAAATACGAAACTTACAGTATTTGGGACCCGTAATTCTATTGAATTTTAGATTTGTAATAAATGCGGGAATCTATCTACTAGTTTTACTTTTATGCACTACATACTACATATACACGCGAATACTAAGGCATGAAAACAAACTCCTAATGTATAAACTTATTAATCACTTCCCATAACATCATAGATTAATATTGATACCACATAATTAAAGCAATTTAGTGGTTATACTTTTAAACATATGCATATACATATTAATGCATGAAAAGAAACATTTAATGCATATAATGCATAACGTACCTTATTACTTTGATATTCCATAATAAAGGAACCAAACCTTTATAATTATAAATAAGATTACAATATTAATTTTATTAATCATTTTTGGAAAAAGTAATGCACTATTTTATTTAAGTATAAACAGTATATTGTATGAATATGTTAATATTTTCTTCATAAAACTCGAATTATATCTGTTACCTATATATATTAGTATGATTATTTATTATGAAAATGATGTAAACTTGCGAGAGAATAAGAGTTGGAATATAAATGTTGTTAGAATTGAGAAAGTCAACATTAACTAAGAAGAGTTCTTCAATGATATGATAATATATTATCATGCAATGACGACAGGGAGACATCATCAAGTGACGTGAACAATGACAGTAACCACACACATTTCTTCTATGATGAAATCCCACGCTCAATATCAAAAATGATAAATTTTGCAACCGTACGATAAGTTCATATTGAAGAGTGAAGACCAACATTATGTACGTACCACTTGAAAAACACACTTTTGTTCATGTATAAAGAGCTAGGAAAATCTGCATCTGTCATTTCAAATGTTTATGGAATAAACTTGATTCCAATATAGACTAAGCATGGGTGGTATGAGCTACCAAAATAAGAATTCTTCATTAACGAACAATTAATTTAGATATTCACGATTACGAAGTACAATTCTTTTCTAAATAAATCTGAAAGAAGAAGGAAAGATGGAATGACAACAAATGTCTATTATTAAATTAACCTAACTCAATATAGAATAACTAAGCAAAAAGTATGAAACAAATTAACCCGACCAGGATGCGAAGCTATTGTTATTGTTTATTAATTAATGTACCTAATTCCACTTTGTTTTTTTCCGCTACACCTAATTAATATCGGAGAAGACTTGAATATCTTGTTGTACCAAGAAAGTCGTGATGAATAACGTACAAATATTGCTAATTGCAATTTGTCCTTAACCACTATGACGACAATTATTGACGTCGCGAAGGTGACGTAATATCATACTCTTCCACTCCATGTTGGTTGGACAAGCATGTGGAAACTTCTTTTTAATTGATTACTTTGATTGTCCTACGACAAATACAAATTGACACCTAACACAAGTTGTGTTTTGTGTATAAATTAATGTGATCCACTATATTAAATTAGAATATTATTTAAGTATATGTCACTTGTTATGAGATAATCTCATATATATATATATATATATATATATATATATATATATCACTTATAATAAAGGAGATAGTATAAATTTGGAAATAAGAAAGCAATCTCAAAATTACGACTTCTCCCTTTATTACAAAGATCTAATTGATCGATTGAATACCCTAAAGCGATGTTATTCTAGTTAATTTTTTTTACATATATAAATTTTCCTTAATCGGAATGAATGATTCTATTGTTCGTATATGAATAAGAAATCAGTCGAATATTAATTATATCGGTATTCTAGTTAACATTAATTATACACCTTTTACCTCAAGATAAGCCAAACATATCCATGACGTACGCATGCTTTCGGCAGCAAAGATGATGCTAGCAAAGACAATTCAATAGAGATAATTAAAAATATTGTGTGGAACGAAGACTCGTGGCGGTTCTAGTTGCTGGGTCTTGTTGCAATGCAACTACTCTCGTTTCTTTTCGGAAATTATTGGACAATTGTGGGAATTTTTTTTTCCTGTATCAATTTCAAATGAGCATTTGCCAACTTATTTGGTGACTTGACGAGGCAATGTCAATTTTTTGTGTTGCGAAGAAAATTCGCAATGACTACTTAGAGATATTTATTGAATATTTTATTTACTACTTTGCAAATTAATAATATATTTAAACTATGAAAATATATTCTTTATGTATTATATGTTCGATTTAGAGGATGGGGAGAAAATAGAAATATTTATTGTCCTCTGTCCAAAAACATGGTCAATTTTTTGAAAGAAATTCTGTTGAATTCTACCTAAAAGTCTATGATGATGAAGTTAAGAGATGGTGGCTTCTGAGTTCTGATATTCCAACCTACAGCTTTATAAAGATATATTCTCGTTTTAATACACAATTTTTTTAAAATTCCTTTTTTACACATAAATTTTTAGTTTAGCCCATGAATACATAAACTCTTGATTTGTTTTAAACTTCACGCCGGTCAAAAATCAAAGTTGACGTGGCGTCGCGTGACTGCTGATATGTTGGGTGAGTCATCATCAACCGTATCCAATTTTTCAATAAAATATACACACTCTTTACAATTTTCTTTTTGCACATGAACTTTGCATTTTTTTTACACACAGTCGAAATTTACTATTTTTATTTTGTTATTTATTTCTAATAAGATTTTGGTAATAAATGACCGAATTAAATTGAACCAAATACATATTTTTTGTGTGCAATATGAGAATAAAATTTAGAATGAAATGAAAGACACTATCAAAGTTTAAATAAAAAGATGTTCAAGAAAGTAGTAGCAGCAATGGACAACGAACAAGAATGATAAAATTCTTCAAGCCTCTTATAAATAATACTCCCTCCGTAACATAATTCTTGTCCATTTTCTTTTCGGCGGGGTATTTAAGGAAAATTGTTAGTTGTGTGTAAAGTTATATAAAGTTGTGGGTTCCATAAAAAAGTTGTGTGTAGTAATTTGCTAAAAATAAGAAAGTGGATAAGAATTTTGAGACATCCTAAAATTGTATAGTAGACAAGAATTATGGGACGGAGAGAGTAATATTTAAAAAACTCGTGTATATTTAAAAAAATTATGTTCAAAGTTCATGTACTAAAAAGGAAATTGTAAGGAGTTTGTGTATTTACTAAAAAAATCGGATACCGTCGATGTTTACTCACCCGACAAGTGACATTAGAAAATGTTATGACAACTTTAATTTTGTCGAATCAAGAATTGGTGTATTTATTGGCTAAGTAGAAAGTTAACGTGCAAAAAGGAAATTTGTAAAAACATGGTGTACTTAGAGGAGAATATTCAATTTTATAGTTAGAAATTTAGCAAAAACTATTTCTATTCTGATTTTAAAGTGCATATTAAAATAATTTTTTTTATCTAATTCTACCTCCGTCCCGCTATTAGTGTCGTCTTTCTTTTCGGCACGAGAATTAAGAGAATATGTAATAAAGTATGAGAGAGGGGTAAATAGTAAAGTAGGAGAGAGAGATGATTGTGATAATGAGAGAGCATGGGAGAGAAGGTGGGTAAGATAATGAGAGTAAATGATAAAGTAATAGAGATGATATGATAAAGTAGGAGAGTAAAATAAATATAATAATGAGAGTTGATGATAAAGTAGAAGAGACAAGCTGATAAAGTAGTAAATAAATGGTAATTTTTTACTAGATTGAGACGTCGCTACTTATAGCGGGACGTCTGAATTAAGAACGATCTCTAGGGGGTGTGCGCGGGGCGGGTTTGGGCGTAAAAACTAACCAATCTACATGTGAGCGGTTTTACAAATATACAAACCATGGCGGATTTTTATTTCTCCAAACCGTAGCGGTTCGGGTGAAGCGGTTAGCGGGCGGTTTGCGGTCGGTTTGCGGGTTAAATAATAAGATATCACATTCTTTCGAGATGATAATATCGGAAGGTTACAACTCATTTATTCATGAGAATTACATCATCAAATAACAATATAAGTTAAGAAAATCAAATTCTACATAGAAAACATAATTTCAAAATGCTTCTTTGCGTTCTCGCTAGTCCCGTGAGGCCGTGAATAACATTTACCCATTTCTTACTTTTTATTTTTCAATTTAATTTGCAATAACATTTATTAAATTATTTAAAATATTAATGAAATCGAATTTTAATATAATTTGTATTAGGCCTATACAAATACTTTGTAAGTCACTAAATTATTTTAAAAGAGTGTACTACTTGCCCAATACAATAGACAATATAATCTATTAGTAAAATTAAAAATTTAAAAGCTAAAAAAAGGATTTAAGGAGGCGGGCAGGTCGGTTAACCGCCACCCACCCGCCTCGGTGGCGGTTTGATAAAAATTGATCCGTGATTAATTTCTCAAAAAAATAACTGACGATTACGATTTACGACGGACGGATCAAACGGGCGGATGCGGTTGGGACGGATTTCTTGCAACCCCTAAAGATCGCCATTAATAGCAGAATGGAGGTAGTACTTTTTGGCGCAAGTGGACTTCTAAAAAGTGGAATAAAACTCTAATAGTTTCATCACCTTATCCAAACATGCTGTCACATAAAAGAAAATAAATTAATGAAGCAGACTCAAGACACGAGCCGCAAAATAGAAATACTGGGCCTTCAGCCCAAATAAGTGGGCCTACGGATCTAATGCACCTCTACTGGGTGATCGCTAAAATAGAGTTATATAGGCCTCTTAAACTAGATAGCCCATTTCGGGTTTTATTGTTCCCAACTTGTTTTAATTTCCTACAGCCCTGATTCTGACTAAAACTTTTAAAATTAGTTCGAAATTATCCGACTCGGCTTGTCCGTAGTTAAAAATTATTATTATTAACTCGATTCTAATAAATATTAAATATTGGATCAATTAGATCAGATATTTGGGCACAAATGAGAATATTAACCAAGATACATATAATTGGTGGTCCGTCCGTAGTTAGTAAATTCTGAAGGCAAAATAAAGGGATCTAATTAGCCTCGAGCTAGGGGTGAAAACGGATCGGATATTATCCGCCCGATCTGGAGCAGGATCTGATCGGGATTAAATTTGGGGAGCAAATCTAGTATTCCGTCGGATACGAGTTCGAATCCGGATGCCTAAATCGGATACGAATTCGAATTCGGATTTCACATTATTCCCTCGTATCCGATCTTTCCCGCATTTAATCGGATATTTTTCGGATTATGAATTCAGATATTTCCCGAATACTGAATTTGGATATTTCTCGGATTATGAATTCGGATATTCGAATTATTTAATAATTAATTTTTAATATAATAATAAATTAAGATAAGAAAAGATATTAAAAATATATATATTAAAATTTTGGATTTTTTTCGTACTTTCTTGATCCTAAAAATTATGCTATTCATAATGGATAGTATATTAACTATAGTTTGCATTAAAACTTCTATTAAATATTATATACGTGATTTTTTCATGTGTTGCATTCACAAATAGATGGTTCTTTATGAATCATATTATCCGATTATTGTTATTCGAATTCGATCCAAATTCATCATATATACTCCCTGTATTCGTATCCCGAATATTCCGAATCCGTATTCGTATAAGGCATTCCCGTATTCGACTCCGAATTCGAGAAAAAAATATGGGACAAAATATGGGAAGAGCATTATCCGTCCGTATTCAACCCGTTTTCACCCTTACTCGAAACAGTTCAATTATGGAGCAAAAAGCCGAGTAAATTTCGTGGCTAATTTTCTGCAAATTCCGAAGACCTAATTTTTTTCTTAAAGAAAAAAGTAACTGAGTTTTTCTTAAAATCTAAGAAGAAATGAACAAATTATTATGTGATCTGGGGTGGCCCGTGAAGGATTGAGCTAAGTTAGATTTTAAAGAGTTGGATCTATTTATGCATTGATCTCACTCTAATTGAAAAAAAGCTTGTTATGTGGTGCAATGAGAACACTTTGATAGCTCTGATTCTGAATCACAATCAATATAAAATATACTTAATTTATGTTTTATGTAGATAGCGGATGTAATTTAGCCCTAAAAGAGCGTTCCTATGTGCACAGTCCAATTTCCAAGCTAATAAAGGCAGAATGGTCATTTTCAATCTCGGTAGTTGCTTTAATCAAAAGGGAATAATTAAATAATTAGACATAACATCCAAAACCTACTTTCCCCTCCCCACCCCCAATTCCACAAAAAAGACTAATGTCCAGCACACGTTAAAAGAGGGCGTAATTGATGGCTTTTTGCTAATTTATTAATTAAAATGTGGAGAGGTAGAGCATCCGAAGAAAAAGTCAAGAGCTTTGGATTCCTGCATTTGACTTCAATTTCATACAGCATTAAACAACTCAAAAGAATTGTATGTGTACACGAGGGTTACAAACATTCCTCTACAATGTCAACTTTTCTTTTCTTTTTCTTCATTAAACACAGATGGGTATTCTTACCTTTCACTTTACAGAGACAGAGGTCAGCCACCAGCTCCTCCCCTTTGACATTTGCTACCCACAGAGTTATGCAACATTAAATATTACTCCCATTAGGGTTTTTATGATTTTGGCCGGAAGGGTTTTTCTTAAAAGATATTTATGTTATAGGCATTGAAGATAATGAAATGGAGATGGATGTGGTGTGGTCTCTCTCTCTCTCACTTTATCCTCGGAGAGAGAGAGAGAGAGAGACAGAGAGAGAGGGGTTCCCAAATCACAAATCCTTTTCGGCTTTTTCTTTTTTGTAACAGCATCTTCTCCATCCCACCCGTGACTCATTCTTATTACTAGTAGTATTTATTTTAATTGTCAATGCCAAACTTTACTCTTTGTCAACCCCATTTCTGTAAAGTATAAAACCACCCCCCCACGAAACTTCCCCCACGCTCACATTATTCATTCATTCCTCCCTTCTATTTTTCGCTGCACTTCCACTACTCTCTCTCTCACACCAACAATGGAGGCTATCTGTTCTAGAAAGAGAAAGCTATCACAAATATGTGAAGGGGATGAGAGTTCGAGATTCCCACTGAATGACCTCAATCAAGATCTTCTCGAAAGGGTTCTCTCGTGGCTGCCCACTTCCTCCTTTTTCCGGCTAACCTCCGTCTGCAAGAGATGGAAGTCCGTTGCGGATTCCTTCGCTTTTAAGCTCTCTTGCTCCCAAGTTCCGTCGCGGCAGCCGTGGTTTTTCATGGTGGATGCTCAGTCCAATCTCAACCACCAACCAATCATCTTCGACTCGGCGGAGGGGAATTGGAAGAAACTCCACCACCCGCCGCCGCTCCTGAACGGAGATTCTTCTTGCTCTGACCTCACCATCCCAGTCGCCTCCGCCGGCGGACTCCTCTGCTTCCTCCGCCCAGACGGAGGTTTCTTCATCAACAACCCTATCACAGGCTCGAGCTGCCATCTCGACTCCCCCTCCCCCTCCGCCACCTCTGAAAACTCAATCCGGGCCATCGCGATGATGTCGAGAGGCGAAGCTTTCGACCTCGTTACAGTCTCTGGCGACCTCCCGAACCTCAGATTCAGAAAATTCAGCTCCGCCTCACAAAAATGGGAGGAAGCAATTGCTCTCACGAGAACGGCCCACGGCGGCGCCGCCGCCGAAGTCGAACCCAGCGACGATTACGAAGACTGCGCGACGTATTTTCTGAGCAAATGCGGCAATGTGGTCTCCACCCACATACAGAGGAGCCCATCGAAGCAGTACTCGTCGCTACTCATCAAAGAAGACGGCGGCGACACGCTCTACTACTTGAGCTCCTCCGGCACGGTGGTGGCCTGCAACCTCTCGCGCAGAACCTTCTTCGAGTATCCGCGGCTGCTCCCAGTTTTCTCCGAGTACTCGATCGACTTGGTCGAGTGTGGGGGGAGAATGTGCGTGGTGCTGCTGTCGGAATTTCTCGAGACGGCGAGTGTTCGAGTGTGGAGTTGGGACGAAATAGGACAATGTTGGACGCAGAAGGCGGCGATGCCGCCTTGCATGTCCCACAAACTGTATGGCAAGAAATCGGACATAAACTGCACGGGGGCCGGCGGAGAGATGCTAGTGTGTGTGAATTCTGGGGAAATTTACAGCTATGTCATGTGTGATTTGGCTGGGAAAGAATGGGTTGAGCTGCCGAGCTGCTCCATGGATGGCCGGAAAAAGGATTTCGTTTCTGCTCTCTCTTTTGAGCCCAGGATTGAAGCTAAGATACCTCATCCAATGTGAAGAGATGCTGTGTAGCAGTCCTATTTTGTTGTATACTACTATCTTTTAGTTTTATAGCTAAAATGATGACTGAAATTATTTTATATCAACGATTTTTAGTGGGCCCAATTGATCATCCAAGTTCGAAATCCCAAGGAATGGATCTCAAACAATAGCCCAACCCAAGTTCGCAATAATACAATTTTAAAATTGATTTATATATATTTTATATATGTAAATACCTAATAATTTATTTCTTCACTGATGCAACCGTGCGATGGAAATGCGGTTCCGAAGAGAATAAAGAAAAAAGCATCACAACATTAAAATCTTCGCCCACCATGGGGCTCGAACCCATGACCACAAGGTTAAGAGCCTTGCGCTCTACCAACTGAGCTAGACGGGCTTAGATGATAGAAGTTAAATTATAACATTATTGTAGGCACAAACGTGCATGCAGAATCCTAGCGCCTCAACCTTCCGAGTGTATCATTTGTGTCATTGTGTAGTGAATGATGCACCGATGATTACACGAATTTCACGGTCGATTTTATTATTTCGTTATTGTTTGATATTTTATTTTTTATTTTACTTTTTTTGATATTTTAATATTTGAGCATGATAGTTTTCAAAAATGATACACAGCTCGGTGGACCCCTTACGGACCCGATTATTACTTTTTATATATACGAGAAATGTTTGATTTTCTATGTTAGGAAGTATATTTCCAATACTTAAAAAAAACAGAAAACCGGAAAAATGATGGTGGCATCTTATGTTGTTGTCTGAATGTGTGACTACCTGACATTAAAACTCACACGTCTTTAGTAGTGAATGGTGGAAACTAGATGGTTCGAGCATTTTTTGAGCTTTTATGGGTTGGTGGGGTTAAGATGCATATGTGAAAGGGAAAGGAGGGGAAGGGCTGCGCGGTGCGGATTGTGATATTGACGATATGGTCCCCCCAAAATTAACATGCCATGGAAAGTGACCTTACGTTTTGGTCATTTGATAGCCACTACTCAATTTATTCAATGCCCTTTCTTTCTATTGGTATCTTCTAGCCAGAAGTTTATGTTATACATACATTTCTAAAATCTTTAACATATTTTGTCATACAATTATTGGATATTCTGACACGAGATGACTTTTCAATTTCAATGTCCAATACATTTTAATACTCATGACATCTAATTCTAATAAAAATACATAAAAATAGTTTATTTTACATTGATTATGTACTTCTATATATATCATCATCCGTGTTGTGTCCTAAACTTTTCAAAAAATACATTTCGTATCGTGTTGTATCACATATCCTGTATCAGCCCAATCTTAACCCAAATACAAGTCTCATTTGATTTCATTCATCAGAATTGCAAGATCAAAACTAGTAGATTTCCCATTCTAACCCGAGGACGGTTTAGATAAATTGCTCATAGAATGAGACATGTATTTCACTATTTCAGTATTTCGGGCTAGAAGATTTTACCCCTTTTCCATATTCTAGATTCGTACATTAAAAAAAATTGATACTTAGGAGTGCAATTCCTCCTTCCAAAACTTATAATAGTTATATGTACAAGTGTCCATATTTTGAGGTTGGAGGAGCCTCAACTCTCTAATTTTCATTTGATTTATGCATGATTAGTTTTATATTTGTAACTTTTGAGCCGTATTCCATTTTTTGTATGATTTAGATAGTTAATGTTAGGTTGTACACTTGTACTTCATGCTGTTCTTTCTTTCATAGTCTTTATTTTAGAACAGTGTCACTTTGCATGAAAAAATACCTTAAAGACGAAAATCAAGTTAAGAAAAATTATTTAAATAAATCATATTTGCATAATGTTACATGGCCCGGATCTTTGCGCCCATAGCCATAAGGCACATTGAATGAGGTCTGATGAATGAATAAATGCATATAATTTTTTAATGCTAGCTCACCTTAAAAGCCTATTATAACACATTGAATAGCCCATACGATTTTAACCACTATTTAGTGGAATAATTGAGTTAGCATAAACTTTGATTCTAGTTGAAAAATTATTAATTCGGTTAAAATGGTGTTGTATTTTAGATGCTTTTATCATATCGAACCTGTGGTCACGCATCACACAAACAAAAAAAGGAGATAGGTGTGTAGGCATTAGAATTGTATATATTCGGTGCATATATATCTTAAATAGCATATATATTATGATGGGTTAGGGTTCAAATAGGAACGCCTCTTAGAGTAAAAAATAAAATATTTCTCAGTCTTTAGATCTTAGAAATAGATGGATCAGATTGATTTTTGTATTATAATTTGCAAAATGCACAATTCAGTAATAAAAATTTGCACAAAGATTTTATATTCGTAAATTTTCATTATTAAAAGAGACAAAACCTATTTAAAAAACCTCCAAATCCTTTTATGTACTCCCTCGGTCCTGTTTGAAATGACACACTTTCTTTTCCGGACGTCTCATTTGAAATGACATGTTTATTAAAATGGCAAAGATTGTGTGGCCACATTTAATTCAAAAAACCAAACAATCTACATCACTTTCTTAATTCCGCACCCAAAAGAAATGTCTCATTTCTAATGGGACGGTGGAAGTATTTTTTTGCACAACGTTAACCATCCCCACGACTGAACAGAAACTGCAACCGTTCCATATTCTTCTTTCTCATCCTCCGATCGGATTTTTTCTTATTTGATGTAATTATGTGGTATTAATTGTCGATTTGGTGAGTAGTTTTCTCTTTCAATATGTTTTATGTTTTTCATTCGAATTGCTTGATTTGTTCGAAACTGATGTATTTCAATTTGTTTGATTTCTTAAAAACTGAACAATTCACCTTTGAAATCAATTTTAATCTTGCATAGTCAATTTTGTGATTCATAGTGAGATCTTGCTCAATTAGTTTAGTTTTTTTTTACATTTTACAAATTTATTTTGCAGTATTATGGGTATTGGTGTTTGGATTAGTTGTTGTGTAGAATTATCTAAATTGGTATGGTGATGGAGTAATATTTTTGAATGTTTAGTCGGATTTATTTGCACTATTATAGAATTTCTATTTAAAAGATGAATAATTCTGCACAGTTAGGTTTTAAAAACTGCACCTTTAAAAACAATATATACACGATTCATTGTTTAAATGTTTAGAATTTTGGTTTTTATTTTAAGACTTCTTAAATTAATGCATGTAAGAAAAAAAAAATGCACTTTTCTCTGTTTTTTGGTGCCATATACTTGAAACTATTATTAGAAAAATCAAAAAATTAATATCCATCTATTTGAAGAATTGCTTCTTCTTTTAACGTTTTGGAAACTAATGTAGCAGCTCTTACTGATATTTCTCAGAAATCATATACTCCCTCCGTCAGGGGCGGATCTATGTAGGGGGCTGAGTAGGGCTAGGTGAAATTTTCAAAAAAAAATTAATAGTATATTTCAGCAAGACCCATATATATAAGTCATCTCAATATAATAGTTCTCATTACTTAGCCCAAGTAATTAGGAGACTTAATTCAAATACAACAGCCCATTTTCTCTAGTCGTATGCAAATATAAACTTAATTTAAGTACAACAGCCCATTTTCTATACTTGTATGCAAATATAAACAGATTAAATATAAGCGTTCAATAGCCCATTATCTATTCTATTTATTCTTGAAAATAAGTTTAATAGTTTTATTTTTTTTCTTTTCTATGTACCTATTTATTCCTACATAAAAATGACATAATTCTTGAAAATAAGTATAATAATTTTATTAGTATTCTTTTCTAAGTACTTAATTTACTTATTCTTTTTTTCATTTATTAAATAATTAATACAAATAATGGAACACATCGCAAGTTATCATCTATATTTGCTAAAGAATTTTATTAGGTTCATTTTGTGTTGGTGTTGAGGTAGTTGTTATTTATATTCATTGAAGTATTTCATTTATTTTATAAGGTATTTTTGATTGTAAAAAAAGATATTATTAATATTGCGTATTTGTTTCTTTTAAATATAAATTATTAAAAATATTTTTTTCTGCATGATCAACCCAGTCCAAGGTCGTTGAAATTTCTGGATCCGCTCCTGCCCTCCGTCTTATTATTTATGTCTCATAGGAACTTATACGGAGATTAACACTGTTGTAGAAAGGTATAAAATAGGGAGATTAACACCGTTGTGGAAATATATAAAATAATGGTGGAAATGTATAAAATGGTGGAGTTGAATGATTGTCGACCATTCATTTGTATTGACTTTTGAAATGATACATAAATAATAGGATAAGTAATTTAGCAAATGAGATATAAATAATGAGAGAGAGAGTATAAAAAATAATTTTAGAATTTCTGATATTATGCAACTTGATGCATATTTGATTTCGCTAATCACCATGAACAATATAATAATTGAATACAAATACATTTTCGTCAGCGGCGGTGTGAAAGGGTATCCTACGCGTATGAATGCTTACGGTGTGGATATGCATATATTTATAACAAATTGTGGAAGAGAGATTGAGAGGCTACTGCGGCGGAAGCGGATTGGTGGAAGCTGCTGCAGGTTGTTCCCCTTTTATATTTTATTCTTTTAATTTCTGGATCATTTTTGGAGGTTATCCACAGTGGCACCGCAGCAGCAGTGGTGTCTTATTTTGTTCTTGTTTATTTAACTGATAACTTGTGTTATCTGGCGTGATTTTACTGCGTGGCCTCATTTTTCTTGATTTTTTTTATATTTACTTTTGACTTCTGGTTTTACTCCAGGATTGGACTTATTTTCTTCCGGTTTTGGTTGGGAATTTGAAACTTACCAGTTGAACTAGATTTTCGTTGTCTGCTTTCATAATTAGATTAGGTTATATGGGTTGAAAGATCTATTAATATTGAAATTGATCATGGATTACATATAGGATTCATTCAAACTGATTATTCAAATTTAAATAAATTCTGAACTATTTCTGGTTCACTCAAACTTATGATGATCTATCCATTGATTCAAACTTTCACTCCTGCATACGGGAATCTGAATCTGAATTAGTTTGATTACAGTGAAAAACTTGAAAAATGAAGATAAAGTTACTACTCCTTAGTTTGGAAGTTATCCATTTGATCATCGAAATAAATTAAAGCATTCAATTGGAAAATGGAAGGACTAAGAAAGATCTCTGATGGTTGGGATCACTGGTAACTCATTTGTTGCTTGGCAGAGATGAAGTTGATTGGACACATTGCATGTAACCGGAAAATGATGTTAATGTTATTTTTAGTATTTCTGTCTATTCACCTATGAATTGATCATGTGGTTGGCTTAACAAAAGTTCTGAAATAGTATCTGTTTCTATCACATAGTTAAATTCAATTTGGAATACGTTCTACTAGAATCATGGTATTGTTTAAATCATGCATTAGAAATGAAATTCTGGAATAAACGAAAATATGCCCAAAAATTAAGCATTACTTTCTTTTGTAAGTGAGAAATCTTGTATCTTACTATTTCATTCCCTAATATCCAAGACATTGTCTAATCTGAAATAGCAACTCAACTTTACTAACATTATTTTGACTAGTAGGTGCTGCCACAGAGCATTGTAAAACACTCATAAACGAATAAACCAAAAAGGCGTTTGGTGAAAGGAGCATGAAAGCAAAAGGAAAATTGAAACAATGAAGGGGAAGGTATGGACCTTTTCTGTCCTGTGACTTTTATTAATGGTCCAAGCTCTTTGTTTCAACAACTGACTCAGCCATGTTGAGCAATTAAATTTCAAAATCATGTTGATGATTCTTAGATCATGTTGCTGCACTTCAGACTGTATTATAAATATATTTTTTGCTTTCTCCTGTCAGTTTCTGTTGCCCTTATTCTGATATTTATGTAGCCTGGTCTAATTACAAATGGAAAAATACTAAAATCTACAATAGCCTTTTATGTTTTGTTAACGTTTCTCTGGTGGATTCCATCTTATGATCGAGAACTTGATTCATCACTTGAGAAAATCCCCATGCCCTCAAGTTAGTTCATGTATCTTGATAGATTGATAGCTACCATGTGTATTACCCCAAACTCAGTCCATGAATTAAATTTAAACTTTACAAGACTGATATTCAACTCTGTAGGGTTGTATTCCCTAAAATGATGTAACAACGGTGGCATGTCAAACTTTACAGATGAGATTTGGGTTCTGAAGCTGAGTGAGCTTTATTGCCTTGTTGATTTTTATCATCCTAGATGAAATTGAATTTTAGAATTTCATGAAAGATTAAGTTTTGATGATCTTCTGACTGACCAATGAACTTCTCTCTAATTTACTGTGTAGCAGTTTTAACTGCAAAGCATATTAATGAGTTGTTACTTGAGACAAGAAATTGGTCCTAAGCAATTTTCAAGGATTAATAATAAAATGAATTTGAAACTCTTCTCTTGTCAGGAATCTTGTATGAACAAATCTAAGATGACTTGCTGCAACAAGAGGGAAGTTAAATATGAAACTTCCTCTAACTGCCCACTGTTTAGTTTCTTGCCTCAAACAAAATAACATAAAAAAGAAGTCTAGTTGTTTGCTAATATCGGGAAAATTCCAAGAGAATTAGAAAAGCCTAGACTCTGTTGCCAGCTATTTATAACACCCACGAACAGCTCTCATCCAGAATTGTGATCTCTGCATTTTCTGTTCTTTAGCCCCCAGAAAAGCAAAAAACATGATTTTCTAGACTCCACCATCTTCCCATTATCAATCCTTCGATTTCTTTATTCTAATGAACTGAAAGTTTAAGCTTCAAACTTGGAAAACTCGTAGTTAAGAGAATATGAGGGGAAAATCTTCTTTATCAGAGTCTAAAAATGGGGGACTAATGAAGCTCGAGAAACTAAATGAGCCTCCTTCGTCAGGTGCTAACATTCTCTGCCTTGTTAAACAATTATCCACTTCAAGAGCCAAAGATTCATTGAATTCCATACAGCCCGAAAGCTTGGAGGGAGATGGAAATTCAAGCAACAACAGCTTTGGAAGTACCTGTGATGGATTTTCTGATCAGAAGCTAGAAAAATGCCATCAGCCACCTCAACCACCCAAGAAACAAGTCAGGAGGCGGCTGCATACCAGAAGACCTTACCAAGAAAAGCTGCTAAATATGGCTGAAGCATGGAGAGAAATTGTCACCGCCCTTAAGTTTCATAGAGCAGCTATGAAACAAGCTGGTGAAAGGCATCAGCTGCAGCAGCAAATGGAATCAAAGCCTGAAAGGCATCAGATTGAGCCCTCATCTCATCAACTTTCTTTAGAGCAAGAAGCCAAATTGAAGTCCAGGAGAAATCCAAGAATTTATGCTTCAAATTCTTCAGTTCCTGATAACTTTCCAAGCAGTTATCTGGATAGTTTCTGCTACTCACCAGGATTTTCTTCTCCCTGTTGTCAGTCACATATCCAAGAAAATTTTAACTTTACTCTGCCTAGCCAAACACTTGGCCTCCACCTAAATCTTCAAGATCTTAAGGACTGGGAGGCCACCTTTTATTGCAGCAGCAATGCTTCATCAGTTTCCTCAACTTCAACCTCATCCCCGTCAACCACAACCGAGGAAATCCCATGCGTGGGAGCGCCAGCTTCAATAGCAGCTGAGATGGTAGATCCTGGAGATTCTTTGTTGCATCCGGTGATGGATGATAATGAGATTACTGAGATCAGGTCAATTGGGGATCAGTACCAGATGGAGTGGAATGGTACTTTGAATTTGGTGAATTCAGCATCGTGGTTTAAATTCTTGAACACAACAGAAATCACACCTGAGAATCCTAGTGGTCAGGATTTTGTGAACTCCCCATTTGATGAAGCCGTGGAGTTCCCAGCCTGGCTCAACACAAATGATTTTTGCTTGGATAATACCTTTGAAGATTCTGCTTTGCCATGGTAAGAATCACTTTGCTTACTAATAAGTCTATATTAATTTAGTAGAATTACTTGTTTCAGCCTTTTTTTCATCTGTTGTGATCATCTGCTTTCTGCTACTATTGCTTGAGCTGTTTCTTATGTTTTTTTATTTGTCGGGAGATTGATGCATCTCGACTGATCCTGTTACGTTTCCACGTGGTTTAGCATACAATTATGTGCTTTTGCAGTCTGTTTTACTTTGTTTTTCATATTTTGCAGCATGGATATTGAAGAAATCGAAGGAATGGGTGTTGACTGGTTAGCTTGTTAAGAAAGATTGATTGTTCTTTTATTTTCTATTTTTGCGTATAAGACTTTACTGCCTGTATGTAACCAACAGGCAACCCAATAATACATGGAAGAGGGAGGAAATTATTTAATTCCCCTCTCCATTATTAATTTGTTGATCCAAGTTGTAGTATATATATATTATTTAATTCTCCTAGAACTTATAATTGCAGAAAATCTGATTATTATGTTTCATCATTTTCTTGATTGTTTATCAACAGCAGGATCTCAGAACAACTGAACATTAAACAAGGTTAATTTCCTTGACAAATACACAACTTTGAGAATAATTTCTTGTCATCATTGTCTGTAAGAGCGACCCCATTTGTTAGAGAGGGTAAGCTAGTTTTTTCAAAAGAAAGAATTGGACACAAGGTGTTGGATCATGTAGAGAAACATGACAGCATAAAAACAATATAAACCAGTCTTAAAAACACGAAGCAATCACAGCCACGGACCCTGCGCCGGCCTCCTCATCCGCCGCAGCGACTTCCACACCACGCTGTTGCACTTGAAACCCGACCCGAACGACAGCTGCCATACCCGATCACCCTTCTTCACACGCTCCTTCGCCTCCAGATACGCCAGCTCGTACCAAATGCTGCTGCTCGACGTGTTGCCGAACCTGTGCAGCGTCGCGCGAGATGCCTCCAGATTCTCGTCGCTCAGCTTCAAGTTCCTCTGCAGTTCGTCCAGTACGGTTTTGCTCGCTGCGTGCACGCAAAAGTGCTCGAACGCTAACTTGTAGTCGGGGATGTATGGCTTCGTCCGCGGATTGGATCCGCCGCCGGATATGATTTTCCATACCAGAGTTGAGAAGAAGAGGAGCTGCTCTGAGAATGGAAGAACTAATGGACCTAATGTTGTGATGTTCGTCTTGATCGCGTCGCCTCCAATTTCGACCAAATCCTTGCTGATTTTTAGTCCTTTGAACTTCTCGCCGTCTTCTTCTTGATACACGCTTCTGTTTGGATCAAATTGAAGATGAGAATTTAGATATCTAGGGCTTAGTTGAGATTACATACATAAGTATTGATGAAAATCGAACCTACCTAAAGCTGCGGTCGTCGGCGCCCTTGTGAGTTCTGACGATGTGCTCAAGGCTATACTTCGCGCGGCGGTAGTCACGGCGGCGATTGGAGAGCAGCACGGCGGAGCAGCCCATCCGGAAGTAGCAATTTGGTATGAGCATGGATCGATCCTTCCCCGGGTACCAATTGAATCCAACCATCTCCGTGCTGACCACGACGGCGTAATTGTTAGGGTTTGCCTGCAGCATGTCGCGCGCCAAATCGAGGGCGATTATTCCGGCGCTGCAACCCATTCCCCCCAAATTGAAGCTCAAGATGTTGCCCCTCATCTTGTAGTGGTTGATTATCATGGCGGAGAGCGACGGCGTCGGATTGAAGAGGCTGCAGTTGAGGACTAGGACGCCGACGTCCTTGGGGCGGAGGTGAGTTTTCTCGAAGAGCTCGTCCAACGCGCCGAAGATGACGGTGGAGGCCTCAGCCCGGCCTTCTTTCATTGTGGCGGTGTTTTCCGGCGAGCCGATGGATTTGGGAACATAGGTTTCATCGCCGAGGCCGGAGGAGTCGAGGATTCTCCTCTGAAATTCGAGGCTTGCTTCGTCGAATTTGCCGGATTTTCGAGCTAGCTCGATGAACTGCTCTTTCGTTACCTACATGCATAAAGAGTCGATACAGTTAGGTTTTGCAAACAATTTCGTAGATTTTATTAGTATATATATACATATATTCTTCTAATTATTCAAAGCTTTTTAGTTGATTAAATTCCACTAATTAGTTCAAGATTTTTTAATTAATATGATTAATAATTACTGTAGTAATTAGGATACTATCAGTAGCTTTTTCATAACTTGAAATCGAATTTTGACAAATGATTTAAATCAACTCAACCTTAATAATCAATCTAATGAAAAAATAATTAGGGGCCGTTTGGTAAGAATTCGGGAATGGCAATGGTAATGTGTATAATAGTAGGGTGATTGGGTATGGGTATGACTAATTTCTTTAATGGTGTTTAACATTTACTTGTGAATGAGTATGATAACCAAATATGATGTTTGGTTGTACTTAGGATGTATATTAATAAATATTTTGAGTATTTACAAAAAAATAATAAATATTTTTAAAAATAATTATA
Source organism: Lavandula angustifolia (assembly GCA_028984105.1). Classification (NCBI taxonomy): domain Eukaryota; kingdom Viridiplantae; phylum Streptophyta; class Magnoliopsida; order Lamiales; family Lamiaceae; genus Lavandula; species Lavandula angustifolia. The sequence goes on from CM054808.1 coordinate 29,069,954, forward strand.
AAAATATTTTTTAACATATTTTTACGAGATTATCGAATATTTATTTTATAAAAAAATAAAGACATTTTTATAAATTATGTTAAAACATTTTTAAATAATAATGTTTACAGTTGACAAAATTTAAGTTTTATTTAATATTCTTAATGAGATTACTGTATTTACTTTTAAATAAAATTAAAAATATTTTTCTAAATTATGTTTATTTTTTTCTTAATAATATTGTTTATTCTGAAAAAAAAAATTAAGTTTTATTTAATATAATAATTATTTTTTAATTATATGTATTTTAGCTAAGTATTATAAATTAATTTTATTTTTTAAAAATAATGCATAAGAAATTAATTTTGATACCTTTGGAAACTCAAACCCAAGTAATACATGGGTATGAGAAAATTCATACCTATTCGGGTATGAAATCCATAGTAAGACTTCGAAACTCATATACCAAACATATTATATGGATATCATTCCTCCAACATTCCCATAGTAGGGCTGTAAACCCGCGTACCAAACTCCCTCTTAATCTATTGTGGTTACCTTCCTCATAAAAAAATGATTAATCTAAAGTTGCAAAAATTATCAAAGGAATTCAAAATTAACGAACCTTTAAATCGTCGCTGGGTTTGTAGCAAGCAAAATCAAGAAGATAAATCGAGCGTGGGCGCGACATGAAGTAGACGGAAAGCGTGAAGACGAAGAAAGCTACGAAAGCGACGACGGTGGCGAGATCGTAGCCGGCGGTGTTGTCCCAGATCCTCCGCCACAGCTCCTCCCTACTGAGACTGCCGACTTCGGCCCCGAACACCAGCACCAACACCGGGACCGTGGCTAGGTATATCCCATGATTGATCAAGTAATGATAACCAAGTTTCACGTACTTCAGGTTGACGGAGTTAACGAACTCCGGCAGCCTCCGCCGCACCCTGACGGAAAACGACATGGAGCCGGCGTCGGGGCCCGACGACTCGATTCCCCGGTTGACGATTTCCGTCGAGAGGAGGTCGTGCTCTCTGGCCATATCAAAGGAATTTGGATCAAATCTTTTTTGCTTTCTTGCGTCTTTTTTTTTTTTTTTTTTTTGTGGGTTTTTTTAATAAAAATGTGGCAGATTGAATTTGCTGGATGATTATTGAGATGGGGTGGCGTATTTATTGCTGAGTAGAGGGGGCGGAGTAGGGTGGCGCGGTGGCGGTGAGATTAAATGCGGGAGGCGAAGTTAGTTGGTTAGCATCAAAACTGTCATAAATTCTTGCATTTATGAGAAGCAGTTAGAAATTTCAATTATGTCATCTTTTTTCGCAATTCCGGATAGAAATTGAATTTCAATGGTTTTTCCTAATTCCGTCTTTGGTTCTTTTCTGATGCTCTTAAGTAAATTTTACAACTCAAGATTTTAACCACAAGAGCGGCTGGGTTTATCGATATATAGTTAAACCTCTCTAAATTATTATTGTTGGGACTGTGATATTTTATTATTTTAGAAATATATTAATTTATCTATATATTTTATTAATTTAGAGAGAATTTTCGAGCTTTGAAAACGAATTTTAACTAAATAAATACAAATAGATAAGCTTATTATATATTACATTTAATTTCAATTTACTACACTAAGCAGAAACAATGAATTGTATTATTTTGTTAAGAAATAATGAATATATTCATTTGAAAAACAATTACAACGTGTATAATTAATATTCATTGATAATGAACACTAAAAAAAACAAAAGATAAAACAATTCATTTGGAACCAGTTACGCACAAGGAAGCACTTATTGCGTATACGACTGTTCATAATTTTATGGTGCAGTTCGAGAAAATAATACCTGAATACTTTTATGCAATTAGAAAATTTAGAGATGAGATTCAATTAGATTTAAGTTTTAAGAAAAAATAGGTACACTAGAATCATAATTCACAAAAGACAAAAACTTGTGTGCACCATGTTGCACATGCAACATGATCCAATTACCCAATTTTGACCCGCTTTGACCCGTATTTGACTCGTTGACTCGCTTTGACCCGTGTTGACCCCGCTAATGCCAGCATGATATCATTAATTCTTTTTTTATTTTTTTATTTAAATTTTTAAATTTTATTATTACTTTTTTAAATTTTTTTATTTTTTACGTTTTTTTTCTCTTTATTTTAAGGACGGGCGTGTCACTCTTTGCATACGGAAGTGTCAATCGTAACAAACAAAAGTGTCAATCGCAACAAATAATTTTTTAAATTTTTTTTTTTCCTTTTTTTAACGTTTTTTCCCATTTATTTTAAGGACGGGTGTGTCACTCTTTACATACGAAAGTATCAATTGTAACAAACAAAAGTGTAAATCGTAACAAACAAATTTTTTTATTTTTTTCGATTTTTTTGATAAGTAAGGCGTGTCATTTGTAATGAATAAATGTGTCATTTGTTTTTTATCCAAAGTGTCAATCATAACAAATAAAAATATCATTTGTATTTGAATAAAGTATCATTTATTGACTATCAATTATTTTTGAAAAAAATGCGATATGTTTCGAAAAAAAAGTGTCAATTGTGTATGAAAAAAGTATCAATTGTCTACATTGTTTGTGTCAATCATGACAAAAGAGCGTGTCAATGATGAGTAGAGTGTATGTTTAGGTCATAATTCATAATAGAGAATAGAGTGTCAATTGTCACTGTTGTGCGTGTCACTCGTGACAAAAGAACGTGTCAATGATAAGCAGAGTGTCTGGTTAAGCCATAATTCACAGTATCAGAGCAGAGTGTCAATTGTCTCTGATCTGAGTGTCAATCATGACAAAAGAACGTGTCAACGATGAGCAGAGTGTCTGTTTAAGCCATAATTCACAGTAGAGAGCAGAGTGTCAATTGTCTTTATTGTGCGTGTCAATCAAGATAAAAGAATGTGTCAATGATGAGCAGAGTGTCTGTTTAAGCCATAATTCACAGTAGAGAGTAGAGTGTCAATTGTCTATGTTGTGCGTGTCAGTTATGATAACAGAGTGTGTCAATGATGAGCAGAGTGTCACTTTAATCAAATAATCACACAATAAAATATGAAGCATAATAACGAGAAATGTTGCCCAAAGTGTCAATCGTAATAAACAAAAGTGTCAATTATAATTAAGGAAAGTATCACTTTAATGTCATACGAAACCACTGTTCAATTATTTAGTCAATAAAATATAATCATCATAATAACAAAAAATGTTACGTAAATTATTTCCAGAAAAATAAGGAGCTGGTTTGGATTTAAAGAGACCACCAAATCTCTGTTTGGAGCAAGGCTAATAGGGAATCAACTCTAAGGTTTAATTAGACTAAATATCCTTTTAGGATTCAAAGTTGCAAGTTTGTTTGCCATGAAATCAATGAGATCAGTCTTCTTAAAGAAATATGCAGACGTATTAACTATTGGAGTAGTTATTGCATCAGTAGCAATGCCACGACCCAATCTTTCACCTGCTCAAATTAGCAAATCTACAATATTTTATAGAATAGAGATGATGCTTGCTACACAAAGATCAAAAGCATAGTGGATTGTACATAGGCAAGCACGCAAAATTCAGAGTTCAGAAATTGATAAAGAATGGAACACGTAATTACTACGTGGTAAATCAGCTTACCAGCATGAATCGCAACGCTGCCATCCGAATTAAAAAATGAAGCGTATTTAAATTTAGGCAGATCTTCTATCTGCACATTCTCGTCGTTACAACACGGATCCTTCGCCAAAAGGACCGCACTTTCAACACTAGTCTCAAACTCGACCGATGCTGCGGCGGCGGCGGCTGCGTCGAAGAATCTGAGGCGCCTTGGCTGTTTGACCACGAAGTTGCCACGATTTGCACGACGCCAATGTTGCTACAGTTTCTCAGGGACTTGACGCTCAACTGCCGCACGAAATTTCAGGGCGGAACAAATGGTGGCGGAGAGAGCGGAGGCGGAGAGAAGAGAGAGAGAGAGAGAGAGAGAGAGAGAGAGAGAGAGGTGGGAGAGAAGGGTAGAGAATGAGACATTGAAGCGGAGAGGTGGATAGCGGATTTTAGGGTAGAGTGGAGAGAGAGGCGGCAGGGAGAAGGAGGGGGCAGGGGAGGGTTTAATTTTTAATTTTTTTTTAAATTAAATATTGGACCGGGTAAAATCCGGATCAAATTTGGTCAAAATTAATAAATTGGATCATAGTCCATCTCTTCACAAAATTGTCTTTAGTGTTATTGATAATTTTAAGTTATTGATTTATGATACATTGATACTGAAGAAATCATATATTTACATTGGTGTTTTCTGAAACATAATATCTTATTATGTTATCGAATTTGATGATTTTTTACACTGGCCCGAATCAAAAACTAAGAAAATTATTATCGTTATTAGTTTATCGAGTATTAAATTATAGAGATTAATTATATACCCATCTCATCACAAAATGAAAGGAAGGATTTTGTTTACGTTATTCAAATTTATTAAATAAATGGGTTTTTTACGTCTTTTCCAATGTTATTTTAATAAATAAATACTGTTCATACGTATCAATATATATATATTCTTATAATGAAAGTATTAAATGGGAGACGATTTATGTCCCATAATTCTTTATTGCCATAGCACATCAATATTGCATCGTTTTGGACAAAAAATTGTTCACGACTCTTTTTTATAAATAATTTTTACAGTATGGGAAAATCGGATTTAAGAACAAGTGATCCCATCAAGTATAAAATAAAATCTATAATTACATTTATCCCAAGTTGCCGAGGTAAAATCACCGTCGTAGAGAAATACTCCCTCCATCCCATTTAACATGACAAATTTTTCTTACGTCCCACTAAAAATGACATGTTTCATTAAAATGAAATAACTTTAAAAGATATTATTAAATTATCTTACTTTTTTATTTATCGCTCTTATTTTCATTTCTTTATTTTACTTTATCATTTATTTCTTATATTTTATTATTTACTTTCTTATAAACTCATTTATCTTTTTTCTCTTACTTTATCATTTATTCATCTCTCATACTATATGAGTATGTAAATGTAAGACGTGATGTGGCAATAATGTGTGTAGGGGTGTTGACTGATATGTTGATTTCCAAATCGGATCTTCTGTCCAAAATGGGAAGAACACTCGGTGGCCCACCAATCACGCCCCGCCATGTGTGTATTGGTGGGCCCCACTCAATTAAATTAATATTTGATTTTAAAAAAGTTGGTCACCAATGCACGCGTGGCGGGACGTGATTGGTGGACCACCGAATGGGTCACCATTTTTTGGGCCAGAAGATCCTCTAGCGTTGATTTTATGCCTCTAAACCACTAGTTGTTGACTTTGACTCCCTTGCATATTGGTCAACGGCCTAAATCAGTCAGCATCATATATCTATTCAGTGTGTGGCATTGAAAACTCTTTATTAAAATTGTTTAGTTTTTTTTTGGTAAACTATTACAAACACGTTTTCTAAAAGCTCCACAATTTTATTCAACTCTATACACGTTAATTGCTTTTTTTTAAAAATCGCATAAAAAATATCTGTATTATTTGAATGGGATGGATGGAATAGTATTCAAGTAGTTCAACTTCTAGAACGTTCATAATATCATCACTTTTTGTTCAATTTTGATAAAACACTTAGACGATTAAGCTTCACCATGATTCTATCCTACTGCAAAAAATATACTAATATATCGTTTTAGTTTCATAATTACTCTGTCACTACCTCTCTCGTGTTGTATATAATAAAATTATAATAATTTATTTAATTATAACGTATATTTAATTATTTATATAAGAAATATGAAATAAAATATGATTGTATAAGACGAAGAAACCCGAGACGGTGATAGTAGGGATGTAGTCAATTGGGTAATGTCCATGTGGACACAGCTGCGTGGAATTAATACCAACGACAGTTCAACTAACAAGTCACAAATTCCACATGTTAGACACTCAAACCTGAATTTAACCATTATAGCTTGAGTTAATTACTATTATTTTTAATATTGTAATTAAGTTTGAATATCATAAAGTGCTTGAAGTCAAATATGTTGCATATAATTAGTCTAATATGGTTTGTATGATTTTCATATACTTTTTAAAATATCACACAAAGATGAGATTTATTAAGTGTATATTTCATCTAACAGATTGCAAATTTTTTTCACGCTAGAGAAAGTAATGTGTAATTGACAATGTATTCCATAGTAATAAGGCTTGAAAGAATGTCAATGAGTCCGTCCCAGCTTGTCCGTCCGGCCCAACTCCTCCTTTAATTTAGACTAAAAGAATCTGATTTCTTAGATTCCACAGAGAAATTTTATGGATTACCCAGCCCAGCAATAGAAAGGAACTTTAAAAATGTCCAAAAAGAAATATTACAGTCCTCCATTTATATAGAAAGCATTTTTTTTCTAATGTGATTTAATGATTATATTATAAATATTAAAAATAAAATTACTTTATTTTAAAAGATTGTGAAGTAATAAGTATTTGTCATGTTTTGTATAAATTTATAATGAGCAATCGAGGTTCAATCTTCAGTTCTCCTCAACTATATTAAATTCAAAATAGCTTATATAATTTACTCTAGATTTGGATTATTATTTAGTATTTGTCTGAATTCGCTCACAGTTGACCATATCCATATGTTTATAAAACAAACAAGTACGTGGATCAGAAAAAAGTTAGATTTAATTTAAATCAATAAGCACGTGGAAGAGCAAATTTGTCAACGATATATTTAATTTTTATTATATAGTTTGAGCTTATGGAGCAAATGTTTCCTTGAATCGTTCAACACAATTCTCTGTCAACACCTTAAACCTACCTAATTAAACTGAATGATTAACATGATTTTTATATTTCTGAAAACGAGCTAGGTTTCCTATATATCTATAGCTAGGCTTCACAAGAGTAGGAATCTAATTTATTACTCCCTCCGTCCCGTTATTTGTGGCTCAATTGGTTTCGGCACGGGAATTAAGAGAGTAGATGATAAAGTATGAGAGAGAGTAGATGATAAAGTATGAGAGAGAAGATGAGTAAGATAATGAGAGAGTATGAGAGAAAGATGATAAAGTAGGAGAGAGAATGTAATAAAGTAGGAGAGAAGAAGATAGAGTAGGAGTAATTTTTTACCAAATTAGAAATGTGGACACAAATAATAGGACACCCCTTTTGGGAAAGTGAGCCACAAATAGCGGGACGGAGGGAGTATGATACAAACAAATATCACTCGATCAACACATTAACTATTGTGCATCAGCGGACGGAGGTGGTCAGTTGGTCGATTGATTAAAAGTTCTGATTTCGCCATCATTTCTTTTTTCCTTTCGACCCTTCTTTTCGGACCCTAGTGCTTATTTTAAAGTTCTGGTCTGCAATTTATTAATACTCACTCCGTCCCATAAAAAGTGTCATTTTTCTATGAGATATAAAAATTAAGAAACTTTTATTGTATGATGTGTATTGTTTAACTTTTTTGTTATTAATTTTGGTCCACATATTATTATTTTTTTTAGAAACTTGACACTTTCTATGGAACAACCCAAAAGAAAAACAAAACACTTTCTATGGGACGAATATAATATATGGAATCTCAATGGAGAACTTTCGTTCCAGAAGATCCATAAACTAAGTATATATATTCCGGCCATTGACGAGTGTGAAAACAAGAAGTAATAAACTGATCTTTCACTTGTTTAATTAATACTATCATTTTCGTTTTCTAAAGTACGAGGTATAATAATTAATATTCCTTGATTTTCTAACCTAGGATATGCTGCTGAGATGGAATCACCAATCTTTTGCCATGCGTGCTTTGTTCCTATCAAAACCTGGTCATTCCCTGCAGTCATTTGAATAGTAAACCCATTCTAGTCTACCACTGAGTCAGTCGAGCTATAGAGCGTCGGCGGTAGTTCTAAAAAATTAGTCCACATTTGAGTGATTGAGATTAAGGATTTGGAGATTAAAAAACATTAATTAATAATAAAAACTATTAGTTTAAATTATATATAGCGCTTTATTATTCGGAATACTTAATTACTCCCTTTGGAATGAAATTTTATCCACTGTTTTTTTATGCTCAAATGCTCATACAATATATATAATGAAAGTAGAAGCTGGATTTCTCATTAAGATGATATAACGGTTGACGTGAATAGTCTGTGGTCGAATGTCATGAGTTGAAGACCCATCTATTATGAGTCCAAATCAATGAAATAATATTATTATGGAATACAATGAACACATGAAAATTTAGAACAGATGATCAACTCCCTATTATAAAAAAACATAACGTGTAGTTAATTAAACATAGCATTTTGGATATACTACACAGAATTTAGCTAAGTAAAAGACTAGAATACCCTAGTTCCCAATGATGTTAGGATTATATTTCTTTGTTGTAGTTTTCGTGGTCTCTATAGTCATTGTGGACCGCTTCATTTAATGTTAAAAGTATATTGTCAATCATTGATAGGGGTCCAGTATTTGTTTGTATTAATTTATTGTTTAATATGACACCAAATAATTGATCAAATTCTATTTTCCGGTTACAATGTTTTAAATTACTAGTATAGAGCGAAAAATGTATGGAAGTTAAAAGAAAATACAATAATATCAGTATTGATTAAAAAAAAATCAAAGTGTAGGCATTATCCACCATAGATAGTGTGGACAAAAAGGTTCTTAGTAATGGATGACAAATGATTGCAAATGAAGAGCATAAATAGTAAAAAATACACATAATAATAAATATAAAAAATTAAATTAAAACACGTGCTTGTTAATGTTAGTTCTGACCCCACCATCGGTGTATCTTTCATGATTCTTACAACACTTCCCCCCTTACGCTATATCTACGCTTATTTGGACTTTGGATTCAACGCGCTACGACTGCCCCAGAATTTCGAATTCATGGATATTTTTTACTGTGCTTCTCCTTCCACCATATATTTCATTTCACTCAGCCGCCAAATCAATTATTCCTGCTCGCTCATGCATGCAAGTATTCCTCTGCAGTTTCGCCGGCCACTCAATCAAACACATACAGAACTCAGTGAACATGATGAGGCCAACCGCCTCCGACGCGGCGGAGCAGAGGGCTAACAACTACGAGTTGAAGTACAAGGGCGTGAGGAAGAGGAAGTGGGGGAAATACGTCTCCGAGGTCCGCCTCCCCAACAGCCGGGAGCGCATATGGCTCGGCTCCTACGACACGGCGGAGAAGGCGGCGCGGGCCTTCGACGCCGCCATCTTCTGCCTCCGCGGCCCCAACGCCAAGTTCAACTTCCCCGACGAGCCCCTCAACATCGCCGGCTGGGAGGCGCTGCCCCCCGCTGAGATACAAGCCGTGGCTCAGCACTACGGGAATACCTACGGCACCAGCTCAAGCCACCAGCCGCAGCCGCCTCCTGAATCCGGCCTCGGGCCTCGGGCCGTCGAACTCGATGACGTGTCGCCTTCGTTGAACTCGGAAGGGGCCGGCCTGATGGAGTCGATCGATTGGTCGTTCTTGGACGTGCTGGATTCGGATACGGCGGGAAATGCGAGCCATCTATTGGATTTCGGGCTCTTTCACGAGCCCGTTGACATGTACATGCCGCATCTTGATGACGATGATGACAACGACGACATTGGAAATGGTGGTAACGTGCCATCTTATCTATGGAACTTCTAGTCATCACCAAAAAAAAAAGAATTAATCATATCTATACTATAATTAATGAGGCAATAGGCAATTATATTATACCACGTTTTTCGGTTATGTATAAAATACATTTTTTTTGCCGGGAAGTCAATTTGGGATTAGTGGTGAAGGCAATATTAATATTATTGCTCGTCTAGGGTAATAGTAATACTACTATTATATAATATATAGTGTGGGAGTTGTTAAATAAATTATGAGATCAATGTAGACTAGCAACAGTACTGTAAACGCACACTCATTTAATGAATAAACACGGAATACATTTTGCTGATTTAAATTTCGTCTATAGCAAAGAACCATGCATCAATCAACTATATTGAATAGTTTTTTTAATCCATTTTTTCTCTATCTAATTTGTTTTAATTCGCCCGAGTCCACTTACTACTACTAAATTGCATAAAATAATGGTTTCTATGTAGTAAATTAACAAACTCATTTTAAGATATGTTTTTATTAAATGGGAAAGTGATTGTATTGGAATCTCATCTAGGAGTTTGAAAAAATATCGAGAACTTGATATGACGCTTTTATTGTCGCGATTGATATGACGCATTTACTGTCGCGAAAAATATCAAAATTATTGGTATACCTATTTTCATATACTAAGGCGTCTATAACGAAAGAAAAAATTAAATTTTGCATAATATTTGGATAATAGAAATTAGGGTAGATATTATCATAAATTCACAACATGTTTTCACTGACTATGTTCGCTCGTTTCGGTATGCGTAAAAGTCGGTACACTTTCCACACTCAAATTTCAATACCTCGGTATAATGTCCCACTTCATCAGTGATTATACAATATTGCATATTTAGTAATAGACGAGGCTACGAGTAATTAACCATTTGGGAAAGTTAGACTTATATTCTTGGATGGTCTTAGTTGACCCTCTTGGTCAACTAATTTTGATAATGGTCTCCGGCCAAAAAATAATTCAAAATCATTACTATAAAAATTGAGAAAGAGATTTGGATAAAATTATGTTTACATCAGACGAAGTTGTGTAGTATAGGATGAGGCCAAAAAATGGGACATCGCGGATTCCAAAATTGGGAATCCATGTGAGGTTAGGCTAGAAGCCTAAAATAGCAAAGTTGCAACCGCATAAAACAACGATCATCTTAAAATTCAATATAAAACAACGATCATCTTAAAATTGCAACCGACAGAGACGGATTAAATATGGAAGTTAGAATATAAGAAGAAACACATGTTTTATATAGTAGTGTTCGGTACGGTATACCGTACTATTTTTTTCATACCGCATATCGTACCTATAAGGTTCGGTATGGGAAAAAACATAATGTTACTGTACCGATCATTTAAGTATACCGTAGTTCGGTATAACAAATCTTCATACCATTGTCACACCGCTCTTTCGGTACATCGTACCGCATTTTCGTATACCAAAAAATAAGGTATCTTTGAATATTTAACGGTATACCGTAAACTTAGTCTATGTTTTTTTATAAAAGGCAAGAAAGTTATTAATATTATTTTCCAATAAAATCAATTAATCTTTATATTTTGTATGAATTTGTTAATATTACAAGTTAATGTTTATAAAGTTGAAAAATATAAATTATTTATCCCTTTAATGATATAATTATTAAATAGTGTGACTTTTAGTCAGATAAAGTTATGTCAATCTACGATATAGCATTAAGATTATTTTATATAAGTAATATATTTATAATAATTTGTAACAACTCATGTTCAAATCCTATAACCAATATTCTTGGACTATTTTCTACAAGAGATATGCGGTATGAACTTCGGTATGCGGTATACCTCGATATGAAAAATCTCATACCGTTACCATAGTGAAAAACTTTGGTATGATATGATATTGTACCAAAAATTTGATATCTTCGGTATTTTTTCGTTACCGTATGCGCGGTATACCGATTTTCGGTATACCGTAACACCCCTAGTTCTATTGATGATTCGTTTAGTTTTTGGCCAAATGTCATCTCTCTGACTAGTTGGAATAGTTTTCTGGCCCTTTTTGCATGAAATATAGGCTGATGTGGTGCGTTACTATGATGCAAGGTGGCAAAAAATATTTGAAAGAAAGAAGACGGTTTTTAAAGTTGTTTTGGACAAAAATTTACTAAGGAAACAAAGAGGAGTATTAGACAGGAAGAAGGGAGCATAAAGATTTGGATAAAGAAATCTCTCCATATCTTAAGTATTTGCCCAAATCCTTCGAAAATATTTAAGCAGACCTATATAAGGAGGAAAAAGCCACGAAAATTACACCATTATTTACGCCTTAATTCAGTTCGCCACCCTATTTTCTTAGTTTTAGATTCTTAGTTTTAGAGCTGGAGAAGAACATCAATCATCGAACCATCTAGTTATTGCTTTGATTTTATTTGCTTTGGAGACTTTGTCTCGGTATCCGTTCTAATCATTCAATTACAATTTCAGTTTAAATTTCTTAGTTCTTTATTTAGTGTTCTTCTTATTTGCATGTTAGAAGTATAGCATGACCATTTGTTTGCCCAAACAGACTAGTAGGATGAGTAGCGGTCCAGAGAGATGTGAAACACATACATAAATAATACGTGCGACCTTAAAGCTTATAATTAATTTAAGGAGTTTCGAGTTAATTCTGGATCATTTACCCGAATTAGTAATTTAGGACCTTAAATTATTCAATTTATAGCTAATTTAGTACTTCCACCGTTTCTCGTGGATAAGGCTAGATAAGTAGTAAATTTGTTTATAGAACAATTGGATTACTTCGGTAAGAGACTATTAGATGTCCATAATGCGAGTAGACTCCTAAATTGGGTTCACTTGCTTCTTAATGTTGTCTAGTTGCTAAATTTATTTACTGCACATTAACATAGTTTGTAACTAGATTAAGAAAACAGTCGTTTCAATGTCCATTATGGTGGCTATCGAATAACTAAAGGTAAATAAGGGACGTGTCAGTTTAATTACGACGTTTTTTTTTTTTTTTTTTTTTTTTTTTACATTCACTTAAACAAGTGAACCCCACTATTTTTAAACTTTATACATTTACACCCACTACTTTACCTTTTCACCCACTATCTTAAAATCCGTGCCAAAACACAAATGTTGCAAGCTTCATGGGACGGAGGGAGTAATATTTTTAAATATTTTGACAAAATTACCCTTAAAGTTATATGTGTAGTGAGATTGTTGGCCGGAAAGTTGCTATCTGCAACGAATTCCATAATTGAGGGGGGACAGTGCAACTTTTGATAGTTCAGGGGGTAAAGTGAAAAAATTCGATTGTCGAGGGGGTTTAATGTGATTAACCCTTACATAAAAGGGCGAGTAACTAAAAGAACACCTTGCAAAGACGATGAAATATACAAGAACAAAGATAATTCATAAACTAATATTTATGGGTTCAAAATATGACTCGGCACAGACCAAGCCATAGCAAACTAGTAACAAAAGAGTAATAGTACATCAAAAGCTCCGTGAACTATATACAAGTCCAAGTTCAGTGTTTTCATAAAAAAAAATGAGCTAAAACGGAAGTTATGGTTATATACAACAAAAACCTTTGCCTTAGCTCTGTCTGTCTTCACTAGTCACTCAACCTGAAAACATTTGAGAATGAACACTATTGTATTTAGTGGGTGAACAGTTTATGAATATTTCAAAATAAGTTTATCCACACATAAACCGTATGACTTGGAATGTTTTAAAACAAAAGTCACTTCCAAATATACAAACATTCATAGTCTTGTGTGCGTGTGTTGTCACGTTCTACAGTTACTCTTACTCTATTCCCCCTTGCTCTCGGACTTTGAGTTAAAACCTAATGAGTCACATCAATATCTGACCTCAGATCTTGACCGAGAAATCTCAACCGTTAGACTTAAAGCCGAAGCTCATATAGGTCATCTCCAACTGGTTAGCACACAATAAAGATCAATTCATTGTGCTACTAACAAACGTGTACACAATCCTCAACTAGCGTGTTAGGCCAATCAAGAACCTCGATCGATTAAATTCAGAGCATTAAACTTGTAGAACGCACAAAAATATCTTTCATGGATAAACAAGCATTTCATAGAGCTTAATAACTCAAAATAGTTTTAGATAGTAAAACTCACCTTACAACTTTAATTGTAAGCATTCAAATTAATTAACTTGCGTTGAGGTCAATGATACCTTGCTTCTTCAATAGGGACTACAAGAAAACTCTATGCTTAATGGTAATTCATAAATAAGTTTAAAACAATGCAAGATTTAAATCTAAATTTAAAAATGAATGCGGCTATTTCCGATTTCAATTATGGCCAATCCGACCATCCGTTTATGAAAACGAGATCCTGACTGTACTCTATTCTACTTAAGCTATACAATCCATTAACTGACTTCCCGATCCGGCATCGATTTGATGCTCGAATCTTGACCCGAACCTGTGCCAAACACCTTGCGCACACTTCCGCCATATGCATTTCAAAGGCTCATAATTTTCAGATTTAAAGTCCAATTTGCAATTCGAGGATATCATTGTAAAGCCAACGACCAGAACTTTCCAACGATATATAATTTTATAGGTTTTGGACAAAAGATTAGCTCAGAAATCTAGCTGAAACGTTCTGCAAGAAAGGAAAACAGAATTTCGTCTACTAACCCACAACTTGTGGGGCTTATATCTTTTATTTCCGAACTCGAACTTACAAGACAGAAGGTTTTTTTGAAAGCCAATGATGAGAGGTTTCCAGTGATATATCATACAGCGGGATTTGATTAACAGAAACAAGTAGAAACTGAGTTCAAATTTGCTTCTCTACTTCACCCGAAAAACTGAACTTAGCTCTACCACCTTAACTTCTAGGACCCATAACTTTAGGATACGAATTCTAATTTACAAACCGAAGGTGGTGTTGGAAAGACAATAAAAAGGGCTTTCTAACGGTATCTAATTTGATGGCTTTTGGATAACAAAAATGAGCAGAAATTAGGTCTAAAACTACTGTCCATAACAACCAAAAACTGGGTGAAATCAAAAAATTATGGCAGCTACCGCTGCCCTCTCCGCCTCTCCACCTCCGGCGGCTCGACTCCCCCACTTACGTTTATATTCAACAGGAAGCAGCCAAAACAAAAACAACCAACAGAAAAATACTAGATTCAATCTCAAAAAAACAAGAAGCCATAAGCTACATACACCTCTACCAAAGTTGAAGAACAAGAATTTCAATTGAGACAATTAAATATTAAAAGATTTATACCTTCATTTTGGATACTCTTATTTACACTAGGAACGAAGTCTTGGTGTGGATAAAAACAACCAAGCTTCATATACGAAGGGATTAATCAAGTATACATACAGACGAGAGAGATAAAGGAGAGGCACGGTAGAGAGAATCGTTTTGTGCTATGAAGTTGAAGTGATTACAATGGCATGAAGAAGTGGAATGAATTGCTTGTTAAGAATAGCGGCGGCTCTTGGCAGACTCCCACGAATGTTGTTTATTTGATTAATCATAAGGCTATAACATAGCTTTGCTTAAATATTACTATACAAGATGAGATGATAGGAAGAATGTGAATTAATTTACTCATAACAATCCCATGAATTTACTATATATAGAAAGTGGATTAGATAGATTATTCTATAGCCATGACAAATCATTTTCTCATGCTTACTCAAATGACACGTAGAAGAAGAAGATGAAGAATTGAATTGCTAATCTTTTGTCTTCTTTCATGCGACTTTTACACAACTACCTATGCATATATACAAACTTGCATATTTACTCTTCTAAATAATAAAAACATGCCCCTTTGTACGAATACATATAATTTATGATTATTAAATCCTCTCTTCCTTTGTATCTTTAATAGGAGTCAAGATTTCTTAAATTTTCTAATACATCATCTCAACTAATTTTATGTACTATGTAAACTCGAGATATTACAGAGGAAATAATAGAAAATGGATGTTAATCTCCGTTCCCTGTGTTCGATATTCTGCTGGCTATACTAATTTAAGTTTTAGCTTCTGCAGAAATTTATTTGATGCAAAACAATAATCATCATACATGTCTACATACATATATACTATACATACATAAATCAATTGACTCCATCATATAAGAACCTAGAACTAGGAAAAAAATTACATCTTTCATCTTTTTTACTAGATGACTTAGATTAAAGATATTCCCTTATGCATATATGTATAATTTCTTCTCGTTGAAGATGAGGAAGAAGAAGAATCGAATGCACAGATAAATAAGTAGAGTCAAGTTCAGGGTAACAATCACAAGAAAGGTGATTATATATATAATTAGAGATCTCATGCTATTGTTGATGGAAGGATAGAGAATGAATATTTGCATTCTTACATATGACTATATTTGGAATGTAGGATTATGTATGGCTCAACCAATACACGTGTATTTTAATTTGCATGCTTGCTTACAGTGAGAGGAGGGGGACTGCCTAAGCCAAGAGCTGGGAGATCATTGAATTCTGAGAATCTGTGCCATGATTATTGACACTTGGGATGATGTTTGCAGGAGAAATGAATTTAACAAACTCTTTCAGCTCTGTGAAGCTGCTGTGTTCGCTGTACGGTACCTCGTACCTGAACGAGCATAGTCACT
Source organism: Lavandula angustifolia (assembly GCA_028984105.1). NCBI lineage: Eukaryota > Viridiplantae > Streptophyta > Magnoliopsida > Lamiales > Lamiaceae > Lavandula > Lavandula angustifolia. Next base: position 29,086,274 of record CM054808.1, read on the forward strand.
GTTGTTAAGCTCAAAAACACTAGCTGACAGTTGAATGACTGGGTGTGGAGTAGTTTCTCACCTTATAATGGTACCCTTCTGCCACCTTCTTCCAGTGGACTTCTTTCCTTTTCCAAATGACCAACCAGTAGGCGAAAACGCGACTATCAGACTATACCGACCCTACGCACCAAAAGGAAAAATAAGTTAGGACAGGCTAGAAATTTATCAGTATCCCTTTCTGCCCCAACCAAAAGTGTGTATTACAACTTAGAAAACATATAATCCGGTTACCGTGTAATGGTTTGACATATGAGCCAGTCTTTTGAAACTAGCAATGCTCCACATGGGAACAACATGAATATGGCTCTCATGTTCGTTTAGAGTAAACCATTGCATGTCTTCCTGTTCCAAACCAAGACATTCCAAGATGCGCAGTTTTGCAGCATTCACATAGACTTTCTTGCGGAGTGCTCTAGCAACCTCTAAAAATAATCTCTCTTTCCCTGTCCTCAAACAAAATTGTACCACATACAATCAAATTGCGTTGGGGCTTATATATAAGATTCGTGTGGCTTGTTTACAGATACATACCAATTGTGTAGCTGCCAATCATAAACAAGGTCTTTTGGTTAAAAGCTTCAGCTTGGATGGAATCAATAACAAATTGGATTACGGAATCTTGTTTCGGAAAGTCATACTGCAAGAATGGAAAAGAAGCAAATACTCATTCACCAGGATAAAAAGGAGCAAATGCTGAGAGAAGATAATTTGATTGTGATGCAAGCCGAAAATCCGAAATTGATCTTTGTTTGATTGAGAACGTGAAATATGCTAAACTCTCTTGATAACACAATTTAACACCGAAAGGAAACAACAATATCACTGAGCAAAGTTTAGATAATACAAACCCTAGTAGAAATAATCAAACCCTACGAAATCATGAGGATTCCGTCCGTATCAAGACCAATGTCTTGCCCAAGTACAAGCATAAATCCCACATACCCCGTACTCCCCCTCACCTCCCAATTATATATGGTTTTCTCACTATAATTCTTCCACACCCCCTATTATCCCTCACATTAATAATTACAATAATACAATAATTAATACAAGGTAAACCGCTTGTCGATAACCGCTTGCATATGAAACCGCATGAAACCGTCTTGCATGAAACCAACCAACAACCGCATGCCACGTCTCTAGACTTCATCTCCACAACCATGCATGTTACGTCCCCGTCCCCGACGTACATACACCCGTCTGAATCGCCCGTTCGATGGAATCTCCGCGTCGTTACTTTCGACCGCTGATCGCTCCATATCAACTCCCGGCCCCTCAAAAACGGCCTTGTCCTCAAGGCGGAAAGTGGGAAATTGACGTTGAAAATCCTCCAAATTGACCCACGACGCTTCTTCCGCGCGTCGATGCTTCCAACGGACTAATACTTCGCGCATGACCTCTCCCGCTGATTTTTTATCGCGCACCTGCAATATCTCCTCCGGATCGAAAATATCCCCCGACTCAAATTCCAAAGACCCCGGCAAATTTGGTTCAATCGCATGATCCCCCACGACTTTCTTCAATTGACTAATATGAAACACCGGATGGATGCGACTCCCCATCGGTAACTTGAGCTCATAGGCGACCACGCCCACTCGCCGAATAACTTCGAACGGTCCGTAATATTTAGCCGCCAATTTTGAATATTTTTTGAGCTAAAACCGACTGTTGACGATACGGGCGCAGCTTAAGGAACACTCGATCCCCCACTACATACTCGACCTCACGACGTTTCTTATTAGCTTGGATACACATACGATCTTGTGCCTGTTGCAAATTATCCCGTAACTGTTTCAACATTTCATCTCGGGATAAAAGGACATCGGATACGGCGACGACTTCGGCATTCCTCCGGTAAATGGCGTATAAGACTCGGCGGTGCACGTCCATAAACAAGCTCCAAACGGAGTCGCTTTTAGCCGCCGTCCGAAAAGACGTGTTATACCAATATTCCGCCCAAGATAGCGAGGCCGCCCATTTCCGCGGATGATCGGATGAAAAACAACGAAGATAGGTCTCCAATACCCTATTCAACACTTCCGTTTGCCCGTCGGTTTCGGATGATAAGGCGATGCGAATTTTAGCCATGTTCCTGCGCGCTTGAATAATTCGCCCCAAAATGTGCTCACAAATAACGGATCTCGATCACTAACAATAGAGCCCGGTATTCCATGTAACTTCACCACATAATCAATGAATTGAGAAGCCACCCGTTGCATTTGTGATCGGCGATCGAAGGGGAATAAAATGTCCATATTTCGTGAATCGATCTACCACTACCAATATGCAAGAATACCCCATGGAAACGGGAAGACCGGTGATGAAATCCATAGAGATATCCTCCCAAATGTGATGAGGAATCGGCAATGGCTGCAATAACCCGGCCGGCGATTGAGACTCATATTTGGCTCATTGACATGTCACACAATTTGCGACATAATCTCGAACTACTCCAAACATACCCTTCCAATACACACTAGAAGCGATTCTGCGATACGTCCTTAAAACCCCCGCATGTCCGCCCGACGGAGTATCGTGAAATTCATGCAAAAGAATAGGAATCCATCTCGACTTTCGAGTTAAAACCAATCGTCCCTTATACAACGACTTATCGTCGATGATTGTGTAGTGTGGCCGAGAGTGGGGCTCTTGCTCGACGGTCTCCACGATTTCCTTCAATTCCGGATCGGTTTTCTGCTCATGAATTATATCCGGTAAATTCTCCCAAAACGGACTACTTATTGCTAAAAAAGAACCTTCTCGAACTTCGGTTCCTTCATGGCAGCGGGACAGCGCGTCTGTAACCCTGTTAGACGATCCCGACTTAAATTCTATCGTAAAATCGTAGCCTAATAATTTGGCTACCCAGACTTGCTGTGCCGGCGTTGCTACCCTCTGGCCAAGCAAGTGCTTGAGCTGTGATGATCCGTTCTAACCACAAAATGCCGACCCAATTAAATAGGGTCTCCAATGTTGAATTGCCAATACCAAACTCATCAACTCCTTCTCATATGCCGATGTCACGGCATGACCGGCCCGGAATGCTTTACTGTAGAACGCCACGGGATACCTATCTTGCATTAATACCGCCCCCACTCCGGAACTTGATGCATCACATTCAATCACGAAAATTTTCGAAAAATCCGGTAGCGTTAAAACCGGCGTCGTGGTTATCGCCGTTTTTAACGCCGTAAACGCCCCCTCGGCCTCGCCGGCCCACTGAAACTTCTCCTTGGTGGTGTCTTTTTGCAGCAACCTCGTTAAAGGTTTGGCAATTATCCCATAACTTCTTATGAACCTCCTGTAATAGCCCGTCAAGCCCAAAAATCCCCGCACCGCTTTCAACGAAGATGGTGTCGGCCAATCTATCACGGCTTGTATCTTTGCCGGATCCATGGCGACTCCATTTGCAGATATCAAATGTCCAAGATAGTCCACTTGGGTCGCTCCAAAAATACATTTCTTCCTATTGGCAAAAAACGAATGTCGCCGTAGAACTCCCAACACCAACCGTAGATGCTCCAAATGATCTTCTCATGTCGGACTATAAATTAAGATATCATCGAAGAATACCAACACCCCTTTGCGTAGATATGGCCGAAAGAGATCATTCATGGCATCGAAAGGCGCAGGCGCGTTTGTAAGACCAAACGGCATAACCGGGAAATTCATAGTGGCCGTTATGCGTCCGAAAAGTCGTCTTGGGAATATCGGATTCCGTCATCCGTATTTGGTGATATCATGCACGTAAGTCGACCTTCGAAAAAACCTTGGATCCAGCCAACTCGTCCAAAAGCTCCTGTATTACGGGAATTGGATATTTATCCGGAATCGTAGCCTTATTCAATTCCCGATAATCGACGCAAAACCTCCAACTTCCATCCTTCTTCTTGACCAACAATACGGGACTAGAAAATGGGGCACGTAGCTTGGTCGTACAATCCCCCAGACTAACATATGCGCCGCACCAACCGTTCCATTTCATCTTTTTGCAAATGGTTATATCGATAAGGTCTAACCGAAACCGCTCCAACCTCGGGCTTCAACGGAATATTGTGCTCTACACCCCCTTGGCGGAGGAAGACCGCTAAGTTCCTCAAATATATCCTCAAAGTCTTTGCAATACCGAATCCACCTCTGCTCGTGTCTTCGCACATTCGAGTTGTCCCGAGAAAACCCAACTCGTGGTCGAATCATACACCTAAGCTGCCATCTCTACCTCTTCCCATTTTTGCAAGGCTTTTAAAGTCGTTGGGGCCCTTAACCGTGATCCATCACCATTCAAGCGAACAAGCTTCCCGTTGAGGTCGAAAGTGATATATAAACGATCATAGTTAACCCGTAATTCCCCCAGCGTTTTCAGCCACGCTATGCCGAGTATAACGTCCACACCACTAAGAGGAAAAACGTGGCAATCAACCATAATCGTTCCCGGTTCGAATCCAATTTCGATTCCCTTACACAACCCTTCTGAGAAAACCCTATGACCATCACCCAAACGGACCGGAAACACCTTCGACACGTCCGCTTGCAACCCTAATTCTCGCACAAATTTATTCGATAGGAAATTGTGCGAAGCTCCACTATCCACGAGTATCACCACTTCCCTACCGTGACACACGCCAATGAGTCGTAGCGTGTCTGTACCTGAAAGACCAAACGCTGATAACGCGTTCATTATGACCCCCTTCGCTGTCTTCGGTTCCTCGTCTTCAACCGGAGTCAAAACCTCGTAATCTCCATTCTCAAATAAAACCACCTCTTCTAATTCAAAATGCTCCGTATCATCCTCATCAACCAATAATACACGTAAATTTTTTAATGCGCATACATGATTAGTAGGGTGATAGGGCATCTTACATTTATAACATAACCCCTTTCTTCGGAGATCTTCTCTCTCGCTGTCAGTCATTCGCCGAAATGGAGTCCGTCCAACACTCGATCGCGATCCTGAGGCTTGCTCCGTCGAAGGGGCTGGTAATGCTAACGGGGTCGCATTTTGGATAGGACGACCATACTGCAGTGGAACCTTACGTGACGTCCATTGCTCTCGGTTCCCGTTCGATGTTCGTGCACTGTTTCGAACCGTAATTTCCGCCTTCCAGGCTAGCTTAATGGCTGATGCAAAGTATGTCGGCTCGACAAACCATACCTGATCTCGTATGGGCTCCTTCAATCCCATAATGAATAGGCTGAGTATATTCTCCTTGGGAATTGTTTTCACACGATTAGCGAGATGAGTGAATTGGTCGATATATTCGGACACGTTGCTGTCTTGTTTTAACGCTGCTAATTTTGCAAAAGCTCTGCCTTCGCACCCTTCATCGAATCACTCTGTTAATGCTCTCGAAAACGCGGCCCATGTATACTCTGGAACATCCGCAGTGAACCATCCGTACCAATTCAACGCTGGACCCTCCATAGCTACACCGAGCAACTGTCGTCTTTGGGCTACTGAACTCCCGTATAACTCAAAATGGTGATTAACCCGGGATATCCATCCCAGCGGATCATCCCCGTTAAACACCGGTAAAGGCGGCGGCACTGCTTGACTTCCTTCGTGATTCTCCGCACGTGTTTGCTCCTTCGCCAATAACGCTTCTAATTGCGCTTGAATTTGCACTAGAGTTGCGTTTGTCTTTACGGAAGAGGATGTCAAGGATTCGAACTTCCCTTCAGCGCAGACACTCATCCTTCCATCGTGTTCGAAATTGTTTTACTGGTTCTCGTCTCCACCATGCACGATCGCTCCTTCACACATCCGGCAGGTCGGACCGAATTGATGCAAGCCGAAAATCCGAAATTGATCTTTGTTAGATTGAGAACGTGAAATATGCTAAACTCTCTTGATAACACAATTTAACACCGAAAGGAAACAACAATATCACTGAGCAAAGTTTAGATAATACAAACCCTAGTAGAAATAATCAAACCCTACGAAATCATGAGGATTCCGTCCGTATCAAGACCAATGTCTTGCCCAAGCATAAATCCCACATACCCCGTACTCCCCCTCACCTCCCAATTATATATGGTTTTCTCACTATAATTCTTCCACACCCCCTATTATCCCTCACATTAATAATTACAATAATACAATAATTAATACAAGGTAGCTTGCATATGAAACCGCATGAAACCGTCTTGCATGAAACCAACCAACAACCGCATGCCACGTCTCTAGACTTCATCTCCACAACCATGCATGTTACGTCCCCGTCCCCGACGTACATACACGCGTCTGAATCGCCCGTTCGATGGAATCTCCGCGTCGTTACTTTCGACCGCCGATCGCTCCATATCAGATTGTGTACTAGTTTTGAAGCTATACAAGAATCTACATATAATAAGGAATGGATTCGTTTTTAGTTGCTTTTCAATATCTATTACCTGGGGATTGCAGTAGGTTGTATCAAGGATGAGAGTGTCGATGGAGCAAGCTTGCAAAATGGGCAGTTCTGTCATTTCCTCACAAAATCGGAAATCTCCAGTGTGTAATACTGGCTGCATATATGAACCAGAGTATAAATTGAAAGCACCAAAACAAATATAAGTTTTTTCAACAAGTTTACTACACACCTTAGCGTTTGGCGGTTCAAATAATATTATGATCGCACCAGGGCAGTGATTAGCATCAAAGCATGTTACATTTGTTCCTGCAATATTGATCCTTTGATGGAGAGGCAAAACTTGAATTTTGTCCCATGGAATTCCAATTTTCAGATTGACTAGCTTTGCTGTAATTAAGGAGCAATATATCATCCCATGACTGAAGGAGTCCTTGATAATCTGCAGAAAAAGCAGGGTTAAAGTAAACATCTCAAGCAACTCCTCTTTCCATATGTCTTACAATTGGGACATTTACATTGTTTTCATCATTGAAAAGTTGAAACTCTTAAAAAATCAGAACGAAAGTCGGCTTCTTTCAAAAGATACTCTAATAATGTACTCCTTCAGTCCTATTTGCATTGCCCTTTTACTTTCCGACACGGGAATTAAGAAAGTAGAGTAGATGATAAAGTAAGAGAGAGAAGATGAGTGAGATAATGGATGATAAAGCAGGAGAGAGAATGATAAAATATGAGAGAATGTGTATTTTTTTTTTTTGAAAAGGGTCATTTCAAATGGGACGGAGGGAGTAGTACAGACAGTATGCTAACTCGAGCTGAATAATGGCATATTATATTATACGAATATTTATTGAAGTTTAATCCACTTGGACTTACGATCTAAATGGAAGTGACTAAGAAACCAGTGAGAACAATCTCTTCTTAGATACTTAAAGGCATCCTGCAATGAAATAAACTGTATTAGGACATGTTTATGATATGAACAACAAAAATGTATTACCTTACCTATAAAAAAGGACACTACATAAGCAGAATCATAACTCATGAATACTCTGAAGTTATTGAAATAGCATCCTGAAATTATTGAAGAGACTGAACCCTAACCAGTGCATCACATTTTGCAAGTAACTTAAGGTATTAATAGACGAATGTCAAGGTAGTCTATTAATATGCATGGCAAAGTACTATAGTGCAAACTGACTATGACAATAACAGATAAAAGAAGACATAATATGCATCCGATAAACTACAAGAAACTTCGGGATATGCAGCTAATGGATAGGAAGATTGACCACATGACTATCAAGTCATAATTACTGATAATCAACAAAGTGCAGTAATAATTATGTTGAAAACAAAACTTACAACGCGGAACGGTGTTCCATATATGCTACACCACAAAGGGACATCTTTCTGCTTCCCATTCTTGAAATGGTCTTTCTTTTCCGTGCTCCTATGACTAGTATTTACCTTAGTTCTCTGGACACTAGTTTGTCCATTAATAACAGTGTCACCTCTTCTTTTTATAGGGTGAGGACCTGAGAAAAAATCGGTTATTAACTTGTTTGTCCCCAGTTTAGTTTCATCTGGTACACTTTTTGAGATACTTGTCTTTGATTCCACATTCCTGGTCAACTCGCTTCTTAGCTCGGTGAGAGCATGAAGAATTTTGTTCCTTGGACCAAACGCTGTAATGCCAATGCTACATAGATCCTGCCAGAAAACAATCATAAGTCTGCTCACAGTTTCATCAAATTATAAAGCAAGGGTCAATATCAATACCAACTTCGCAAGCCTAATCACCTATTGCATAAGGCATGGACCATGTTGCGAAAAGATACTTGCCTATCAGGAATTTAACTTTCTAAGCATGCTTAAATGATCTGATTACTAAACAAAATATTTTTATGTAAGCATAAACTTTCGGAGGAAGGCATTTACACAACTTAAAATACTAATTAGTGTGTTGTAAGATAGAAACAGGGCAGTAAAATCAGAAGTTGTCAGCTGGAGAATCAATTTCACTGATAGAATGACATGGATTCCACCTAAATAGAGTTTGAAGATGAGGAACCCCATATTTTTTTGTGAAATCCATGTATAATATTAATTGATTCCAGCATGCCAATCATTTCATTAGGCCCATACTCCACAGAGAGTGCAAGATTTCCAAGTGCAAGCAGCATACAAAAGCTCTACTGTAAAGAATGAATCTACACACAAATGTGGCATCAAATACTTAATTCCATTCCATAACATCCCTTTGAAACTTCAAAACTGCATAGGTAATACAGAGAAAAAGCGCAAACCTCTTCTTTCAGCGTTTGTAATGAATCCCAGTCAATCTCTTCTCTTACAAAAATTTCTTCATATTTCCCGAGGCCCAAATTGCGGAGCCACTCTAAAACTGGAGATACATCCACCTCATTTGTTGCAGGTTTTAGAAGAGAACCATCAAAAACTTCACCAGGACACTCATAAGCTTCTGTGTCATCAATACCAGCAGAAACCTGGAATACATTATGCTAATCTTAGACCAAAGTATTGCAAGGACAAATATTGAATTGAGGAAGAGATGCACATAAGAATTCAAAATCCATAGTCAGAATCCACTAAATCAGGAACGAGATATTTCCAGCAAAACCAAATCACGTGACACAATGAACTCAGTCTTTAGTAAAAAAAGACACTTGGAATTTACAAACTATTACCCTAATCATCCAAGTGTAGTGCAAGTACAAGTTAGTACGCCTCTCATTCAGATTACCACAGCCACGAATTGGGACCAATCAAACCTAAATATAATACAGTAGTACCTGAAAAAATAAAAAACATCTACTACTACACAAATCAAACAACTCAAAACAGTTAGCACATATAACCCGAGCGAGCATACTAAGTTAAGAAAAACAAGCAAAAGTTCTCACATCTGCAGAAGCCTCCACAGAATCAAGACATTCATTAGTGTGAACCTGCCTCCGATCCTCGCTCAACTCCGATATATCAGCCCCACAAAGAGGGCATGAAATCCCAACCTCACATTTTGGATCAATTCCAGCATCATTAGTGCCCTGCTCATCAACCTCAGCACACAGCTTGATCAGCACATCCAGCTGCGAGCTTCCTCCCGAAGCCTCTTCATCGCAGTTTCCTTGGTCTTCTTCTGCTACTGTCTCTGGATTGTTTGATTCCACCAAATTATCAATACTAACCCCTTTGTTGTTCAACAAATCAAAGGTCGGTTCAATTGAATCCAATCCACAACGCAAATCCGGTTCTGCTTCATCAAAGATGCAATTTTCCTTTCCGGGATTTATAGGTTTTCGCTTTTTCAGGGCTTTGGATTGACGGAGGGCGGTCGAATTACGCGCTTTGAGCGGCGGCAGGAGTGAGCTGGTTCTGGGAGCGGTGAAGGGAGAAGATGAAGGGTATTCCTGGAAATCATCATCGTCGAATGCGATGTTGAGAAACTGTGAAGAAGATTGGGTAATGGTGTTGAGCTTTGATTTGGAAACAGGCGCCATTAATTAGGCATTCGGAGGGGTTGGAGGAGGAAGGACTGCTGATTTTTTACAACTCGTTTCAAATTTAAGCAGAAGATGAATGGAGGGAAATAATTTATTTTTTTAAATAAAAAATTGAAGCACAAATGGAAGATTAACGAACATACTATTCCCGGAAAGTAAAGGTTATTTATGTGGTGTTTGTAATAGTTTAAATATTTCTTAAATACCTAAATCGATATTACAAAACTCAAATTTACCCAATTTTTATATTTGCTTGGTGATCGTTGTTTTACACTAAATAATCCTGCAAATTAGCTAGAACTAAAATTGGTATAGCTACAGAACATAGGGAACGGAGATTTTTAAACTTATAAACCTATTAATCAAGATTTTTGGTTAGCAACCACACAAGTTTGAGGAATTTTTATATTCTAATAATAAACGAAAGCAAACGAGGAAATTAACACGAAATTGACTTATGCAAATAAAAGCGGGTCCAAAGCAAGATGATTCACACACACACACACAATCGATCACCGACACTAATAATTAATTAATCCACTTAAATCAATTAGTTGTAGGACACCATAATTAAACTGACATATCCCCTATTCCCCCTTAATTATTCGGTAATCGTCATGGTGGGCATTGAAACGACTACTCTCTAAATTAGATGCAACCTACGTTGGTGGACAATCAATAGATTTAACACCTAATCAACTTTAAGAACTAAGGGAACTCAATTTAGGAGTCTACTCGTATGGTGGGCATCTAATAGTCTCCTACCAAATTAATCATAATTGTCCTACGAACAATTTTGCTACTTATTTAGCCTAATCCCACGAGAAACAATGGAAGTACTAAATTAGCGATGAATTAAATTAAGTAGGGTGATCAAGCCTAGATTCATTAATTCAATTAATTAAACCTAGATTAATTTAGAAGCTAAGTGATTAATTTTTAAGCCCTAGTCTCACGAATTAAAGTAGTGTGTGTTTCACATCTTGCTGGCCCCTTAAAAAGACTTAGCTACACATATTAACCGGACTAGCCAGACAGATCGATTTACTGGACAGAACACAAATCATGCTAAAATTCATAAAATAAATATGCACGAAAATTCTAACAAATTACCAGAAATTAGAATATTAAAGAAGACGAAATATGGTCCTAGAAATTATAAACTCATAAATTAAAGACTTCAAATCAATCCACATGAAAATAAGTACGGAGACAATTCAAATTCGGAAATGCAAAAATGAAAGTGATAACATGTTGTTTCTTCCAAATCAAACTACAATTCTTGAAACAAAAATGAGAAATACAAACTTTGAAATTGATAAACCCTTCGATCGGATTCCTAGGCTTCGGCGTTCTCTTCCTCGGACTGAGCACGGCTTCGGCTTTTCGGAATTCTTCTCTCGGTGATTGGTGGCGGATGAATTGGTGTTAAATGGATTATGATGAATCGGCAGAGTGGCTTTGGTTGATGAAGGCTACGGTAATGAATAAAAGAGATGAATGAGATGCCCACTCTTCCTCCCTCAAGGTGTGTTTATATAGACTCGTTCTTTCCTTGTTAGTCACATGAATCATTAAGGGACTTAATGGTAAGAATCCCTTAATTTTCTCTCCTTAATTGACCATGTAATATGAAAATCAAATTAAGGATTGATTCCTCTCTTCCGTTCCTTCCTTTTCTTCTTCGGCGCAAATCAAGGGAGAGAGATAAGATTGATTACTTCCTTTTATTTCCCTCCTTCCCTATCGGTCATCCTCAAAATAAAATATATACTTCTCTTTATCCCCTTCAATTAGGGTAATCAAATATAGAAGAAACTAATATAAGATAAATTATATTAATTCCTTTCTATACTTAATTCCCTTCTTGATTTCTTCCAATTTGAGCATATATTCCTTAAATCTCTCAACCGCCACCTCGATGCCTCGTCAATGCCACATCATCTACAAACACTGCAAAACAAACACCAAAACAAATCCAAACACCACAAAATATGCCAAAATAGGTGGATTATGGATAGTACGAAATAGACCTATCATTGCTATACAAAATACTCAATTTTACTTTAAAACCCCTACTTTTCGGACTTGTAAGATGCGTAAATGATTGAAATCGGATATCTGAAGCAGAACACGGAATCCCGCTCACGTCCCGCTCAAATCCTGCTCATGCGCTCAAATCCCGCCCACGCCCAAGCTCAAATCCCGCTCATGCACTCAAATCCCACTCACGCCCAGCTCAAATCCCGCTCACGCACTCAAATCCCGCTCATGCCCAGCTCAAATCCCGCTCACGTCCCGCTCCATCCCGCTTGGGAAATCCCGCTCGGGAAAATCCCACTCTATCTGTCAAGTCCCGCTCGGCTTTTTGACTTTTTCATAAAGTTAGGGATAATGTAGGTAAAATTGGGTATTTTGTGTAGTAAATATAAAGATTGAGTGAAATTGAGTTTTGTTATATGAAATTGGGTAAAAGAGAATAATATCAGTTTAATTTATTAGTTAATTTAAGAAAAAGTTATTTTAAGTGTTAGTAATAATTTATAATGCATTAATTTTTCTTAATTTAAAGTGAATAAGTAGAAGCTGTTGAAGTTGGTAAAATTTAATTTAACAAATTTATAACTTGTCATTTTACGATCTTATAAATTAATTAAACTGAGGGTAAATTTGACTTTTTGATATTACACCTCAAAATAATGTGCTTGCAAATATTATACACTCATTTTTTTGTACTTTTAAACAATTTTTGCAAATATACCTACAAATTTTCTAATAAACCATTTTTACAATTTCTTATTAATTTAAGAACTGAAAAAAAATCTAAGGTATTGCAAACAACCCTTAATGTGTTTCATCTATTTCATATTACTACACATTCTCAGTTTATAATTTTCATGATCGTATTTCTTTGATCCTCAGTTTATAATTTTCATTGGCAAATTGGATTTTTTAGTCCCCAAACTATGCGTGTTTGACCAATTTGGTCCCTTATTTATTTATTTTAGTTAATTGGTCCCCAAACTATAGAATTTTGGACGAATTGGTCCTTCTGTTAATTTTTTTGTTAGTCAACTATTAGTCAACGATTTTTAAAGGGTATTTTCGGTATAATATTATTGAGGATCAAAACGTCCAAATATTGAAAGATTGAGGACCAATTTGACCAATTTTTTTTTCTTTAATTTTTTTAAGTTTTTCAAAAATCGAAAAATATTTTAATAATTTTGCTTTTTTTTTAAGGAGCAATGGTGCCAATTTTAAATAGGTTGAGGATCATTCTCGTTAATTATAATATATTTGGGGATCATATTACTATGAAAACGATGGATTAAAACATAAAATATATTACTCCGTAACTAATTTTTTTCCGAATATTACTATGAAAACAGGGGATTAAAACATAAAATATACGAAAAATTAATGAATAAATCATATTGGAATGAAAACATGTTTTGAATGAAAATCTACTATAGTTTTATTCATTGATTATCAAATATTCTACGTTTTTATCTCTCTTTATCATAATAATATATTCGAAAATTTTGATAACAGAGCTATCAAAAATTGACGATTATGATCCCAAAATATAGGGATTGGTCTTCAACTAATTTAAAATTGGCGTAGTTGGTCCTTAAAAAAATCAAAACGACTAAAATACTTTTCGATTTTTGTAAAATTTAAAAAATTTCAGTAATTTTTTTTTTGGCCAAATTGGTCCTCAATTTTTTAGTATTTGGACGTTTTGGTCCTCAATAATATTATACCGAAAATACCCTTTAAAAATCGTTGACTAACAGTTGAGTTACCAAAAAATTAACAGAAGGAACAATTCATCCAAAATTATATAGTTTGAGGACCAATTAACTAAAAAAAATAAATAAGAGACCAAATTGGCAAAACAAGCATAGTTTGGGGACTAAAAAATCCAATTTGCCATTTTCATTCTACTCGATAAAACTTTTATTTGGATATAATTATAATACGTGACTACATGAGACTCCAATATAAATTACTCATAAATATCATGTGTCTTAGTATTATAAGTAGTTTTTTGATTTTTTCAAAACCTAACTCGTGTGGTAGCTTCTATAAAGTTAAGCTTAGCGATTTAACGTTGTAAACAAATCGAATCAAATATCAAAGTATTCAACTTTTATTCGATTTATATTTGAATATTTGTGTTTGATTATTATTAAAATAACAAACTTGATTCGTGTTTCAATATTGATGATCAAGTTATTCCATATGGTTTGAGCATTCAGTTTGTTTATTTTTTGTAGCATTTTATAAACAATACTCCCTCCGTCCCATTCATTCCCTCCGTCCCATTCATATGCGTCATCGTATCCATTTTTGGGTTGTCCCACTCATACTGTCTCATACCTAAAATGGTAAGAAATGAGTGGACCACAATCATCTAAATAAGTGGACCCCACTATTTTATATTTTTCCACCACTACTTTAACCTTTACACCCACTATCTTAAACTTCGTGCCGAAACCCAACAAGACATTATGAATGGGACGGAGGGAGTACTATTCGAGTATCATGCTCAAACTCAATAGAATTTGATTCGATCGTAACTATTTGGTTCAAAATCATATATTTAAGAACTAAATTTATGATTAGATTAAAATTGTATATGATAAATTTATAGTTATATTCGAATATTATTTTAATCAAATCAAGTATCAAATTTTCAAATGAATAGTATCAAATCTAAACAAAAATATTTGATTAGTTTACAATTGTCTAACAAATTGCTAAAAATTGAGATGCTTTTAATATTTTACATTGAAACCCTCAAAACATACAAAAAACAATAATGTTTATTAGGAATGATACACAAAAAACCTCTCTTTTGTTCCTAAATTAGCTGAGGCAGCCTGAAAGATGAAAGGAGTACAAATATGAAATATTACTAAAATATAATGGGGCACACTTATTTATTCTGTTAAATATTTTTAATATAATCATACTATTAATAATTAATTAAAAGACCATTTTGTGCGACCCATGATTGTGAACTTTTGATGGTTTTCCTCATAATTTATTACAATATCGTGTAATTAGGTAATAGTAGCAAATATAATCATAATTCTTGGTTTACATATTGGATTAAATTCTAGATCCACAGGTTAAATCTCGTATAAAAAATCATCCGTTCTAAGGTTACAAATTATTTTCGTTAATCAGCAATCAACTAATCGCTCATCACTGCGATTATTCAATTTTACACGGTTTAATCCTCATTTGCAGTTTGCGGTCTGCCTCTAGTAATTCCGGCTGGTACGACGTCGGTTTTACACTACCGGAAGTACTTACCGCCGGGGAAATGGGCGGCGAAGAGAAGTGGTGCTTGGTGACCGGCGGCAGGGGATTTGCGGCGCGGCATCTGGTGACGATGCTCGTCAAATCCGGCATGTTTTTGGTGCGCATTGCAGATTTAGGTCCCACCATCAAGCTCGACAAGGACGAGGAGAGTGGGGTTTTGGGAGAAGCTCTGAAGTCCGGCCGTGCTGAATATGTATCTTCAGATCTTCGCGACAAAGCGCAAGTGCTCAAAGGTTCTTGGCTCTATCACCAACTTGTTTACTCGACGGTTTTGTTATTTACTTGTTAGTCTTCAATTATGTGCTACTATAGTGGAGGGGTTGTTTAAGATTATGCAGTGATGAACTTGCTTTATACTATATTTTATCTAGCTTAGTCATTTGGGATGTCTGATTATCAAATGAATCAATTTTAGCAAGCTGCAAAACACACAACTGCGGGACATCAGAAATTAACAGATTGCCAGGATATTTAGAATTTGATGGACATAGAATGATGTGGAGTACTAATTAGAAATTGATTTAGTCGAGCTAAAACAAACTTCTACTAGTGTGTGCACTCAAGCAGTGCCTCGGGCTGAACACCACATTTGTTTAAAAAGTAGGTTTCTGATACATATATGTGATCATGCACTTCTTATCCTACATCACATAGAAGTCTTGTACTTCTGACTATTTGAAATCCTATACGCCTAGAATTGCTTATTGGATGTCAGGCAGACTCCAGCTTTAGAATTCATGCTTATTAAGATTCTCTTATGATGTAATTCTTTCTGTTGTCTTGTGCATTTCATTGTGATATTATTGGCTTCAGTTTATTTATTTATTGTTTTATAGTTGAGAAAACAGACTAGTCTGGAATAGTTCATGTCCGCTTCATTTTAGTTTAAATAACACAGACACACTGTATGATTGTTTGTATTGCAGCTTGTATAGGAGTTGAGGTTGTATTCCATATGGCTGCTCCTGATTCATCCATTAATAACCATCGACTGCATTATTCTGTCAATGTCCAAGGTTGGTTTTGGGGACCTTGTGTACCTTGAAAAATGGGTGTCTACTATGCATCTCTCTCTCTTCCGGTAAAAGTGTTCTCTATGCACTTCTTACCTTTTGTATCGATAACAGGAACCCAGAACATTGTTGATGCATGTTCTAAGCTGAACGTAAAAAGACTTATATATACAAGTTCACCAAGTGTTGTCTTTGATGGAGTCCATGGAATATCCTACGGAGATGAATCATTACCGTACCCTGTTAAGGTAATATTATCTTGGAGTATGAGTATCTAGATTCTTCACTTTCTTTGCTTTCCCTGGTTGTTTTGTTTTTTAGACTAGAATTTGTTTTTCCCCTGCTAGTTAATTCTTCTGCAGCTAATCATTTAAAAGGCGAAGTTTGACATTTTTTAGTTATGTTACGGGTCACACTCGCTAAACCATATCTATATCACTGGATATTGTCTTGGTTTTCAGCACAATGATTCATACTCTGCTACAAAAGCTGAAGGGGAAGCAATTGTAATCGCTTCAAATGGCTCAAACGGGCTTTTAACCTGCTGTATTCGACCTAGCAGCATTTTTTGGCCCTGGTGATAAGTTGCTTGTTCCCTCACTAGTTTCTGCAGCAAGATCTGGGAAATCAAAGGTAATTATTAGGTGACTTATTATATCAGTTTAATATTCTTTTATCCATTATTTCTGTCAGATACTGGATAAATTGCGACACATAAGACTAATAAAAGAAACCATGAGTCCCATTTCCTTGGGCTGGGTTTTACATTTTTAGAAGTCATGTATACTGTCTCTTCTGTTTGAAGACTGAGGAGACAAATTACTAATTTTTGTTTTTAATGTTGCTATAGATGGACTTTCTTTCTCACCTTTTTAAAAGTATTTCAGCATTCTGAAACGTTTGATGTAGTGATCTTTAATTATGAAATATTAAGATCAAAATCTTTTAACTTCTTCGATGTCTGGAGTATTCAGTTCATCATCGGGAATGGAAACAACATGTATGATTTTACATATGTGGAGAATGTTGCACATGCTCACATTTGCGCCGAGCGAGCTTTGGCATCTGAAGAAGCAGTAGCAGTTAAAGCAGCTGGACAGGTAGATTTTATTGTTATCTACAACTTTATTACAGCTCTTATTTAACCTGGTTTGATCCCCATAGTTCTCTTTCAAATTCTAATCTTATCTGTCAAATTACTTGATTATCTTACTTGACTGGGTGCCGAAAATCCTACAGTTCCAGCTCAAATGCTTACGCAATGATTCAAACCACTAATTTATTGTAATTAAGTTTGTTGATTTATTTATGTTTTTCTTTCCATGCATCTATTATTATGATTGCATGCATGTGGATAGTTAGTCACTTTCAAAGAAATTAGATTCTTATTCAGACAAATTCACTGGGTTGTGGTGCTCATAGTTTGCTATGATAGTATCACTTTCTACTTGATCTTAATTCTTAATAGATTGAAAACCCCCATGCTGCAATCCTTGTTATCTCGTCTGCAATAAGAGCACACTCATGAATATTGTTTAAAAATATTATTTTATGCAATATCATCTACAACTTCCCTGAGTTTGCCATGTCATCTTCAACTTCCTTGAGTTTGTCATATTTAAGCTTCTGATCAAACTGCAGCACAATGCATCCTTTCCGATCTCTGCCACTTTCTCAGACTTCCACCAGTGTCTCTATATAGACATTGTGTTTCATAGCATGCATTCTCCCAAATTGTGCATAGCCAATAATGAAAGAGTACAATGCCCATATAGTCCTGAAGATGCAATGAGAAAATGAAATTAGCAAATAGATATATAGTCTGTTTCTCCCCGTTCTGGTGTAGCTCTTTGTAGTGAGCATGATTATTAGTTTCATATTTATATCCTTCATGTAATGATCTACTTCAGTACTAGATTTGTGCATAAAGCAGTTTAATGTCCTGACCTGAATGGAAGCATGGTGACAAGTTTGAATTGCAAATCATGCTTGCAGGCATATTTCGTTACCAATGCGGAGCCAATTCAATTTTGGGAGTTTATCTCTCTCATTCTTGAAGGTCTTGGCTATGAAAGGTATTCTTTTGTATCAAAGCTTGTCTATCTGAACTCTGGTGAGGGCAAGTTCCCCCTCCAAGCAGTTATGAAATGTATATCCTTATGCATTCTTCTAGAAGCTTCACTTGAGTCTATCTAGGTGTGACTCACCAAACCTCATCACACTAGTAGAATTCCTAGAAATTTGTCCAACAGTGGTCTATTGTGACAAGTCAAACCAGCGAATAATTTTGGCAACCTCTTGTATCTCGAACTCGATACTTCTACTGGAGTCTTTGACCTATATCTGCCCATGGCCCTTGTCTATGTTTATACCTTCAATCAACACATCCATCGGCAAATGCATATTTGCATATCTTGGGGTCTTTATTTCTATAATTGGAGATGCATGATATCTTATTACAGTATCTGATCTTGTCTATGTAGGCCAAAAATCAAAATTCCTGCATTTGTTATGATGCCAATTGCACATATGGTGGAGTTAACATATAATGTTTTAGCACCTTACGGAATGAAGGTGCCACAGTTGATACCTTCAAGAGTTCGACTTCTGTCTCTCAGCAGAACCTTTGATTGTTCTAAAGCAAATGAGCTACTTGGCTATACACCTATTGTGCCACTACAGGTCAGTTATAGCGTGGACCTGTAACGAGTTAATCTCTTTTGCTGCAAAATACTTTGATATAAGAGGTTGTCAAATGCCATACCATTTCAATCAAGTTCTCTTATTACATATGCAGTCTGATTGTGTAAGCTTAATTGCACTTGATTTATGGAGTCATTATGTAGCTCTCTAACAAGATAGATTGATTGAAATGCATTCATCTGGTTGATTGTATAGTTGTGACTTCCCTGGGGAATGGTGAACCTTATCGAGTCAGTTGAAAATAAAGACACCCACCTGACCCGGGTCAGCCACTTATAATCTGCCATTTTATAGAACTTTCCGTGAATAGTATACCGATTAATCGTGAATGTTATTACCTGATTTTTACACATGTACGGAGTCTTCTCAGGTTATGTGACCCACAGGATGTTATATTGCATATGTGGTTATTTCTTTTGCGGATCAAAGTTACTTGTTCATCTGCAGGAGGGTATTAGAAGAACTCTTGATTCATACCAACATCTGAGAGCTGGTGTTCTAACTGGAAGGGAGGGGCCATCCAAAGCCGAATTGCTTCTTGGAAGTGGAAAAGGTGCCAATCAAATTCTGTCTAGCCGAACTTACTGTAATAGATCTGAACATTGTTTAACTTCGATTCTATATGACAAGCAGCCTTAATAGATCTGAACATTTTTCATTTTTATCATGTATTCCAAATATTAGTTTTGTCATATTTATGTTTTCCATTGCATTTTGCCGTTCCTGATAGATTGATCCTTTGAGGTGGATGCTTTTGATTTAGTAGTACTTATCTAATACAACCACAGCCTGATTGCAGTATTTGACTTGTCCCCAGTATGCATTTCATAAAACCTGATCAGTGATGATGACACTTGCAGTTGCTGACACGCTACTTTGGAGGGATAAAAAGCAGACTCTCATTGTATTGGTGATCTTGGCTGCAGTTTACTTCGGTTTTGTAGCAACTGGATATACCTTCATAACTTCACTTTCCAAGCTTTTATTACTGGCAACAGTTTTCCTCTTCGTCCACGGAAAACTACCCCAGAAAATGTAAACATGCTTACTTTTCTTTTCTTTAACATGATTATTTAATCATGCCTAGACTTCAGCGGGTGTGCACTTAGAAATCTCTGTTGATGATTTGCAAACCGTAGACCTTATGCAGAAATGATATAAGATTCATAAACTTAGGGTGATTTGCATAGCATCAGCAATTTGAGGGCTCATTCAGTTATAATTGTGCAGATTGGGCTATAAAATAGAAAAGATTCCTGAGTCAACGTTCCATGTCTCAGAAGCTGCTTCCCACCGCGCTGCTTTATCTGTGGCATCAAGATGGAACTCTGCTGTTTGTGATTTAAAATCACTTTGTCGAGGGAATGATACTGTTCTGTTCGTCAAGGTAAATTGGGTTTTCACACAATTCACTTGATTCTTTCATTGATTTTGGGATTATTGCTAAAAATTTCAACTCTCTTAATGTGTTCCCATTTTGTGCTTAGCAATTCTCTTGTTGCTGAGGCTTTTGAGACATTCTATCATATACACTAAGATTTTAAAATTTCCATGTGAGATTTTATTAGTTGGTCCTAGAGAATTGTATTAGAAGTTGGTGGCTGCATCGCTCTTACTGGACATTGTATTTAACACATTTTATATGGCATGCATGTGCTGTGAGAATAAAGGACAGCACCGCCTAAGTTACTGTAAACATGGTTGACAGAAAACCAAAATCTTGTGAAACATGAACTAGCAGTCATTCTCTGTTAGAGGCCTGAGGAGAGACAGGTTATCTGTTGCTAGACATGGACTTTCTATAGATACAGGGAGATGCGTTTTTAAAGTTAAAATAATTATTCTATTTCCGATCTCGCCGTTCTAGAATCCATATTGTGTTTTTTCTTACCTATTGAAACCACAATGCCAGCACTAGTTAATATGAATCATAATCCTGAATTTGAATATTTTTTGTGAGCCGACAGTTTTACAATTTGTGTTTTTGCTTGTGAAAACAGGTTGTTCTTTCACTATTGCTTCTCAGTATCCTTGGAGCAGTTTCACCACGTAATATTTTTGCAATAGGTATGCCCTACGTGTGTATTTGTTGTGATTACGTCGGGATACATATACAACTATGTCTATGAGTTGAGAGCTTATTTGCAGTGATTTAAATTATTGTTGTGGTTATAGCCGTTTTAGTAGATATTGCATATACCACAACATTTATCCTTTAAAATCCTAACTCATGTCGCTTGCTGCAGGACTGCCCTTCATCTTCACTTCTTTAGCTGTGTACGAGAATAACGAGGAAGAGATAGATAACATAGTCCTACAAGCTATTTCATTTGGATGCAACTTGAAGTCTGGTGTCGTTGCAAGGATTTCTAACTCAAAGAAACAGAACTAATTGGTAAAAGCCGTGCGGATAAATTAGTTTTCTTCACATCCTGAGGCCAACTGCTTGATTTCTGATAATGTCCAACAATTCTTTGGAACGCATGACCATATCATCTACTGGAAAGGGAAGTGCAAAACTAGGTGGTGTACACATTTCATTTTGTTGGGTTTTTTTGGAAATGAGCTACTCTAAGACTACGAATATCCCTGACCACCTAAATATCCAACCAACCCAACCATCCTAATATTTAATTAATTTATCTCTCCTCTTTATACTTCATTTTACTTTCAACCTATTTATCTCTAACCACTCAATCATGTCCCACCAACTATATTTTTTATATATTATAATTATTTAATATTAATATTATTATATATTAATAATAATTATTTAAATTTAAAGGCGTAAAAATTAACTGAAATTGTAGAAAAAATTATAAAGTTCAAAAATTGTACAAACTAAAATATAGGGAACATAAGACAGTAATTGAAAGACGAAATTAAAACAACGAAAAACTAAAATTACAAACAACAAAGTAAATAAAATTTAGTTATCATCGTCGAATTTACGTCAAATATGCTCGATCAAGTTGTTTCGAAGATCTCTGTGTGCTTCTCTATTATCAAGTTGTGACTTGGTTGTCATATGACTAGCTAGGCTTGCAATACTTCCTGTAGAGTATGCAAAATTATTATTTTCCGCTCCATTTTCAGTCTGATGATCACTCTAACTAACTTGATCTTGTATAACTTCTGTGGGATCTTGATAGTTTAAATAAGTGTTGCACTATTTTGATGTTTACAGTGTAACATGGTGAAGATAGTGGATTGCCAGACATTTTGTTTTGAAAGCACTACGACAAAATTGCATTATTGTATCGACAAAAGTTATCACGGGTGAAGCAAAAAAAGAATTATTGGAAGCATTACGACAAAAGTGATCACGGGTGAAGAAAATAAGTGGAAGATAACATTTATTGCAAATGGTGTTGCACTATTTCTGAATAGTGTAACATTTATTGCAAATAGTGTATAATTATTTCTTGAAGAAAATGTATCATCGATGATTTGGATTAAAGGATAGGATTGAAAAGGAAAGCTATACTAGAGAAAATTATTACTTAACACAAAGTTTTAGTTTGTCACAATTAATTATACCTTTGTCAGCTTTGTTTCCTAATATTCAAAATTAGTTTATTGCATTCTTTATTCAATCCATGTGTCTTACTAACAAATTGAAAATACATTGAAGTATTTAAAATTTAAAAATAAATATTATTTAGAAAATAATTAATACTATTATTAACCGAAAGAACGAGAACACAAAAAGATTGGGATTTGCGACAAGATTCCCACCAAGTAAAAAGCAGATTAAACTCACCTGTTGAAGAAAATGTATCATCGATCAATTAATAGTAGATAGTTAGTAGAAGTTGAAAACGTAAATTTTATTCAATTGAAAATTGTGAATTCAAATCAAACATCGGTGATTCGAATTCATCGGAATTTTGAAAATTTTCGTAACTGTGATAGTAATCTTGAGAGTAAGGAAAATTTGGGAAATTGAAGAAGTTGTTATTATATGAATCCATGATAATTAAAAGAGAGATTGAGATTTGTAGTAAATAATGAAATGAGAGAAAATGAAGGTTTTTTAAGATGTGAATAAGTATAGCAATATTGGGCTCTATTTATAGAGAATGAAAAATAATGAATTTTGGTATAATTTTTATTTATTTTTATAATATATATTATTAAAAAATACTTATTTTTCTATTTAGAAAAAATAAATATTAAGAGTCAATGGGATGATGTGGCAACACTTAATTGGCCAATGTATTTCCAACCACCTGTGACGTTTCTAACACAAACCTACCCGGGTTACTCATTCTCTCTCCTCCCTTACGTATTTATTATTATTTTTTTTTTGCAAATACAAAATCCAATCAGGGTGGTTGGTTTTTATATGCAATATTCTTAGGGGTGTTTGAAATAGCTTAAATTTTTTTTAAGTGCTTAAATTAAGGAAAAGTTGGTAAAAGTGGTTTATTAGAGAATTTAGGGTATGTTTGCAAAAACTGATTAAAAGAAGAAAAAGTTGAAAAAATAGTGTTTGCAAAATTTATACTGTAGTAGCTTATTTTGTAATTTATAAGTAAAATGTCAAATCACAGCTTATCCGAAATTACAAATATGCCATTAAGTTGGATAAGTTGGTAAAAACCAACTTAACCAACTTCAACTTATTCAATTTAAATATAGAGAATTTTTTCGAATTTAAGCTGTTGAAAACACCAAAAAATAGCTTTTTCTTAAATTAAGCTATAAGTTCAATAATTTAAACTTTTGCAAACACCCACTTAGTCTAACATGGGGACTAGTTTGGCGTGAACGTGTGGACCTTGAATTAGCCATTCGTGTCGTTTTGGCCGACGTGAGTCATATAGCTGTTGTTTGGGACGAAGACGAAGCACATGCTGTGTTTGCGGTGTTATGTAGTAGTCACATTGTTTGGAGGACAGTGCTAATTCAGTAGTTTAACTTGCCTCGTCTTTTTTTTTTTTTTCTGCACATAGGCAGGAATATACATTCTCTTCACTGTGCTATCGCCATCTTCTCATAATCCCTTGTAGCATGCGCTACCCTAGAAGCCCCTCTTTGATTTAGATACAATTTTAGTGCAAGAAATTCGTACCCTCGTAATTTGCACTTCTATATCTCATATTCGTGTGCAGTGCAGATCATAGCGTGGGTTAAATCGGCTTGTTGTCCAAGGTCCCCCAAAGTTTAATTTTACCATATTAGTGTTAAAGTTGATTTTTTTTTCCAGTCCTAATCCACCTCAAGCCCAAGGTAAATCTGATTTAACTGTATGTAAAATAGTCTAATCCAAGGTGATTCTTTTGGGCTGAATTCTCTCCCTTGCTTGTGTGTCACAATTATAACAGCTTTGTAAGCGTTACTTGTCAATCATTTAACTAGTGTAACAAGTAGAAGTACACAATGTGAGATAGGAAAATTTAGAATTTTCTATTCCCCCCACCTCCCCCAAAAAAAAAAAAAAAAAAAAAAAAAAAAAATTTATGCAATTTTAGTCATGAAGTACCATATCAACTAGGTTGGATGAATGCTATGAGTAAGGAACTATTAACATTTATTGTTTACTATCGTATTGTAACTTCAGCGGTCCGTTATTGGGTTGACCAGAAGAACCAACCAAATAAATTAAGACACTCCATTCAATTAGATTAAAATTCAATAAATATCTTAATTATGAATTTATTATATAAGATAGGTTTGCTGTCACACTAACTGGTAACTGCTGAATTAATTAATTTGGACCCCATGTTGCATGAGTCATAACTTCCATGAGAATGAGATCAGACATGTGTATTGTATTGTATTGTATTGTGTGTTTGGTTATCCTACGTAATTAGCTAATAATGACTATAATGGTGATAACAATGAAAAGATTGTGTATTTGCTTTGCCTACTATAGTGGTGATAACGATGAAAATGTTGCTGAGTAAAGAACAGGGAAAACCCAAAACCCAATGAAAAAAAATAGAAATAGCAGGACCACCAACTGCGACGTGCATGGTCCTTGTTTGGCTCCTCGATTCATTGATTGATGATGATCAACAGGTGCTAACTATCCTAGGAGTGATTTTCAAGAAACATTAATGTAACATACTATTATAATTTAGTACATTTTTTTTAAAAGTCCGGCGATGAAATGCCCATCTGGGAAAAGACAAACACATTTATATCCAATTCTTATATTTAACTACATTATATATCTAAGAAGACGAAAATATCCCTACTATAGGATGGTCCGATCACGTGAACAGAGGGCCCGATCAGGGTCCGACCGGTCGGACACACCCGACCAAGGGCCGATCACAACTGAATATTGGGCATGATCGGTCATGCCCTATCACAAGGCATGATCGGTCATGCCCTATCACAAGGCCGATCATACCAGGCCATGATCGGGCATGTCCGATCGGTCTGGTCCGATCATAGCCTGACATTTTAGTGAGAGAAAAGTGAAAAAAGTGGGGGTATTTTAGTAAATTTGGGTATATAGTGGATAGTTTTTAAATGCATGGGTAGTTTTGTAGTTGTAATAGTCAAATAGGGTAGATTGATATATTACCACTTTTTTTTAACTATGAGAATTCACAAATGCTATTTAAGGTGCGTAAATTTGCTCTTATGTAATATTTTGCAAATCACTTTAAATAAACTCACACATAAAAATGCTGATAAGATTCGAATTCATGATCTTGGTTACAAGACAAACACTCCAACTGCTAGTTCTAAAGGACATAATATTTATTTATATTTTTAGGATTTTTCTTTCAAGAACTAGAAGTGAAATGGACCTAAATAATTTTTCCACTAAAAATATTGTGGAAATTAAATTAGTTCCGATCCCCAACAAAATAAGAAAGATCATATTTCCTCTGTCCCATAAATAATGTCACTTTTTTCTTTTCGGGACGTCCCACAAATAATGCTATTTTTTCAAAAATATTGAATTATTACACAAAACCAATCACTCTTTTTTAAGGGTCCACAACCTTTATTCACAATCAACCACTCTCCTTAAATCCCGTGCTTAAAAAATAAGAGGCATTATTTGTGAGACGAAGGCCGTAGATCCATAATATAATAACAAGCGATTTCTCCATTAACAAGCAAAGATTCGTTCATCATTTACATTTTGGTAAATACCTAAATGGTACTCCCTCCGTCACATAGAAAGTGTCTCCATTTCCTTTTCGAGGTGTCCATAGAAAGTATCTCATTTCCTAAGAATGAAGTGGATCCTACACCTTTACCAACTCAAATCAATTCAAAATAATTAATTAATTGCATGAGTTCTACCTTTTATATCTCACAAATCAATTTTTAAATAATTTATTAATTGTATGGGTCTCATATCTTTAACAACTATAATAACTCTCCTAAAACTCATTGCCCCATAAAAAGGAGACACTTTCTAAGGGACGGAAGGAACGGAAAGAGTAATGAATAGCACACAAAACAAACAAGATCAAGGATAAAAAAGTAATTGCGCATAACCGACGGCCGTTTTAAGATTTAAGAACCAGTTCAAATCCATGGCAAAATGCCAGTGCGATGCGTTCATGGCGTTTCTCTGCAAAATTTTTAGAGAGAGAGAGTGATTTTTTACGAATCACGCCAATTCCCACTTTTCTCAACCCCTTGAAAAAGCAAAAGCAAAATACACCATTCATGAAAGTTTTTGCTTTAGATTCTTCTCCAGACTTTATTTCACTTCATATTGCGGTGCTCATCATTCCGGATACAGGATTTGTTAAAGTAAAGATTTTTACTCTTCTATAGACTTTATTCTTTGCCTTTCTCTATATTCGTGGAAAAAGATATAATTTTTTGAAAGAATTTTTAAATTTCCGCTTGTTCTCTCTGTGAGAAATGATGCATTGACCCTCTTTTTGTATAGAAAAGGGAAAACCCTCCATTTATGTCACGATACGAGAATTGCTCTGGTAGTAGTGGTATATTCTTTAGATGTTCAAAACTTTCAGTTTTCCCTCCCTTCCTTTTTCTATCAATTTCCCTTTTTCTGCATTAAGCTATCTATTGATTTAGTTGATTGAATGATCGAAAAAATGGGCGGTGGAGTTGGGGGAGGGAGGGTGGAGGTGATTGCTGCGAAGGGTTGTTCAAGGCTGTTTATGGATTTCTCCTCCTCGTTCAGAGGAATCCCAACATTTTCTTTGGAGCCCCCGTCTCCAGCTGCCGCTGCAGTGTCTGAATCTCCGATTAAAATTGTGAAAACCAAGGGCCCCTTCTCCGGCCTTGTCATTTGTGTGACAGGGCTATCTAGAGGTATTTAACTACATGTTTAATTCATCGTGTTATATGTAAACTGTGTTTGATCGTATGTATTGTGATTGGTGGAGCTATCAAATTATTACTGTATTAGTCCGGGAGCATGTATTCTGAGATGGATGGATGGATGTATATAACAGTGTAATATTTGTATATAAGGGCTTTTTTTTTTCTTTTTCTTTTGAGGATTTTTTGGAGAGTGAATATAATTAGACTCATTAGGCCAGTTGCCAGTTGAAACCCTTCTTCAGTGAATAGAGATGGTGAATCGGCGTCTGCTTTCTAGGTTTACTGTGGTTGCGTCATTTTCCATAATGCAGTGATCCTATTTCAACTTCTGTCTGACTGTTAATTATAAAACAAAAAATATACTACTCTAAGATATTAAGCTTGATATATCTATCTGGCTTAATCAGAGCATGGAGGAGATAAGGAGTAGTTATCAGAGGCTTAAGCTTGAACTTTTAGCAAGATAAAAATCTAATTAGTCAACGTTTACATATAATGTGTATGCATTCATGGCAAGTGAACCGTTTACGAATCTAGAATCTTCGCCCACTGTCATGAGTTACTTTTTTTCTATCCTCCATGCTCTGATTAAGATTTAATGTTCTTTATTATCTATCGTAATAGGTTTGCATTTGAATTTGTGCATTAATATTTCAATATTTCAATATCAATAAGATCTTCTGATTTATTGATGCAATATGTAGAAACAAGGAAGCAGGTCCAGGAAGCTACAGAGAGACTGGGAGGTCAATATAGTCCTCATCTCCATCCTCAGTGCACTCATTTGGTGGTTCAGATATCCTTTCTTAATGCATGTTTTGGAATTCTCATGGCTTTTATGTTAAAGAGGATCAGCGACAGTTCAAAATCACACCATATTATCTTCAACTTATTTTGGCTATAACTGAGTTAGAAGCAAGATTGATTTTGGGAACCTTCAAAAAGATTAATTCTTTTGATAACATACAAGTTTTTTCTTCTGTCATAGTAGCAAATAAATATCCATTGTTTCTTTTTTGTTTAAGCCTGAGTTTGCTAGAGTTAATCTTAACATTTATTACAGCTTTCATGGATGGAAGTTTGAGCATGCTATGAAACATGGGACTACAAATGGTTTATTCCTGGTAACAATTTGCTGGTTCGTGGATAGCGTCAAAAAGAATGGTAATCGTTCCATTTCTTTGTTCTCGTAGACAATAAAACTTTCCTCGATTTGTAGACATTGCAATTCTAGGCCTTATCCATTTTACCGTTGATTTTGATTCTGACCTTAGTGAAGTTGTTGGGTTTTCAGTTCTGATGCTAACCTATTTCAAAGTGAGCCTGCTGTCGTAGAAACTCAATAGCACATAAGTGATTATTATTTTATACCTGTGATTATTTTGATAAAACACATATTCATGAGCACATACAATTGCTCATAGAAATAATTTTCCAAAGATAGAGATGAACCACTACCCATATCGGCTGAACTGAACATTTAGTGAGACTTTTCTTTTCTGCAATTGGATGTTTAAATATTTATCAGGCACAAGAAAGCTAACCCACTCTGGACCTTTGGTTTTCCATCTTTGCTTATTGCTTTTCCCTGCCCTTCTTTGAAAGTAAAATCATCTTAAAGATGGTTTAGTTTATATAAAAATATTGGCATGAATTAAGCATCTTGGATCCAGATAAAGCAATATTCTCTATACATGCTTTCTGTTTGAGCTACACTAAGTAATAAAAACTGGGTTTGTTTCAGTTAGGCTGAGTGAAACACTTTACACTGTTAATACCGTTGGAGATAATGGTCTAGCAAATAATGACTCGAAGCGGCTTGATAAGAACTCAGGTGCTGAGAATTCTTGTCTTCCTTCTGGTTTGCTCAAGCAAACTAAACAACCTGACTTCAGTGGAAGTCTTGGTTCCCATTTTTCAGAAAGGCAGATCAAAGGGCAAACAGCTTCATCATCTTTGACTGGTCAATCTTTTTACATTGATGTAGATGTACCAGCAGAACTCCGTACTAAGGTAGACTTGGATTTTCTTTCAGGAATTAATCTATGAAGTTGATTGAATAGATGATGATTGTACATCTGGGTCTTCATTTTCTCTTGAATGCCAATGCCTCCGTGAACTGCTTGTTTTTATGCATTAGAATGTATACTTGAGATTTTCTTTTAGAAAATTCCATGAAATATTCCTAGGTTGCTGAGGTTCTCTGTGCTGAAGGTGCTAGCTTACTCGACCAATGGTTTGCCGGCTGCAATGCTACTCATGTAGTATGTGAAGGGCCTTCCATACAAAAGTATCTAGGATATTCGAGCAACATTGTAACAGTAAGTTCTTAATGTCATTAATCAAGCTGTGTGTCTTTATTTAAGTGCTTCGTGCCGTTTATCATTCTAGTTATACATCTTCAGAAGGTTACACTCTAGCGTATTAATTTTTGATGTTTCAGTTGGGACTGTGTGAGTTTACCCGATTTAACACGGGATCTAATATATTGTCCTCATGATGCCATCTTTTTTCTCCGCCTCAGCCACTATCGGTTTTGAAGTCAGCAAAAGAAAAATCTTTGCAAAGACTTTTCTGTTTATCAGCCGATCTTGCTAGGTATGCTGGAGCAATGCTCGATACTTCCTTGCGCAGTGCTCGCCATGAGGTATGCAGCATTATAAATGCCTCTATCCTACCTAATCTTCTTTATTCCCGTCATTCAGTACATTTGCAAAGACTCCAAACTCAAACTTTTACGTATTCACAATAGTGAAAACTTGATCTACCTAATGTTGCTAATTTGCAATATAATTTGGAGGCATTTTTAAACAAATCAAACTTAATTTGGAATTATGGTTTCTAGTATTTGCATAATGAAAGTCATATTTTGTTAAGAATTTCCCTGTTTGCTTTGAACTATCTTTTTTTAATATTCAAATGCTTAAGGAGATCTAAATTTTCACCAGCTAGTCTTTCATACATGTTATACTTCTTTTCCATGAACATTCTCTTGGAATCTTTCAGGGAGGAATTAAGTTAACTAGTTCTGTCGTTAAAGCCAGTCAAGAAGAAAGGCAAATACAGGTGAACCTGGCTAAAGATGGTGTCAGAAAGCGTAGCAACCGCCAAATGCAGGTTTAGTTTTGTTCCTTGAATTCTGGTTTGATAATTATAGATGGCCATAAGGGAAGATGGTTATCTAGCCTTATATTCACAAATAAGGATCCTCACCAAGTCATTATGGCTGCTTTTATGATTTTATCTTATGGTAAATCTAACTCTGAGTTTTGATAGAACAGTCACTGTAATTTGCTGTATTACAATTACAGACTTGTCAAACTCCAATACGACCAATAACGCCAGGCAGTCTTTTGGATTCCATCTGCTGGTCAATATCTGAGCCAACCTCGACTGCATCCATTTTTATCGAGTCCTTAAGTGTTGAGAATGCCACTGAAGACCAGGCATCCGTGTTCTTCGATGCAAAAGTAGATGGAAAAGAATCCGAGGCTTCATTTGTCAACTTATCGCGGCCTCTCACAGAAAGGTTAGCTAAAACTAGCAGAGCTTTCTATATATCTGCTTGTATTCTTGTTAATCCTCGATTTTCACCTTTGTGTATACTACTTAAAATTGCAGCGAGAAGTCTGAGTTAATATTCAGAGGCCCTTTCTTCACGATCATGTTCCCTGTCGACCGGTTCTCTGAGATGGGCCCTTGTTCTAGAACATTCTTCAGCAACAAAGGGTTTACATGTTTGCAGGTGTTGGATTATATCTACGCATTTTACCAGGTATGTTATTTTCTCCTTTTTTGATCTCATGATTCAGTTATCATCTTACTGTATTCCTTGATCGATCCTTAGGAGAGCATGTCGAGTGAGGAAATAGAGCTTGCTATCCACACAGACTCGAGGCATGCTGACCGGCTTAGGTCCACCTACTCGAGCAAGGAAACAGCCGATGGCGGTCTGATAGAGTTCAGACGGATCGATTTTCTTGGCAGCCGTAAGAGTTTTGAGATGTTGAAACGTGTTCAAGGCGACAATAGCAGTAATCTCTACGAGTTGTTGATCAGAGCATGAGTTGTAATCCTGAAGATGACAAGGGTGTCCAGTGGCGGAACTAGAGCTATGCAGTTGGGGGGTCGAAATAGAAGAACAATGGTGGCCGAAGACAGAGAAAAAATCGAGAGTTGCTAAATATAGTTTTAAATGATTCGGACACAAATACGATATGAAAGATATAATATATATATTATTTATCGTATTTGTTATGAGAAATATACTTATATAACTAGTAGAAAAAAGAGAGATAAATTTTTATAACATTTGAGAGAGTTAAGCATGTATATTGAATTAATTATACTTGTAATAAAACTAAAGAAAATTAGAAAAAAAATAATTTGAAAGTCTAAAAATAGAAATTGAATGAGTGTATTGAGTTTCGAACATGAGACCTCTCTTAAAAGTCATTAACCAACTGCACTACAAACTAATAGCTAATTATATTTTTCACTAAAATTATCTATAAGCAATACGAATCTTATGTACTCCTTCCGTCCCACTGGAAACGACATGTTTTCCTTTTCGGGCCGTCCCACTGAAAACGACACGTTTTCAAAAAAGGAAATAACTTTATCATATTTTATCATTTATCTCACCTACTTTATCTACTTTCATTATATTAATTATTTTCTCTCACCTACTTTATCATTTCTCTCACCTACTTTATCATATTTTATCATTTCTCTCACCTACTTTATCATTTCTCTCACCTATTTTATCTACTTTCTTAATTCCCGCGCCCATTGAAAACGCGTCGTTTCCAATGGGACGGAGGGAGTACTATTTAGTCGAAGTTCCGTCGGCCGGGGGGTCGGTCGACCCTCCCGACCCCCAGCTCTCGTCAAATGTACAGTTTTATTGTAGCTTCGTGGGAATTTGTCTGTTTTTAAGATTTTAACTTGTGTTTCTTGGCATGCATCGTATCAACTATTAATGCTAAAATACATGTTAAACTCAATCCCCATACTTATAGTTTCTCTTTTCTTTTTTCGTTTGTGCATAAATATTGCATTTTTTATACTTGTATAATTATGTTAGACAGGATAATAGGCGGACATGGGGATTATGGCCGGTGCCCCTCAATTTTTTTGCATATTTATTTTGTGTAATTTTGTTAAAAAAATTGTCATACTCGAAATTTTACAGTTCATCCCTTTTATCTCTCACATTCAAATCTAATATATTAACACTTTTGATTAGAGAATGTGATAATATGTGTTTAAAAAAAATCCCCTTAAAAGACGGATTCCAAATTCAAGGGACATGTAAACACAACAAAAGAGAAATAAATGTCCCCTCGGATAATTTAGGTAGTTGCCTTGTGGTTTAAGGCTACGAGTTCAAATCTCAACAACGTGTGAACCCGCCTTACATGGTTATGTAGATTAATTGATCTGAGAGGGGCCCTAAACTTAATTAACATGCACACCCTATTTCCAGGATTACCGAAGCCAACAAGGATTAGACATTTTGACTAAACTTTAATTTCTTGGTCGAATTGAGACTGAGACGAGATTGAAAGTACTTTCCTGTCCCACCTCTCATCTTATAGCTACAACATCAAATTCCCATCAATATACAGCTACTCATTTATTCTAAGCCTCATTCTTTAGATTTTGATTTGACGGTTAAGATTTCAATTCAAGAAACATTCTGATCGGAAGTAACCATTTCTTGTAATAATAATTCTCTCCCTCCCACTGAAACCCTAATTTCAAGATTGCTGAAACCTATTAACCCTATCAACGGAAGTGGATAATACACTCCAATTGCAAGGATATAGATCATGGACCAAAAGATAACTAGGTGAAACTACTAAGGTTGTAAGAGAATAACTTCAAAAATTAAATTTAAATTTTAAATTAAAATATTTTTAACAGTTGGCTTTGCTTCGTCTATAGTCCGTAAATCCATAAATGTACATCTTTTGCTGCGTTATTCGAAAGTTTGTTGTCCCTTATTCCTACAATGGAAAAAATGTCATTACACACCCCTCGAATTATTACCAATACCTCTTCGTCTCAAGCTTAAAAGTAATTATCCCGGAGAGAAGACAAAAGAAGAGAGAGAGAGAAGAGTCGTTGATGATGGGTAGAGGCAAGATTGAGATCAAGAGGATTGAGAACTCGAGCAACCGGCAGGTGACTTATTCAAAGAGAAGAAATGGGATCATGAAAAAGGCTAAGGAGATCAGCGTCTTGTGTGATGCTCAAGTCTCCGTTATCATATTCGCTAGTTCTGGGAAGATGCATGACTTCTGCAGCCCTTCTACTACGTATCTCTATCTCTCTCTTACCACTTCGTCAAGAACTAGGGTTTTTTAGAGTTCTTCCTTCTAACTGAATTTCATAATCTTGATTTCTCTATTTCATATTCAAGGCTGGTTGACATGTTGGATCAGTACCATAAACTCTCTGGGAAGAGGCTCTGGGATGCAAAACATGAGGTACTCTCTCTTTCTCTCTCTGCCCCTAGAATTCAAGATTTCCCTCATAGTGTTAACTGGTAATTATCAGAAAAAAAAAACAAAAAATACTAGTACATGGGTTTTTCGTTGAAGTATGCAAAACGTATGAAAGATTGAATCTTGTGAAGATGCTTATACAGTTTTAAGGTTTCTCTCTCTGGATTTTTTTTATTACCTACTATTTAAGAACTTTTCTATGAAAAGAACACAAAAAAACAGCATGAGATGTTACATCCATGGACAGATCTAGTAAAAAAATGTGATTCTCTCTCTTTCCTTTGGTTGCAAAAATTTATGAAAGAAATTAGTGAATTTTACTGCAGTTCTTTAGCACAAGAAGGGAAAAAATCTAATGTACTTATGTGGCCTCAAATAGATCCAGTTGTAGGGATCCCTTTTTGTACTTGGGGAGCTCCTTCTTAGTCTGTTGGTTCTAGTTAAGATTACAATTGTTTGTTCATAGAAACAAAACACCATAAGCTTAACCTCTTAATTAGAGATGGATCTGCACATTCAGTAAATCTTGCTAATTCATATATATTCCTAATCTTGAAAAAATCAGCACTTGGAGAATGAAATCAACAGAATCAAGAAAGAGAATGACACCATGCAGATTGAGCTGAGGTTTGTAAGAATTTGAGGTATTCTTTTCTTTTGACCCCTCTTCATATTTAGAGCTTTTTCTTTTTGGTCTCAAATTAATTTTTAGGCACCTGAAAGGAGAAGATATATCGATTTTGAGTTACAAGGAGCTGATGGGGTTGGAGGAAGCTCTTGAGAATGGAATCACAACACTCAAAGCCAAGCAGGTCTCCTTTTTCATTTCTTGCTCAGTATATGCTTGATATTAATTTTTTGAATCTACATCTCTTGATTTTGTTTTTGTTTCCTTTTTATGGTGACAGATGGAGTTCGTCCGGATGATGAGGAAACATGTACTACTTATCATATCTATTCTGAGTAGAAACACGCACATGTTATACAAATTTTGTAAGAATTTCTATTTGCTAATGTTTGTTTGTTAAAAATATATTTCAGAATGACATGATGGAGGAGGAGAACCAGAACCTCCTATTTAAGCTGGTAAGCTTATTACATTCACCATATATATATATATATAATGAAACATCTTTAATTTAAATAAGAATAAGCATATGTAATTAAGTGATTTGATGAACAGAGGCAGATGCATTTGGATCCAATGGAACTGGAAGCGCAAGGTGTGTATGATCATCAGGGTGTTGCTGTTGCAGACTACGAAACACACCAGATGCCGTTCGCCTTCCGTGTCCAGCCAATGCAGCCTAATCTGCAGGAGCGGTTCTAGTGACCTTGGCTTCAAATAAATACACACAACTTCTGATTAGTTGGTGTTTAATGTTATGTTTGATTTGCTGTGCTTGTCTGAAAATGTGTGGCTGCCATTCTCCTGGCTACTAGTATATGTTGTTGTAACCAGACTCGTGTGTTTTGTTGTGTAATTGCTCTTAACTACATGCCATAATAATTGTTTGGAAGATCTATGCTTTTCTTTCTCACTCATATTTTACTTTTTAATTTCTCCATCTCATATTTTATTTCTATCACGAACATAGTTGCATGTTATTATAAGTGCTATCCTAAGCGACATTCAAATCTTGAAATCTCTAGATAAATAAATTTTATATAATTTTGAATATTTCTACTTCGCCTCTTCCCCCCTTTTCCGTAAGCGAATCTGCCCATATGATCATATTCTTATGTGTTACATAATAATTTTGTAAGTACTACATTGTCATCGATCTAAAAGGAGTGACATATAAAGGTACACAATTTTTTATTATAGAGAAACTTTTTCGGGTTCTGAGGCCCCCTAAAATAGGGGATTCCCTTATTTTTTTTCTATTTTATCCCCTCCAATAGTGCCCTAAATCTTCCCATATTTTAAGGGAGACAAAAATTATCCCCTACTTTGAGGGAGAATTTGTCTCTCCCCTTTTTAGCATTAATTTTAATTTGATTTTGTTTAAAATAAATTATAAAATAAATTTCATTTATAATAAATTAAGATAATAAGTTTAATATTAATTTAGTTTTGTTTAGAATAAATTAAGATAATGAGTTTAATGAAATTAATTAATATTAATAAATAGAAAATACACGAGTTTAATGAATATTAATATTAATTTCACGTTTCGGAATGCATTAATTAATCATTTGTGGAATGAATATTCGTCTTCTGATAATTAGATATTGTTATGTAATCTATAAATATATTATTATGTTTAATTTAATTATATAAATATATTTAGATATTATTATGTAACCTAGAGTTTTGCAATAAATATATTATTATGTTTAATTTAATTATATAATTTTATTTTAATTTGATTTATAAAAGTAAAATAAGAGAATATTTTTTTTAGGGGAGAAATAAAGAAAAATCATTGAAGACGAAATACTATTTCCGTCCTAAAATAGGGATATGATCCCCTTATAATAAGGGAGACTCTTGGAAATGCACATAGTGATGTTAAGGGGGAACTGCTAACATGATACTCATTGCTGGGCCTTCGTTTTTGTTACTTTTTATATAATGGGCTGATGGCTACAGGAAGTTCTTAGGCCGAGCATCTAAATGCGGGTCTTGATTTTCACAGCCTTATTTCATTTTTCACTGAAAATTCACTATTTTTAAATAATTATTATACTTATATATGATTAGAAAATTATTATATTACATTAAGTAACAAAGAAAAAGATTTTTAGTGGGCCCGTTGAACCTCGAAGGCTTTTCTGGGCCCAACAAATGCTTATTAGACAAAGTCAGCTTGGCCCACCGAGTAGTTATGCTTTATGCTCCTCTCCGTAAACGATAAAGGAGAGTGAAAAGCAATCTTTATCTTTTTTGAGAAAATAAAAGCAATCTTTTTACGGCACTTAGGATTGTTGGATAAAAATATATCTTAATTTTTGCAATTATTGACTGTCACAGTACTTAATTAGTTAATTTACAAAAAAATAAAAATAAAAATAAAAAATTCATATGCATTTCTATTATATGATCGAAGGTGTTCAAAAATATATTGTTACCCAGAGAGGAAGTGTCTAGTTACTTCACTACCTTAATTACCTGCATGAAATTGTGAGGTGTTTAATTGAAATAAAATTATATGATCATGGGACAATTAATGTAGTATTATGTTTTCAATTTTGAGTTGGAAAAAAGTTAAAAAATGTTTGTGGCACTAAAACTGAATATCCCATTAAAAGTTAAGGAAGACGAGTATCACAGTTTGTATTTTACAAATAAGGGAGTAAAATGACAAAATATTATTATCATTCAATGGATCTTAATACACACTAGATCAACCAAATGAGAATATCAATGATAAGAAAGAATACATGGAAGTGAGAATATTAATGACAAGAATACGTGGAAGTTTGTATAAACAAACCACATGAGTGAATGTTAAAAGAGGGATGAGAATCTCCTTAAAAGCGATATAATGGAGTCTAGTAACAGACACTAACCATTTTGTTGTTACTTTTTGACCGCCTCTCTCTCTCTCTCTCTCTCTCTCTCTCTCTCTCTCTCTCTCTCTCTCTCTCTCTCTCTGCATGCAACCCAATGAGGAGGTCAATGAAAAGAACCCAAAAGAATGTTATCTTAAAAAGCTTGGGAATCCAATGTGAAGTTGCATTAATTAGGCACACCTCTCCCATGTCTTTTAAGTTCAACCTCTTTTTATCTGCATGTCAACTTTCGTATAATATCGACTACCACTATTAAAGTATCAGAGCTTAACACCTACCTTAGTGCCACAATCAACCTTATCAACTCATCAAATCACATTAATTAACCAATCAAAATATATCATAAAAGCTAGTAAATCTCGATACTTCAATATGTATGTGACGGAAACCTAAAGCGGCTATTTGGGGTGTACATTTGATAAACATTTTATTTTAATACACATCAGTGTACAAGTATGTTTGTATAATGATATAATCAATATATAATCTATATTCTAATAATAGTTACATTTTGAATTTCGACGTAGTAGCATTTGAGATCCACCTCATAAGTTTAATTTTATATTTGTAATTAATTTGATAAAGATTGTTATAAAACTGGTGGATACGTACACACGGATAATAGTTAGATCTGGAAACAACAATGAAAGTACAAGGGAGTAATTAATATCTCAAACAACTACTACTAATAAAGATTGAGCTCTAAGTAACATGAATAGGCCTAATGCTCCCTAAAGTTCAAAAAAGGAAATTAAAATATTAAATAAAGGAAAGTTAAAATGGAAAACAACGAAATCCCAAGTAGCTACTGACAAAAAAGAAACATTCATCCTCGTCTTCTGTGTCCAAATCTTGATTCTCTCATCAACCTCAATTCTTGAACCTCAAAAAATTCAAAAAAATAATTTAGTACATAAAGTGTAAATTAGACAAAAAAAACATAATTACTCGAATTAAATAATGAAAGATGAGTATTAATTTTACCCAAAAATGGAGAATCTGATGCATTAGATAATTAGGATTAGAACGGAGATTTGCTTCCGGATTCTCTTGGTGCATTGCACCTGAAGCACTCCATCCTGCTGGCGAAATTATGCTCATTGCAACCCGACCTGCAGTGTTCCATTACAACACGTTTTTATACATGTTCACGTTTTATTTATAGTCTATATATATACGAAAATTTCTACTAAGAAGAAAATATATTTTAGTACTGATTAACATGCAGACTAATTAAAAAATCATGTTCCAATTACTTCTGTTAATCATAACATTTTTCGATTTATGCGTGTCATTGTTTTTTATTGTTCTAATTTTATGGGACTATTTTTGTTACATAAAAGGGGAATAATTACGTAATTCAAAAGCGCATATTAGTTACCTGGTGCAAATCCAGTCACCGGATTTCCAGCCGGAGCGGCCGCCGCCGCCGAATCCGAAGGCCCGAGCACGTGACATCTCGCTGTCGAAGGCGCCGCTGCCGGCGTCTTCCTTGCCGGCTCCGCACTTGAAACAGCTTGAGCGGCTGGCGAAGTTGTGAGCGCCGCAGTTGGGCGCGGAGCAGTACCAGTCGCCGGGCCTCACATCCGGGCCCGTGAACGCGAACGCGACAGCACCTCTGCCGCCGCCGCTAAAGCCGCCGTATTCGGCCCTCTCACTGGGCCGCGGGTCGCCACATCGCTGGCACGAGTCCCTCCGCTGAAAGTTGAGGTACTGGCACGACCTGCAGTTCCAGTCTCCCGGCCTGTTCATTCTTTCGCTGACAAATAAAAACACGTTTCAATTAGTCTCAATAGTTATATTTGTAATCACATGCATATATTAATTTGACAATACGAGAAAGATGGGAAATCTTACTCTTAGGTGGGTAATGATGAGCAGGAATCTTGGGAGGGATATGG
The DNA here is from genome assembly GCA_028984105.1 of Lavandula angustifolia. NCBI lineage: Eukaryota > Viridiplantae > Streptophyta > Magnoliopsida > Lamiales > Lamiaceae > Lavandula > Lavandula angustifolia. The sequence continues at coordinate 29,125,455 of CM054808.1, forward strand.
TTTAAGAGAGAGAAGTGGATGTGTGAGAAAAATGGTGGTGGTGGAGAAGGTTTATATACTGGGGAATTGGCCTCGAGAAACGAGGGGCAAATTCCTTATTTTGAACTGTGGAAAGGAATCACATGAAAGAACTAAATTAAAATTAAAGAGAAAAAAGGGAATAAAATGGTGCAGCATCATGGTAATATATAATTATTGTGTATATTAAGAATTATGGGATTCTGTTGTGAAATTTGATAAAGCTTTTATCGACGTATATGCTTTTAAGGGTATTGGATTTTGGAGTTTCAAGTGCAACACCCTCCCACATATTCTTCGCTTGCTTTCCAACAATAACCCTTCTTTACAATAATTTAAACATCAAACTTACGGAATTGCAATAGACTAATTATGTGTAACATGTTCGTTCATTAACTATAGTTGAACTTATAAAAGTTTCATAAAAGTACCATTATGTTCAAATGCTAGACAAATTATATTCAAACTACATATTGGATAATAAGTAAGAAAAACACTTGTTATTTTGTTTCTAGACAAATTGAATATTCCAAATCTTTTGCAATGACCCAACTACCTTATTCTTATCTAAAATTTTGTCTCTCTTAGAATAATATATTCTCCAGCAATACACTATTTAGTTTAAAAATTGATATTCCTTTTTCTTTTATTTCTTTTGAATATTCCTGTCTCGTACTTGAAACTTGAGGTGTACCATGGTAAGTCAAATGCGTGCTACTTGAAGACCAACTTTAAATCGCTTTAATTTACTCCGCCTCTCATTTTTTTAGGACTAAATTTGTCATTTCATTACAAAGATATTGCTGGTACTTAAATTGCTTTATTGTTGGTCTCTTTCACTTTATGTAATTAAAATCAATATGCATCTCCAATATTTTATTTTTATTTTTTCCTTTAAAATATAGTAATATATTGGTGAATAGTGATTGCTATTTGTGAAGGATGTTATTTTATGTCCATTGTGAAAATCAAGAAATTCTGTTTTTTTTTTCTTTTCAAGAAAAAAGTTATAAAAATGATAGTAAATAAATATGACGTCCCTCATAAAATTAATTTATTTTTTCCATGTAAGAATTAGTATTTAATATTATTGGATGCGATGATAGAGTGCAGTGTGTTCCACTCGTGTGTGTCAGATTTCAATAAATCTATCTGAGGCTAAAATCGAAGCCGAAGTTGCATGGCTGGAACTCCCAAGGACGATATTACTAAAAAAAATTATCTCTTTACTATTATTAATCAATTAAGAATGAAGAAAACTATTTAATATATTAATATAGAAAGACATAGGTTTAGTTATTAATTAATTAAGGGGGAAACTTAATTGGGAGGTGTTCAAAAATGAAAGAAAGTGAAAATGGTAGAGTTTCGATAAAGATAGTCGAAGCTGATGATGGAAGAGAATTGAAGTAGTCTTCGAGGTCCAATTTGACCATCTTTTCTTTTATTATCTTTTCTTTTTCCCTCTCTATACACTGCCCTGGCTTTTTTGCTGTCACATTTTCTTTTTCTCTAATGATCTTTTTTTATTTGTTCACTTATATATATATATATATACATACTCAGTTTGAATATATCCTTCTTTCTCTCTCTCTCTCTATATATATCTGAGATGTACAAGTGATGAGGAGGGTGAGCATATATACCAATCTCCAAGAGACAAGAAACGTTAATAATGAAAATGGGGAAGAAAAGGAGAAGCCTAATTAAGACATGCATGAGTAAATCACCCACCATTTTCTTGGGGAGTGTTAAAGAGAGCTGCTGCAAACTGTGAAAAAGCAAAAAGAAAGGGGAACTGATTCGATTCCTCTCTTTGGGAGATGCTTCTTAGTTTCCATGCAACACCACCACAACCGGATAATAATAACTTCATTTCTTTAATTACTCTATAATCTTTCATTAAATAAAATATATCCTACTTAATTAGGTGAATTAACTTGTTGAGTATTATTCTTTTATACTTTAATTTATATTATACATACACTTGGAGTTTTATTGTCATGTTTTTGGATATTAATAAAACATGTGTAAGTAGTCTTCTTATCTCTTAATTACCTAATTTGAGTGGATATTTTACTATGATTATATAGAGAGTAATTTGGATATGGTTGTACAACTCTAATCCTTACCTTTTTTATATATGTACTCTCGGCTTCCTGGTCCAAACTTTTACTCGACTTAAATAATATACACTCTCTTCCGCATATTAATTTTAAACTGGGCGACGCAAAACTTTTTTAATCATGAGACCCACAATTTAAGTTGTAATTATTCACGAATTATTCGTATGATAATGACTTTGTAAATCCCAGTCCTCAGCTTAGGGGTTTAAGAATCCAGCAATGTTTAGAGGTCAATTTAGAATTTCTGAAAACTTAGGGACCAAATTACAGTTTCGCAAAACTTGTTTTGAGCATAATCCCCAATTTGCGAACTAACCCTAATGTAAATCTCAACTAAACACAATTCAGCCCCTTATCCGTCCAATTGATGTCAATCACGTTTATGTCGCCGGCCATTTACCCGGTAGCCGGAAATCAGTCGAGAAACATCGGCAGCAGCGCGCAGTCAAGCCTCGACTCCGCCGCCGACGCTGCTTCTCCTTTGGCGTTTCCCCCTGTAGGCTAACCATTCGGCGGAGATCAGATGCTGTTCGGTCAAGCCCATCCCCTTTTCCCTTTCGCATATTTTCTGATTTTTTCCATTTTCGACGATAAATTTTAAATCTGAAGATACAATTCTATTAAGTTTACATTCGTCAAAACTCCAAAGTATTACTTCCTCGGTCCAATTCTTACTCCAAAATTTTCAGTCATATTGTTTATACGTGAAATTGTGTGTAAAGATGTGAGACTCTTACTATTTTTTGAAATGAAATAACAATTATAAGATAACCCGAAAAAAAAAGTGGAGTAACAATTATAGGATGGAGAGAGTATTAACATATAAATTCAAAATATCATTGTATGTGCTACAATCGGGTGTTATTCCTATATATATATATATATATACAATGTACAATTTACTAGACGAACTATTACTCATTTAAAAGACGTCGGTGGAATTCAAATCTTATTCATAATTTTGATCTTGAAATTTCTTAGAACTTTCCCATGCTGATACTATAAATACAACTAATGGCTTCTGCTAGGAAGGGGTTGGGTATGTTAAAGTAAGCAAACTAAACAACTTTGCCTTCTACTATGAATTCAATCTATTATGATACATCAAAGTCAGTAAAACTATTCACAAATGAATCACATAAATTTTACAAGTCAGACTACATCTACATTACTACATTCTGCTAATGATCAATTCTAAAACACCCACAACAAAGTAAAGAATCACAATTAATCACCACGGACTGACTATATACACTATTAGCTCAGAAACGCAGGTTCCTTGGGCATAGGAAGAAAATCAACATGGCTCGATACCATCGCTACAAAATCTGGCATGGCGGGGCGATCCGCCGCTCGTTCCTGCACGCACAATAGGCCTAACTGGACGTACTTAGCAGCTTCCCCAGCCGTGCATGAGCTAGCCACCGTCGCATCCAAGAACTCTACGCTCCTTCCTTCTTTCCATAGCTTCCATGCCTAAAACGAAGGTCTATGTTAAGTCTTTTTTCTTCCACATTAATGTCTATAAAATAAGTCAATGTATTTAAACTTGAAGACTCACGTAGCCTAGCAGATTCAAAGAGTGATCAGACTCGAAGAAAGCAATGTTCCTTTTGCCGCTAATGATCTCCAGCACAATTATTCCAAAGCTGAATACATCAGATTTCTCCGAAAAATGGCCGTCCATGGCATACTCTGGAGACATGTAACCACTAACATAAAACAGAAGAGAAGTTTAAGATTAAGCGTAAGGATAATAAAGGAAAGAGAAAGTTGGTACTAAGACCAAGAAGTGAAAGTTGTTACTATGTGCCAGCGATCTTTGTTGTCCTTGAACGAGTTTGGTTCTCCCCATAAATTCTTGCCATCCCGAAATCAGATATTTTTGGGATCATGTTTCCATCTAGAAGGATGTTGCTGGCCTTGAGATCGCGATGAATAATCCTCAGCCGTGAGTACTTGTGCAGATACAGAATGCCTTGAGCAATCCCTTCTATAATTTGCATCCGCATAGTCCAGTCCACTAACATCTGTTTAGATTCATCTGCAGAAGGAAATTGTTAGAGTTGAAATGTAGACATATAGTAGTAAGTTTTGGCAACATATATGCTTGAATGCCTACCAAAGATGAAAGCATCCAAACTTCTATTGATCAAGTATTCATAAACCAATATGTATTCTTCCCCATGAATGCAGAAGCCTAAGAGTTTAACAAGATTTCTGTGCTGAAGTCTAGAGATGAGTGTTGCTTCGGTTCTGAACTCCTTCACTCCTTGAGTTGATCGTTTTGAAAGTCTTTTCACCGCGATTTCTTGACCACTCACCAGCTTGCCCTGCACTAGTAAACAGATCAGTAACTGCACTCTGAAGATCCAAGTAAACAAGTTAAACAAGAAGACTTTTTTCACCTTGTAAACCGGTCCAAACCCGCCTTCACCGAGCTTGTTTTTTGCATCAAAAGTGTCTGTTGCATTTTCTAGTGTGCTCATGCAAAACCATGTCATGTTGTGATCTTCTCCAGTAAACTCAATATCGTTTGACCATATGTCGATAGTAGTTGCAGTTTTAGCATGGACAGCTATTAGTTTTACTTCTCCTTTGCTACCAGAATCTTGAGCATCTCTCCCTTGGTTTGCTGATCACAATATCCATAAAAAGAAGTCAATCAATCTCATTGAAGCATCCCTACATATATATTCTGCAAAGTTTGCTTGTTCTGTTTTTGAGAAAGAGGAGTGGAGAAGAAGAAAACCTGCGAAGGCAAATTTCTGGCGCCGTTTAAAGCACCACAAGACTACTATAGCCACTAGAACTATTGGAGCTATTGAGCTAGCAAGGATGATTATTGCCAGCTTCTTTTTCTTCCCAGCTAAGAAAAACAAACAAGAAACTGTTACCATAACAAGAACAAAGTTTCACATCCAAGAAACATACATTAGGTCTAAAACCTTACCCTTCTTCCCACTAGTTGCATTGCTCCTAACATGAAAAACACCACTTCCCTTAAGGTTGTTAAGTCCATTCTTGCTCCCATAGTACAGCTGGCACCCGGATCCACGAAAGGCGAAGGCCACGCAAGAACAGTTGGTCTTGCAAGTCAGCTCACAGTCATCAAAATCATCAATGATGGAGATGTTCAAAGATATTGAAGAAGGCATGGATCCATTAACCGGAACGAACTTATCACCATCTTGGCAGTTCATCAACACATCTCTCCGGCATGCACTTGCATTAACCGCGCTTGGACCCAACTCCTCACACAAATCATGACTCACAACAGAAACTTTCCCTCTGTACAGTGCATACTCATCAAGCTCCCCAGTGGAGGCTATAACCAACCAAGACATATCATATTTTCCGACAGTATTGTAAGTGAGGTAAGTTTCATTGACAGTAGAGGTATAACTGAGGTTGAAACTGTCAAATGAGTTGTTGAAGATGAATCTGAATCCATCCTTCGCTAGAGACCCAAAATCCACGTGATGCATATCCCCTCTCCACAGAGCAATTGTTCTTGAATCATAGCTAAGCCCCACGGTGTAGGCGCCACGTGTCGGATTCTGAGGACTCAACCAAGACAAGAGAAACGACCGCTGCAGTCCCAGCCTCATCCCGGGAAGATAAGTATCAGTTGGGAAATCTAAACTCTGCCATATAACCTCAACTCCTTGTCGAAGAATCAAGTTCCCACTATCAAGAAGCGTGGCGCTAGTGTTCTGGCTCGTGGCAAGCGTGCCGTAGTTGATGATCATCGGCGCTTGCTTTCTGTCAGCAACTATCAAATTCCCATCGCCTCTTATCTGAAAACTGGCGTACATATGCTCGAGAGGGTTGTCGCGGTTCGCCACCCAAACGGGCTTCTTGTTGCCGACATTCTTGAACCAAATCCCCAAATACACATTTCCAGAAACAGCATCTAGGAAAAACCCCAGCTCGAAAACTCCGGCGGCGGAGGTTAGAGTTTCGTTCTCCCTCAGCACTTTGTTAGGCCTAATCGTGTCTTCTGCGTAAGATAAAGAGGCCAAGAGGATCAAGCAGGCATATCTCCCCCACATAATTGGAGATCGATTGAAAAAATCATGAAGATGAGAAAGATTTGATCTTGCTGAGCAGATCGTCTTGTTTTATACGAACGCAGAGGAGATTGGTTAATGGGATAGGTATGAATGCAATCTTTATCAAACAAAAGGGACTTATATGAAAGTCGTGACAGTGCGCTCTTGTTCGACACTTGACCTAATCCCCAAATCACATATCTGCACAACAGAACAAGACGGTTACCTCTGGGGTTGACTCAAATTCCTTCCCCCCATCCCACATTCAGGAACACATTTTTAAAAAATGGCGGTTGAAAAGGAAAACACGAGATGTTGACTTCTGATTATTTAATTACTCTACAGGGTTTCCTTTTTTCTACAAGATAATGATCTGGGCTTAAAATATGATAGCTTGAAACATTCAAGTAGTTGACTGGTTAAACACCTTCGGCATTCTTTGTTATAGTAAAATATGAAGATTTAGCGTGACTTTTTGTGATAAGATATCTTCCCATCTTCCTGCAATCTGAAGCATCTCAAGAAATTTTAACTTGAAAAGACGGCAATAATTTATTTATATGATGTATTTGATTGCCAGATAAATCAGCATAAATGTGGAGAGAGAGAGAGTTTATATGTTTTAAGGGATCGAGGGCTATTTAAGTCCTCAATCTCTGCATTATTGGTCAAATTGATCTTTAATAGTATTTTATTTTTTAATTTTTTTAGTTTTCAGATTATAAAAATTTAGCGGAAATGGTATTTGGGTTAACTTTTGAATTGATCAACAATTAGTTATCAATATTTGGAAATAATTAATAAAATATTCTAATGATATTTTCGGGATAGATATTTTTGATAACAACTCAGCCAAAACTTCCAAAGTTTGACGATCAATTTCACCAAAAAATTTTATTTATAAAACGAAAGGTTATTTTAAACAGTTTACTTTTAAGGATCAAATTCATGGTAACTCGCCAGCGGGAGCCGCGTAATGGAAACTGCCTTGAAACTTAGATTCAGATCAATTCTCTCGGTGTCTTCCTTGTCTTATAACAACTTTAACCCTTCGTTGGCTCTCCTCCACCAGTCTCACATAAATTCACAAGCAGATTGTGGGTATCGAAGAAATACGAATTTGTCTCTATTCTATAGAACTGAATTTGGATATGTGAAGATCATATCATTTCCTTGTGTAAATTTGAATATTGAAGAAATAAGTTCAAATTCGTATATATTCTCTTGAATTGGAATTTGAAATGTATTCTCTGAAACTGGAATTTGGGAGTTGGGAGTTGGGGCGAAGAAGACATGTATATTTTGTTTGAGATTTTTTTCCATTAGAAATTATAATAAACATTGATATTTAAATTTTGTTGTTGAAGATATAGAGTTAATTTAGTAAAGTAAAGTATATGTGTCATGTTTTAATTGGTTGGACACTCAATGAAACACAGGATCCCTAGCCATAATATGCGCGTCTCAATTTGAGCCACAAATCACCAACTTAATTAATACTATATCTAATTAATTTATTAATAGAGACCATCTACATTAGTTAAGTAAAAATAGAACAATTGGCATGACACGTCAGGCACTTTGAAACTACGGATAAATTAATTCCAAGAATCCTAATCCACCATAAGCAATCTCATCTTTTGAGTTTTAACTACTTTCAAAATTCTCATTGGTAATATTAAATATGATGAATTAGTGGACATAATGAAATGGGTTTGGTAAATTAGGCACTTCCTAGCGAGTTCCATTGTCAAATCTAAATCAAAATTAGTCATCTTTAAAAAAAGAAAAGAATGAATTCAAATGGTTAGGTGTGGTCTTTCCTATGATGTTCGGAAACTATTACATGAAAATGAATTTACTCAATATATATATATATATATATATATATATATATATATATATATATATATCTTATATATATAAAAAATGAATTTTTGAATTTCAAATCAATTTCAAATCTCTATTCAATTGGATCCAATTGAGAATTTCATGAAAACGAGGGGTAAATTTATCAATTTTTTATTTAGCTATACGTTAAGGAAAAATCTTCATTCATCCATTTCAATGCAATTCAATAGATAATTCTATATTAATTGATTTTTACGTTAATTCTATATATATTTTATATTATATAATTCTATATATATATATTATATAATAAATAATATATAATTTTATTATATATATAGGACATATTACAATTGATAGTTGATTAGGCTAATATATATATATATATATATATATATATATATATAATCTTCAAAAGAAAATTTCATAAATACTATCTCAAAATATTTGAAATAACCAATTAAATAAATTTAAAACAATAATAAAAACTAAAATTTCTCATAATTTCTTCTAAATTTGTCTCTCATAAATCACGTTAATATAGTGTGATTTTAATGCCAATGAATTTCAATTAGGATGCTTTCCAAAAAAAAAAATGAAGATCAAGTCAATTAAATTATTTTCCTTCAATTTTTTGCATTCGATAAAATACCAACATCTCTTATCATTGAGATATATATTTTTTAACAACTTTTATGTTACATTCATATTTAAACTTACATGGATATGGAATCAATCAAATCAAAATTTTCACTTTCCCACCAATCAGGTTAATAGATTAATGAAGAGATAGTTATTGGGTAAAGTGGTGGGTCCCTATTTACTAATAAAGTTAATTAATTACTAATCCTTTTTGTCTTTCTCTCTCCTCTCTACTACACATTATTAAAATCATGAATGGGATTTGTGTGTTTTGTTAAGAATTTTGAGGCAAATCAGTAGCAATTGAGATTTTCTGGCGGCAGAGTTGCTTAATTAACGAAAATTTGTAAATCTATTGGCGGCATAAATTAATTGAATCAACAAATTTGCACAGGAAATTCAAATTAAAGTGTTCAGAGCCACAACACCTATATAAGTCGATACAACCATTTAAAAAAACATCAAACCTTCCCCATTCACTATTCTTCAGCAGATAAAAAAACAACCAAAAAGCTAAAGCAGTCAAGGTGCAGATTCGACAGTTCATTTCAGCAAATGACAAGAAGAAGAAAAGACCTAACTACACAAGAGAGGAACCAAATCGTACAACTCCTGCTCTGCAATTTGAAGGCTGATGGGGATCCGATTAAAGGCAAGATCATTGAAGTTGCGAATCAGTGGGGTTGCTGCCGGAAGACCGTCGGCCGTCTTTGGGCTGCAGCAAAAAAATAAAGAGAAAATGATGAAGCCATCTATTTACAAAGTTCCAAACCAAACACACCAAGAAGCAAAAGAGTCATTCTAGACGTTGAATTAATTCAGGGCTTGGAGTTAGTAAAGAGATCCACAATTAGAAGACTCGCAAGCGGGATAAACACAAGTAAGAGCACTGTGGGGAGATGGGTTAAAGCAGGTCTAATCAAAGCTCATACAAGTGCTATTAAACCGAGTCTCACTGCCCCAAACAAATTGTTGCGGTTGAAGTTTTCACTTGAAGCATTAGAGTTTGATAGGATTCTAAACAGTCTACGGTTCAAAAGTATGAACAACACAGTACACATTGACGAGAAGTGGTTTTATATCACTAGGGGCGACGCAAGTGATTCTACTTAACACCGGGTGAAATGGAGCCACAAAGATCATGCCAAAACAAAAGATTCATACGTAAAGTAATGTTCATGTGTGCGGTATGTCGCCCCTATTGGGGGAAGATGGCAAGTGTTCTATTTGATGGTAAGATAGGCATCTTTCCATTCACAAGGCAAAGAGGCGACTCTAAGAAGTTCAAAGAACAAAGTAGCAGGGACATTAGAAACAAAGGCAATACAATCCATTACTAAGGAGGTGATCAAGGACTCGCTTGATCACCAAGGTATGGTCTTCTACTTTTTCTTGCCAATATTGCAAGACCGACTTATTAGGAATAGAATATAGGAGTTCAAAGAAATTTGTTGTAATATAACGAGTTCAACAAATTTGTTTTAATTAAGGAGAAATATGTTAAATGTGCGAGATAATTCCTCGCTATTAAAGAAAAATGGCTCGCTTTTGCACCAAAAACCGATTTTCATCCAACAAGACAATGCAAGGCCTCACATTAAAGACACAAATCTAAATTTCAGAGCTGCTGCAAGCTCTTATGGTTTTGATATTAGAATCATTAATCAACCTCCTAATTCCCCTGATTGTAATGTGAATGATCTTGGATGGTTTAGAGCTATTCAGAGCATCCAAGTTGAATCAAACAGTTGTAATGTTGATCAATTAGTGGGTGCAGTGATAAGCTCTTTTGAAGACTTGTCCCCTATGACATTAAACAAGGTTTTTCTATCTCTACAAGGCTGCATGGTTTAGATCATGAAGGTTAGGGGTCACAATACCTATAAGATTCCCCATATGAAAAAGAATCAGCTTCTCTCTCAAGAGGCACTACCAATAGATCTACATGTTCCAATGAATTTGGTTGTGGAGTGCATAAACTACATGCTGGAGAATGGGATAATTGAAGATACAGTTAACATTAGGCAAAGGTTGGGAATTCTATAATCTGTAGAAAGTAGGAAGGCCAGAAGTAGTAATCTTATTGTAAGTAGTAAATGCCAGAAATAGTAATCTTTTTGTAAGTAGTAAAGGCCAAAAATAGTAATCTTTTTGTAACTAGTATAGACCAGGAAATGTAATCTTTTTGTAACTAGTATAGGCCAGCAAATGTAATCTTTTTGTAAGTAGTAAAGGCTAGAAACCGTGTTCTCTGACTTTTGATAAGTAAAGGGCAGAACCAAACATAAAGCTTGTATACACAGCTTAAGCTGTGTAAACCTTATGAGCTTAATAATTGTGCAGCTTACACATCATTCTAGTTGTGTACAGACACATTAAGCTTCATAAGATTCAGTCTAGATTTCATAAAGCTTAGGTAAAGATTCATTCTAGATTTCAATGACCAGTAACAATTTTCAATTCAGCAGACTAGTAACAACAGAGAACATAACAATTTTCAGCAGACCAGTAACAACAACAATAGAGAACAAAACATTGTTGCAAGCAATGAACAACAACAACAACAACAACGAGGCAGCTTAACAAGTCTCATTCTCCATATTAATCATTGACTTGATTAATTATCTATTTGTAGAGACATTATTATAATTTTAGACCACAATTAACCATTTCCCATCAAGTGCTCTTAAGAGAAATAGCAAATGCATATAAGTAATTAAGGGTTTCAGAATGGACCAAAGTGAAGAGTCGAGGCAACCAGATTTGCAGAATTGATTGACTTCCTTCATCCTCCAACAGATCTGACTCCATTGACCCAGAGACTGAGGAAGCTTCAAGCCCCGTTTCAGAGCCAGATCTGGGTGTAGCAACAGAGAGTAAGGAAGCTTCAAAGGACTTTTCAGACCCAGATCTGGGTGTAGCAGCAGAGACTAATGAAGCTTCAACAGCCGTTTCAGAACCAGATCTGGGAATCGAAGGAGAAACTGAAGAAGCCTCAAGGCTCGTTTCAGACCCAGATCTGGGTTTGGAGGGACAAGGTCTCTTATTTGGAAAAGCATACCGCTCTAAAACCTCCTTGAATCTTCGTCTCTTCAGCCGATGTGCTTCCTCCGCGCCCGGGAACATTCGATTGTAACATTTCGGGAACCGTCTCTCTACTTTCGGGACGAAGTCGCTCTGCAAGAAGGCGGCGACAATTTCTTCACTGCTCGGATCTGCAGATTCGTCGGCCACACTATCGTCTGTGTTCGTATCTTCCCTTGACGTCAACGGATCCAGAGGTTGGACGTCGATCGGAGGCATTTCTCGGCCGTCTGCAAGCTCTGACTTCGTCATCGCGGCATTAGTAGAGCGGAGGTAGGGTTTTGAGGCGGCGGGGAAGAGGAAGAGAGACGAGAGATTAAGAGAGAATGTGTGACCCAGAGTGAAATAACGTAGAAGTAACATTAGGGTCTAAATAATTACGAATTTGCCCTTACTTAACATCTAATTAGTTTCCATTTTTGGTCCGGGACATAAATATTGGGACGTCCCGAAATGGCATCCGGGACATTAATAATGAGACGGAGAGAGTAATATTTTATATCCTTGCATATATTTTTTTAAAAGATATTTGCAAAATTTGTGTATTTTTATATCTAAAACATGTGTTGAACCTCTTGGCTAAGATATTGGCTTTCTTTGTACATCATGGTAGAAATTGTTCTTAGATAATTCTTTGAAATAATTTTAAAAAACTGTCAAGGATTTAATGAGGCGATTTTTCAGACGGTAAGCTAAGATGAGTGATATTCTTTTTATCGTGAGCAACAAGATATTTTAAAAATATATTGTAATATGTAATCATGTATATATATTCTACTTAATTTTTGAATAATCATATAAACATGATTCTCAAAGTTAATATAAACCATCAAATTAAATTGTTTTTACATATTAATTTAGTATTCTGAACTATATATTATTCAAGAAATTTTACTTTATAACGAAGTTATAATATTATTTTTTCGTGTGTAGCACGAGTGCTGTTCTAGTTTTAGATAATGACCACATTTTACCTTTTTAATAAAATTGAATGTATTTACGTTTGAAATAACAATATTTTTAGACTCACGTCTCTCCATTTTGGATAAATTCATACATGTATGTACCTTCATTTATTCAAAATGGGTTCATATACCTTCTATATTAGATTCTTTCCATTAATTATAGTCCATATTTTATTTATTACATTAAAATTGGGTTGTAGTGTTATATCAAAAATTCAAAGAGTGCAAATATCACCCAAATTCAAAATTGTGAAAGTACAACTATTCAATATTTACAAATAACTAGTCCAAGCACCCGTGCTACGTACGGAATCTTGTCGTTATGGTGCGTATCATATCACCAAAACAATGTTTGAGTAGAATATAACATTGGAAAAATTTTAAAAATATGATGAAAACATAGATGCTACCATGACGGAGCTAAGGTCAAACATTAGGAGAGTCCCACAATCGCCTCCCCACAAAGGCAATAAATATATGTTACTATCAATTAAGTTAAAATATATGCATTTTAAATTAAAAAAAGCTAATAGAAACAAATGCATTTTGACGCAAAAGCATTCTATGCTTTCCAAAATAATAATATAAACAACCTAAAAATATATATATTTTAGTTGCAGAAATACGTGTAAAATTAGAACATCAGTTTATAAATTTTGATAAACCTCTTTGAAGACAACATTCTTCGTGGATGTAGAATCTTGATCTTCAGCTTCACAAAGCAAAATCTTCAATCCACTTCGATTTGTAACTGCCAGGGAGTAAAGATGGATTTTTTTCAACAACCCAACACAGCTTAATGATTGACCTTGACTTTGTTAATTGTCATTACATAAGAGGCAATTGCTGGAAATTGCCGCCTTTGAAATCTAAATGACAATCTTGTATCAGATGGCGTCAGTGTTATTCTTGGAATCAGAACTTTGTCATCGGCATTCCGTCCCGTGAGCACCTTTGCCTCTAAAACATGATGGCCAAGTCTCGTAACAACCAATCTTATACCATTGCACAAACCATTTGCATGGTCTATGTTTCTAAGAAGCATGATTGGAATCCCAACTTTCAAAAAGTTGTAGCCCGAACATTTGCTCATGGTTTGGGAGGCCCGAACATTTAATATTATTAAGAAATTCAGGCGTATGTATGTCTTGGAATAGAGAATTGTAGCCCGTCGTTTGACACATTGTAACCAAACTCAAATACATCCTACCAACCTCTTGACTTAATGATATAACGTATTGATTTATGGACTCTACGACCTCTAAAGTATGTGCCAAAATAGCACGCGCTTGAAGAAAATTCGCATCATTGATAAACTACCCATTCTTGAAATAAACATACTCCCTCCGTCCCACCTATCTTGACACATTTCTTTTCGGCACGGAAATTAAGAAAGTGGAAATGATAAAGTATGAGAGAGGGATAAAGTATGAGAGAGAAATGAAAAAGTAGGAGAGAGAAATGAAAAAAATGAAAAAGTAGGAGAGAGAAATGAAAAAGTAGGAGGATAATTATTTCCTTTTTTGGAAACGTGTCAATATGGGTGGGACGTCCCGAAAAGGAATACGCGTCAAGATGGGTGGGACGGAGGGAGTATTCAACAATAATTGCAATTGAATCTCCTGTGTATTCTAGCAAAACATCATTGGGAAGCTCTATATTTGCCTCGCCATCATTTTCACCTCCAATTGTCTCATTTTCAATACTTGCTATACATTCTGAAAAGTCAGATAAGTGGACAGTTTCTTCCTTAGAATTTGTGCGTTGCATTCCATAGATAAGATGAATTGATAGACGCAAAGACGATATCTTGTCTGGTACCTTTTGGAATCACCAGAAGAATTTGTTTAAAATCCCCCCCCCCCCTCCCCCCCGAGACTACTAACTTACCACCAAATGTCACCTTCACACGAGCTGGAAACATGTTGGAAATTATTGGTAAAGAAATCATCTCCTATTAAGCCAGTAATTAGAGATATTTCAACTTCGCAGACATCTACAAGAGAGTGCGATCAATTATTATAGCAGGCTACGAACACAACTAAAAGGTCACGAACCAATGAATCCCACAATCAATATTATAAGCTATTATGCATTTTATGAACCACTATAACATTGTGCAATTCCATCATAATTTGTATCATTATCTCGTTTTTTTTTTTTTTTTTGGAAAACCAACAAACTACTATGTTGCATTCAGATCATCATACCAACGCACAACAGAACCACATGAATGATCCCAACAGTTGGTTAAAAACACATATATTACTGCGAAGAGATATATCATTAATAATGCTATAGTTTGTAAAACTAACCGTAGTATGAGCCATTCGACTCACTGTCAATCGGAACATCATGAAAATATGCAAAATCTAATTCCTTTGCTATAGCGTAATTAATAGGAGAAACGTCAATGTTCCAAAGTTCTCCAACACATAAGTGCAAATTCAGTCATTGGTGAAGTGAAGCATAAAATAAATTGTTGAACAGCAAACTTCCGAAACGACTAATCTTGCAAAGTGGGACTATCAGAATATTTGGAGTGGTAGGTTGGTTCCCCATTAAGTCAAAGAACTTATCCACGTACTCTTCCCAGAGAGTGCAAGATAAAGCCCGGTTCCTATATATGCATTTGAATAGAGTTCATAAACACTAAAAACTCAATAAATCATTGATCGTAAATTCTTTAGAATAGGCAGTGAGAAGAAAGATACTCAGTATCTTCGAGAGTAATAGTTATGAGTCTCTTGTCGGCGCCATTAGGCGTTGTATGATGTTGTACAGTGCCCACATGAGCGACGGACCCTATAACATCTTTATGCACATGCGAGTAAAGTATAATATTAGAGTGTGTGTTAAAATCATAGAAAGAATAAACTACATATTTACATATCAAATTGAGAGATTTCATTAATGTTATCAATTCCCTGAACATCATCAAAGCTTTTGAAGCAGAATTGTCTATCTAGAAAATCGTCCATCAATAGCTTCAGAATGCGAGTTTTGTCATTGATTAAAATAGGATATTTGCTTGAGGTCACCCTATATACCCTAGTTTAATGCACCACTTTGAAGTTCTTCAAACCATATATCCGACACTCCTCAAGTTCAATCTTATATTTCTATACCAAGTTCCTTGGTATTGATGTTGAATCTTATCCCCCCCGTAATGCAAGAACACGAGTTCAATGAATTTTAATAAGATTGCTTAGCAGCAGTTATAAAAATTCTAAGCAATGCATTGCTTGCTGGAACACACTTGTTTATCTAACCCGGAAAAAATATAGACGAATTTTTTGATTTCGTACTTTGCAGTAGAAGGCGATTATGCGATTAACACGGTGCGGAATAATTGATTCTATTTTGTAGAGATAGATTACAAACAATGCACCTATTGCTTCAGTAAACATACTATCTACGTGAGGTGCAGATTCTCAATAAGCATATTATTTACATGTTGTTCCTATGAGAGCAGAAAGAAACATAGAAGTAGAATCTAGTAAATGAAAGAAGATCTCAAGTAAGCATACTACTTACATGTTGTTCCTATGAGGACAAAAAGAAAATATAAGTAGAATCGGTAAATGAAAGAAGATCCCAAAGCAAACATACTATCTAGATGTTGCTCCTATGAGGACAGAAAGAAACATCGAAGTAGAATTGACAAATGAAAGAAGATACCACATTATCATGAAAGATGCATTCGACACCGGCAACATCTCTTCGATCGAAGGAAGGTATGTCATAGGAATGCATAAGTCGAAGCCTTATTGTAGAGATTTCCTTGGACTCGCTCTAAATCTTCGATGAGGCACCACATAGAAGGCATTGCTTTGTTGATGGGTGTAGATTTTTTTGGCAAACGGTGACTTGTATAGAGTATTGAGAATGGTCGGTGGGTATACGAAAGTGTATATAAAGAGTGATTGAGAGTAGTTGATGTGAATTGGTATGGAGATTTTTCCTGCAATTTCTCATGGGTCATAACATAGAAGTAGAGCAGCTACATTGAAGCATGCCTGCGCATACTTCCGTACTGAGTAGGTAGTGCAAGACTCAACTGTGAATAGTAAAAAAATTTGAATTAAAAAAGGAAATGGTCATCTCATACTAGCAATGGTGAAAAGAGACCTTTATTTCCAGAAAATTCCTTTCCGTCTTTAGTGTAGAATTCTCTGATATCCACCACGACCTTCCCCTGCCAGTTTCTGACTGATACATTCCGATTCTTCGACAACTACACTCCAATTAAATGAAATCGATAAAACTTGAAAAATAGAGGAAGACATAATGATAATGAAAATTGAATCATTTAGAACAACAAAATTACATCCACGATATGTAGGAAGAATACCTCTCAAATCACGATTTGATCAAATTCATCAAAATTGTTGTCGACCTTCGCAGTCTTCTTCGCAGGCCCGTCGCCTTCGAAAGCGCATCTTCATCCTCCCTCTCTGACATTTTTACTTACAAAGACAAAACAACAAATGCATAAATCAGTACAACAGTGGTAGAATGAGTAGAATTCTTCGTGCAATTGTGAGAGAATTAACTGACTCAGTGCGTGTAGCGGTGAAGAGAGAGAGAAAAGGAGATGAAAAGCTTACCGCTATGCAGCCTGCTGGCAGAGTGGATTTTGGGGAAAACTTAACGGTGTTAGGATTTGGGTGCTGTGAATTTGGGAATATGTATCTTAACACGCATATTTTAATTCTTTCAAAACATTTTCATTCAACGTAAACGTTGCAAATTTAAGCGCCATTTTCATACTCGCCAGATGCCTTAAATAAAAATAACTACGACTACTAGTTCTTAAAAATAAAATGCAAAGTTCATGATAAAAACTAGTTTAATGCAATAATAAGTTTCATAAATCTTTCCTCGTGTGACCATCACCATCAACACCTCTACGCATCGACCGAACCATTTCCTGAAAAATGTTAAAATAATAGGAATGAGTACAACTACTTAATGGGAAATACACTTATCCAAACTATATAATATACTAATATATTATGGAAAATTAGAACATGTAAGAATTACGTAGTCACACAGACCACCGAGTCAACTTCGACTCTAACATTTAAAACGGATCAACTTCGATCCTGGTCAACTTCGACCATAAACATGTGTGCCGATCAACTTCGATCGCGGATCAACTTCGATCCCGGTCAACTTCGACCATAAACCTTTATACCGATCAACTTCGATCGCGGATCAACTTCGATCCTTACTTATCATGTCTGACATTAACTCATAAATATCGAGAATAAAATATAATAAGGATAAATGTAGTGTAAGAATACTTCTCCACCTTAACCTTGATTTCGAATGAAAAATAATGGATATCAATGTTTAAGTTCTGCGCGCCGATCCTATAAATGAAAATTTATCTTAATGATTCATGAAAGTCGTGTATGTATTTCACATATACAATATTTCATAAATTTCTTATTATATATCATGCCGATGAAAACGTAACACAAACAAGTTATCTTATAAATAGGTTTCAACGTCCCATATTAACTTGTGCAAAATACATATTTAAAAAAACTCCACAGAACATGAATTCATTCCATAAATCTTAATTTTCTACACATAGATTCCTTAATGAGTCTAAATCACACCGGATTTGGTTTCATATCAAAATAATAAGTCCTCTAAGAGTTATAACCAAAACAGTACCTACTGCGTCAACAGAGGCGGTTTCTGACCTACTGACCTTTAACTATAAGCTTCGGGAACTAAACATATTTTAAAAATTTTAAGATTTAACACACATCTAGGGGACATACGTAGAAATATCATATCAAAATTTCAATCTCTATAGATAAGTAACGACTTCATAAAATACAGAATAGTTTCCACCAAAAATTGAATACGAAAATGCATGCTCCGACTGACTACCCGGACATTTGTATTAAACTGCTTTCATACACATATGTTAAAAATACTAAATAAATATTTTTACAAATCCCTACGTGTTTAGAGTATTTAGGAAAAAGAATCAAGTGAAAAACATTTTTGTGGAGTGAGATATAAACATTTTTCTAAGCCCTATCCCGGATGCATGGTTTTTCGCCAGTATAAAAGTGAAAATTCATTAAAAATATAAGGACTTGTTTAAAATTTTCCAAAATTTACAGAAATATTAAATACATCCTAAAGTTTGTCTCTATAATTTTTCTGGAATTTTTCAAGTAACATAAGATCGTTTATTTGGCATTGGTACTCTCGGCAGAAAAGGTAGAATTGCAGGACAGGTTTCTGTTCTCATGAAACTTAAACATTTTAACAACCAAAGAATTGACATAATAGAATCGGACACATCAAGAAACAAATTAACAAATAAATAGTACACGTATCCTAAAAAATTCTATATTTTTAATATGAATGACCTAACATATATTATATCCCATTAAAATTAATCATGATCGAAAACAATGTAAATAACACATGAAAAACAATTTCCTTTCAAGATCATGAACATGCTTCGTCGAAGTCGGCAAGGTTACGAATAACAATTTTAAACAATTACTTAGCATGCTTGAAAAATTATACAAACATAAATGAGTATACTATACATACCTAGGAAGCTTCTCCTAAAATTTCACAATGATATGATTCCGGGAAGGTACGTAAATAATTTTTGAAACAAGTTGCATGTATGCCGACGATTTTCGAAAAGTTTATGTGATGTTATATTATGAGCGGGGTATTTATAGGCCTAGAAATCATTATCTAAATATCCCTAATCCTATAAGGTATCTAATATATTTTATACATAATTATTTTCGTCCATATATATTTTATATAGTATTTATTCTATCACTTATCATATAAGAGATTCAATCCTAAATAAATTAGGATTTGGATAAATAAAACTAGATTTTTTTCCTAAAACATGTATATCACAAATATAAGATCTATTTTATTCATAAAATATAATTTCAAATTATCTCCTAATAACTTAATATAATAATAAATATTATATCCTTTTATGAATCCTAGTTGGTTTAGGAAATCCAAAATAAATAATTATTATTCTTGCTTAATAATTCTAACATGATTTCTAAATAATTAAATAAAAGAAAATAATCATAATATGATATAAACAAACACATTCAAAATTAAAAATAAATTTACATAACAAAAATGATTTAATAACAAATAAGATAAATGCTTTAATTTTTCATTTTAATTTCTAAGGCGCGACTTACGTAACTAAAACACTTGATAAATGCATTGAATAAATATGCAAAGGCATTTTATATTTGAAAATTTCGGGACGTTACGTAATAGGTGTTTGTATATTTACGATAATACCCCGAACTTGTTTAGATTTTCAAAATTGCTTCAATTTCGAACCGGCGGTTGAAATGATGTTTTAGGCGGTTCAATTTAAAATTGGCAGCAATTTGGCGGTCCAATTGCAAATTGCCCGGCTCAATTGAAAATTGAACAGCAGGTGAGAAACTGGTGTATTATTGAGCTAGGAGAAGTGGGATCTAATTAAGAAAAAGTAAATGAAGAATATTATTTATTAGTACCTTCTTATTCATTTTGTACAGAAAGCAAACAAATTGCATTAACTAAAGGAATTCGATTCGTGATTGTATTTCATTAATTTCAAAGTATAAATAGGATTACAATATGTGTAACAAATCTATCCCAAAACTAGAGCATACGAGGTTACGGTTTTCCTATAGACTACATTTCTATAACTGTAGTACATGATTTACACAATATACGTATTATATGCATAATCTATCATTACCCCACAGTCGTAGAGGTCGAGGCACGAACGTGGAGACTGTCACGGAAATCCTCAAAAAGTATATGGGGAAGGCCTTTGGTAAATATGTCAGCTATCTGGTAACAAGAGGGTACATGATGAATGCGAATGTGATCCCGGGCGAAGCGCTCTCGTACAAAAAGAATATCCAATTTGTTATGGTTAGTACGTTGATGTTGGACGGGATTACTAGATAAGTAGATGGCGCTACATTATCACTGTAAACTAATTAAGGTGGCCTTTGGAAGTGGACAATGCAGTTCTAGGAGGAGATTGCGCTTGAGCGAGATAGTGTGGGTTGTCGCTTCAAAGACCACGAAATCAAGTTATCGCCGAGGTAAACATAATAATCGGATGTGGAACGACGAATATCTGGGCACCCGACCTAATCCGCTTCAGTATATGAAACTAGATCAAGAGACGATACCTTACATGGATGAAGACCGAAGCCCAATGTGCCATGTATGTAACGTAGAATACGTTTGAGAGTTGTCTAGTGACTACCTTTGGGGATCATGCATATGAAGGCAAACTTATAAGAAATATTCGGGCGCGTAAATGTTGTTGGAAAAATCGGTTTGATATATATATATATATATATTAGTTATATATATATTAAATTAAGGAAAGTTAATTAGCATTTATTGCTAATTTAACTTGGGCATAATTCAGCCGCTTTCGATCGCATTTTCGAGCATCGATATTTATCCGATTAATGATTTGAGATATATGACGTCGATCTACGTTTCGAGTAGATAATTATAGTGTGCTTAATTTCTCGATTCCGATTTTCGGTGAGTGAGAAATAGTGGCTCGAAGTTTGGGGGGACAAAACTAATATGTTACCTAAAGTGGAGAAAACTTACCTTATTCGGGTTTTGGAGAGTTATTACATTAATCATGTCCCACATCGATTAAGGAATAATGTTTTGTGTGGTATTTAAGTCTCTACAATATTGTAGAAGATAACTAAGTGACATGTGGTGGGCTTGGGCTACACACATGCTCATGCGCGCGAGCCTTTTCGCCGACCGCCTCACACGCGGCGCGCCGCCGCACCGCACCGCACCGCACCGCACCGCGCCCGTGCCCGTGCCCGTGCCCGGCCCCCGGCCCGGCTCCGGCTCCGGTTCCGGTTCCGGTTCCGGTCCGTGTCCTTGGACTTGGATCTTGGCAATTGGTCCGTCGGGTCGCTCGGCCGGGTCGGGGCCGGGTCGGGTGCCGGGTCGGGCGGTGCAGCCGGACCGGCCGCACCGGGATTCCTCTCCGTGGTGCACCGCACCCGCTACACCGTAGTAGTACTTTTGGGAAGGATCCGGAAGCCACCCTTCCATCTCTCCACTCCTCCACTCCCCTGGACACGTCGCAAGACGCCTTAATTGGCAAGGAGTTACCAACACCCTTTCACACAGGGGGCAAAGACCTATAAATAGGCAAGGTGTTCAGCCCATTTCATCACACCAACACTTGCAACAACAAAGCTTCCATACAAAGCTTGCATTCCATTCTTAGCTCTTAGCTCATCTTAGCTCGCTCTTAGCTCAAGTCCAAGCAGCCTTCGTCCTCGCCGGAAAAGTCCCCGTTCGCCGGAGCTCAAAGATCCCGGCAGATGCCGCAATCCTCGAGACGTCGTCGTTTCATCTTTGGGGACGAAACGCCACAACCGAGAGCACTACCGGGCGTTTTTCGTCTTGCGGAGAGAGGCCTTCCCTCGACTCGACGGTCTTTTCTTTTTGTTTTAATTTTCGGCTTATTGTATTGTTTTGTATTAGCAAGCTTTTGTAACCAACAAATGTGAGATATTGGAGTGCGTCGGTAAGACTCCGATATTGTGATGGATTCAGAAATGGTGTTCCAGAAGACTGACTTAGTTTGGCGGATGTATCAACTGGGTTGGTGAAGACTTGCAATTAGTCATGCCTGCTTTCTCGTGATTTCGGATGCATATTTTTGCTGATTTAAAAACAAGCCATTAGGAGTCCGAGAAAATACAATTCCCAGAATATAGTGAAGATGCCTAAGTCCTTCTTAGAAAATTCAGCGGAAAGACGTGTTATAACCGATTTATGAAGAGAATCGAAGGATGTCGTGATAATGATGACGTCAATATAAAGGAGGAGATAGGCAATATTAGCACCTTTATGATAAATGAAGAAGTAATTGTCTGAAAGGCTGTTCAAAAATCCAATAGAGGAGACAAAAGAGGCAAACGAGTTTATCATGCTTGCGGCGCTTGTTTAAGGCCATAAAGGGACTTCTTGAGTAAGCAAACGTAGTTGGGGTGGATAGAATCCCGAAAACCAAGGGGTTGATGCATGTCTACCGCTTCAAGTAGCTCGCCATGTAAGAATGCATTTTTTTAACGCCTAACCGATGAATAGACCAAGACTTATTGAGAGCCAAAGTTAGAACAAAGGCGAATAGTTTGGCTTAACTATCGGACTAAATGTCTCCGAACAATCAACACCAACTTGTTGAGACCTCGCCACCACAAACAAGATGAGCTTTGTATCGCTCAAAAGAACCGTCGACCGAAGTTTGTGACGAAAAATCCACATACACGGAATAATATTTGTATGAGGAGGACGTGAGACTTGTTAGGATTTTGTATACTTGAAGTAATTTTTGTACTTGTATACAATGTGTTTTTGTCCTTACTACTATTTTATTCTCATATCTGATAAATATATACTTGCACATGTAATCATTTATCTTGTATAAAGTTAGATTTGTGTAGTGTGTCGGGTATCACGTAAGACTACACAATTGGTTGAACTGACAAGATATAAACTGTTATCACATCTGAGACAACTTAAGGATACTTTGTCGTTTTAAGCTGCAGTTTAGATAAGAAGTGATTTGTCCTGACTGCTTGTCTATACTGGTATACTTAAGGTAGTGTATTGATGGATCACAATGATATTTGTTCTCCTGACTGACCTTAGTGGAGAACCAAGATCTCGGTGATTTAACTGGTCTTACGCTTGGTAAGACTTCAACTGAGTGCATTTAACTATGTATCACTTTGACCTACTATGGTGAACGTCATCGCGACCGGATCTACGTATCTTGGGTGCTAGTAGTCATTTGTGGCTCAGGCTGGTTGTCTGTATCTTGCAACCGTATCCTAGTAAAATGAGTTGATAACATCCTAAGGAATTAATAAGGATTAACACACTAAACTCGACTGGTTGATTAAATTCGAGTGTGTTAGGTCGAGTGGTACTACTTAAGAATATAATAAGATGTTAATTAATTTAAGCTGTCAGTGGTCTTAATTAATTAACGAATATTTCTATCTTAAATACAGGGAAATTCAGGTGTGTTAGGTCGAGTGGTACTACTTAGGAATATAATAAGATGTTAATTAATTTAAGTTGTCAGTGGACTTAATTAATTAACGAATATTTCTATCTTAAATACAGGGATCGATTAAGTCTAAAATACAAGCACATGCTCAAGTTGGGATAAAGGGGTAAGTCATCACGCATTCTCTAAGTGAAATGAATTTGTGCTTGTTAATTATTTTTGCTCCTGGCCGAGCGTAGATAATTAATTAATTTGAGGCCCGACTTTATTTCTCGTATTAGATCCCTAATCCGCTTACCAATTGGTTGCCTAGTTATTTATTGTCTCTCGTAAATCATGAATTAATTGGCTGTGCCAATTAATTGATAAATAAATGTAGCCTAGTAGATTCATTTATTCTATTATGGGTTTATTATGTAGAAGTCCATTAGAAGTATAATTAAATTAATAAGTTACAAATATTAATATAATATTAGTTTTTTTTAAGCATATATATATTAGTATTTTGTTCATAAACAATACACACATTCATATTCTCACACGATATACGCAAGTGAGAGAGAAACATTTTTCATTTTTCTTTAGTTTTCCGACCACTTGGATGAAAGAACAATCAAAGCTCGCAACAACATACGCGTGGAAAGTAAGGTAATCAACTCTTCCCTCCTATTTTTTAGGACTAACTCCCATGTCTTATTCTTAATAAGGGCAGCAAACTTATCTACCATAGCAGCTTTCCAGTGAGGGTCGGATAAGGCAGTCGTTGGTTCCGAGGGATTGGTCAAGGAGAGAGAGAAGTGGATAAATTGAGTTGAGTGCGAGGTTTGAAAATCTCATGCATACTTCAAGTCATCATGGATCGAAGAGGAGCGGCTGTAGCGGAAGGAGGAGATGGAGCAGAGGAGTGGGTGAAGCGGAAGAGGAAGACGGAGATGTAGGGGAAATCGGTGAGGAAGTGCCGAAGGTGGGTTAGTAGGTGTTGGTGCGGCAGGAGATGTCATAAAGTGGGAATGAAGTAGAGGATGGATACCAGCATTTACAAAGTCATAAGACTTAGGGTCTGGGGTAGATTTAGCGAAAGGAAACTTAGACTCGTTAATACCACATGATGGAAAAATATAACCTGCCGACTTGAGAGATCATAACAGATCTAACCACAGTGATTAGATGGATATCCTAAGAAAACAAAGGAATAGATCTATGTTGGAGTTTGTTGATGGTGGTCGGAGGAAATAAAGGAAAACAGAGGCACCCGAAAACCCCTTATTTATGAATAAGATGGATCTTGATCGTATAGAACTTGGGTGGACAATTTGTTTGAGAGGACTTTGGTGGGTAAAATATTTAAGAGATAAGTAGCCATGTGTAGTGCGTAATGCCAGAAGGAAGGAGGAAGGGAGGCGTGATTAAGAAGTGTTCGTTATTGATTGTCCTTATTTCTCGCTCGACTTTCCCATTTTGTGGTGAGGTGTGAGGGCAGGAGAATCGAAAAATCATGCCATTTTATTGGCAAAATGTTCGAAAAGATGCGTTATTAAATTCCTCACCGTTCTCACATTGGAAACACTTGATAGGCATGCCAAGTTGAGTTTGAATGAAGTTTCTTAAAATTAAGAAAGATGAATAGACTTGTGATTTCCTGCCAATTGGAAAAGTCCACAAAAAATAGAATAATCATCCAAAAACAATACATAATATTTGTGGCCAGTGGAACTTAAAACCGGGGAGGTCCATAGATCACTATGAACAATTGTAAAAGGCAGCAAAGTGTAAGACATAGAAGACGAAAATGACAACTCATATGTTTTCCAGTAACACATGAAGGGCAAATAGAAGTACGAGAGGAAGGAAATGAAATGAAATTGTTCTTCCTAAGAACTTCTAAACTAACAGCGCCCGGATATCCCAACCGATCATGCTAGATTTTATTTGTCAGTGCTACAAATGTGGCAGGAGTAGTAGTAGTAGATCGAGGAACGACAGTAAGAGGGTATAGATCACCGGAACTCTTACAAGTCCTTCATAGTGAAAGCAAACGGGTCAAATTCTATTGTAACATTATTATCTATCGAGAGGCAACGAAAAAAAATGAGATTTTTAATAAGGTTAGGAGCATAAAGAACATTATTTAAGAGTAAAGGTGGACGAGAGGGAGTACCCAGATCCTTGGGAAGTAGTAGAAGAAGGATGATCTGGACGAGAGGGAGTACCTTGATCATGAGAAGTGGTGGAGGAGTATAATGCAACATTTGCCGTAGTTGCCTATTTAGATTTGCAAGTTTCTTCAAGGATAAGGCAGGATCGAGCTTCATCAAAAGGGAGGCAGTGGAGAGCTTTGTTGAATGAAAGTGGCAACACTATCATAATTTTCATTCAAACCCGCGATAAGCTGAAGAACCAACCGGTGACTTAATACATGAGTACCGACGTTGGAGAGTTGGTCGGCTAGCATTTTAAGCTCCTGGCGATATGTCGAAATATTCGTAAAATTGTCGAGGCGAACTTAGGAAAATTGGTTTTCCAAATAGACTGCGCGAGAGTTCTTGTTGTCTTGAAAAATGCTTTGAAAACGTCCAGCTTGTTGAGCAGTTGAATCCGGTTCTAAGATGGTATGGAGAAGATCAGTGGAAATCGTACCGTAAATCCACTGGAGAACAATAGCATCAAAGGTCTTATCAATCGCGCCAATATCCACGGCTGCAGGTTTCGGTGGAATAATATGATCAATGACTTGGTAGGCTCGGCAGTGAATTTTGAAAAGCTCTGCCCGAGAAGAGTAGTGACCTTTCTCCATTTCAAGGGTAATGGTGATAAAATTTTTGATGTTAGTGACGACGAGGGCAGGGTGGAAGTCTGATTTTCCAGCCACGGACTGAGAAGAGGGAAAAAAAATGAAAGAGAAGAGAAGAGATGAAGAAAAGGGGCGGCGCTGGTGTGTATAGGTTTTTAGACGTCTGATGGATTCAATCCGTGATCGTATTTCATTTCCCATAAACTAGGTAACTTTCTAACAAATACAAGGATAAGTGTAGTACATGATATACACAATATACTTACAAATATAAAATAGATTATATGCATAATCTATCATTAACAATTAGGATCAGCTCGAGAAAGATTGATTGATTAGAACTGGACTAACAAAAGAACTAGATGCCCCTTACTAGACGACGAGCAACATGGTTCGCTAGTAAAATTTGTATCATTAAAAATAAGTGATCAGAGTTCGATCCTTAATATTTCTGTCCTGAACTCTAATTAAAAATGAAGGTTTTAATATCCTCAGCCATGTTTCTTCCGGTCTCGGTTCGATCTTTTGTGACAAAGTGACTCTAAATGCTCAAGTGTAGTTAATATTCCAACTTTTATGTAAGTGGTTACTTTAAAATTGATCTAATATTCAATTTTTGATCGATTTAATAATAATAATGAA
The DNA here is from genome assembly GCA_028984105.1 of Lavandula angustifolia. Classification (NCBI taxonomy): domain Eukaryota; kingdom Viridiplantae; phylum Streptophyta; class Magnoliopsida; order Lamiales; family Lamiaceae; genus Lavandula; species Lavandula angustifolia. The sequence goes on from CM054808.1 coordinate 29,152,736, forward strand.
ATTTATATAACTTTTATATGAATGACCGAATGAGTCACCATAATCCAATTATTCCTTCTTTTTTAATGACGGCATCCTAAACATTTTACTGGGCTTGTTAAGCACACTGAGGCCCATCAATATTAATGGGCCTGGCCCAATCTGGATTTGAGCCCTAATGTATTTCCCGCCGAAGTCATGCTCAATTTAAAACAGCTCTACCTCCATCCTTTCTTTTTTCTTTTTTGATTTTTTTCTTCATAATTTCAGTTTCGGACACAAAATCCAACAAAATTAAAAGATTATTACTAATTTTTGTTGTCTTGATATGGAAATGAAATTGTGCTGATAATAGTATCATCATAATATATCACATGCTATTTGACCCAGAGTCCGCAAAGATGGACATGGAGTAGAGAGGGTAGAAACTGCGAAGACTGTATTTATCTTTGCTTGGAATTAGGGTTTCGGAAAAAAATGTTCTTTGTCTAAATCTTCCACACCAGCCTCCATCGCAATTGGAATTCTAACCTTTCAGATTTATCTAGAATTAACAGTGTATGTAAATTTTTAACGTGGATTTATCTTGGATTGTACTAGTTCCTGATGTCTATTAGTTGGCTTGATTTTATGTGAAATATCAGTTGACTTACTGTTATAGGTTGGCTTGATAAGTTTGCGAAAGATGAGCTACATTATTATTTTAGATGAACTGCATATGGTTTTTTGTAGGCCAATTTTGGGTTTTTTGCGATGGGATTTCTGAAGTTAGTGAAATCCGAGATGATGAATTTTGGATTTTGAATGTTAGATTTTGAGTATTTTGATTGAAGCTTTTCTGCCTGATAAAAATAGAATGTATCTTGTTCTGAAATAGAAATGTGCTGGAGTTTAGATTATGGTTATTTAACATCAGAATTGACTTATTTGGCTGTTTGTATGTTTCTTTATCAGGACTGTTGTTGTAAAAATGGACTCCATTGATCCAAGGTTTTCATTTGAAATCACTGATCACCCATCAGATGTTGTACCAGTCTCACTGGTCACAGAGAAATGTGAACCTGAATATAATACAAGAACAAGTGATGATATAACTTTTTCACCTGCTGTCAATGATGAAGATGGACATGTTCTTGTCAGTGCAGAAGAAACTTATGTTGACAGAAGAGACAGGATATCTAGCAATCACTATCCAAATATTGAATCCGGGTTTCGTGAACCCCATGCGTTGTGTTATCGGAACTGGATTCCATCAATAAGGTCCTGGATAATCTAAACCAAATTCTCCTTTTTTTCTGATGTTATGAGTTTTATTTTATGTAGTTTGTTCGTCACCTAATAAGTTGCATCTGCAGAATGTGGACACAGGGCTAGCTGATACATTGGATCAATCCTCTTATTTTGGGGCTGCTTCAGGTTTGAAGGAAGCTCGAAATGATCCTGAGGTTTGACAATCCTGCTATATGAACAATGATTTATCAGTACTTGTGAGGCGATTTTGAATGTCCAACTCAAATATAGCAAGTTTTGTTATTTTAGTTTGATGAATCTAATAATGTATGTTCGTTGGTGCACATGTGCTTCACACTAAAAGACCTCCTTTCTCTCAATTTCGTGAAACTGATTAATAAAATACGTTTCCCTTGTTCAGTTGTTTGAATGGAAGTTCTGGGGAGTTTCGGTCAAGCATATGGAGTGTTTCCAACTGCCTTATTTAGCAGTCTTGTGCAAATTGCTTCAAATGTTCATCTTCAGTACTAGCTTTCAAAGTTTGCCTCTCTGTTAACTTATGTCTCCTCAAGTGCTTGAATGTTTCTTCTCTTCATAATTCACTTAATATTGTCCATTAACTCTAATCTTACATAAACTCTCTTCACATTAACAATCTTCGACAATATACTTGTTCTATGCAGTTAGTTTTTATTCTAGTGTGGTTTAAATGATAATCCTAATTATTTAACTGAAAAACTCTAATGCTGCAATAGTTGTTTCCTTAATTTTGTTCCTTTATAAATCTTATAAGCATCAAGTAGTCTAGTCTTTCATCTCTAATACAAACGAATGGAATCTGTCAAATTAGTATGGAATATGTTCAATGCAAATTAATATCAAATACTTGTAGGAAGTTTCTCTGAGATATGTATGAACTTGATCAGGCTTTTCAGCGCCATGGGATACATAGACGCCTCCAATTTGAAGAGGCTTCAAATACAGTAATAACTCGGCCTGCTCAAAGTCCTTTAAACAGTGGAGGGCCAGAACCACCTTTGAAGACACCATGCACTCCCATCAAGGGGAAAGAGACTGAGAAAATCCAGCCTTTGTATCCTCCAAGTATGAATAATACTGTAAATGTTCCCAAGCCTTCAGGCATTGGCTTGCACCTGAATAGTATTGTCAATGTTTTGCCAAGTGGATCTGGTGCAATAGTGCATGTACAATCTGCTCAGAGCTGCAAATTCAGCATACGAGGAAAGAGGTCTACACACACAATCAATTCTCATCTCTCTGATAGGTCACCAGTCTCTGCAGTATTCACTCCGGCAGAGTATGTATCAGAATGCATGGATGATAATGGGCCTGAAATTCATGCCTCAACTGTCAGCATCAAATCTTCAAACAATTCAGTAGACGAAGGTAACAGGAGTGAGTATACTAAGATTGAAGCTGATGGCAATCCAGAGGAGTTCAAGCCGAACACTGATAAGAAAAGGCAAGCCTATTTATAATCAGATTCAATAAAATTATATTACGTGCTTCGCTGGAACTAATCTGTTTCAATTGTCCAGGAAGAGATCTTCCGATTCCGGCGGTGGTTGCAAACGCTGCCACTGTAAGAAGAGTAAATGCCTAAAGCTGTAAGTTGATCACCAAGCACAATTGTTATTTTCAGCCACCAGTACATCCATTTATGATTTGATTGTGGCAGGTATTGTGATTGCTTTGCTGCTGGGCTGTATTGTGCCGGATCTTGTGCTTGCCAAGGGTGCTACAACAGACCAGAGTATGTGAATATGGTTCTTGAGTCACGGCAACAGATCGAATCTCGGAATCCTCTTGCATTTGCTCCAAAAATTGTAGAACATATTGTCGAGCCACCTGCAAGAAGTTATGAGGTATTACACCAGTATAATTTGTAATTGAAACGCATGTTAAATAATATTTGAAACGTGAACTTTTTAGGAAAATGAATCCAGCTTCACTCCATCTCTGGCGAGGCATAAAAGAGGGTGCAGTTGCAAGAAGTCCATGTGTCTCAAGAAGTACTGTGAATGCTATCATGTATGTGGTTGTCTTTTTTACCTTTTATCTTACTATTTTTTGCTTGTCTTTTTTCTATCTCAGTCTCTATTTTTCTGTTTCCCATAACTCTACATTTCGATTTATTTTTATTGAATGAATTTGTTCTTTATGGAGAAGTCAAATGTTGGTTGTTCGGATGGATGCCGATGTGAAGGATGCCAAAATGTGTACGGCCAAAAACCAGGTATGATATAGACTGTATATCAATCAGGTCCTTAGCATGAACCTCATGAGACTGAACAAATCTAACTTCTATGATTGTGTTGTTGCAATTCTTAACTACACTTGGCAAATGCTATAAGCTTACATTTTAAGAGTAGTTGATATACAACTAATAGGCTTAAATAACGTGCATGATTTTTAGAACATTTGTGGACTAAAGCTTACTTCAATTGAAGAAACCACATCTTGTGTTTGCCTTGCTCAGTGGAAAGCAATAAGTATCTATTGGGTGTATATATATATGCGATGTTCTGCTTATCTGTTCTGTTAGCTGAGGTACCTGTATAACTCAGTGGAAAGCATTAAGTATATATTGGCTTTAATTTCATGTCACTGCAATACAATCATTATGTGGCCAGATCCTTGCAAACATGTTATGTTTCGGTTTCATTCACTCGATCTGATATACAGCTCCATGTATCTTCTCAGAATCTACCTTAGATAAGGATTTCTTGAGTAAAGAAAGCACTACCGAAAGAGCAGATGGCTCTTTAGCTGGAAGGACGCAATCCGTAAATGGTGGTTTATGTCATTCCGAGCTGACTCCTCGAACACCATCAAACCAGTTACTCAAGTAAGTATGGTTTCTCCTAATAATAAATAGACCCATTGTGCAACTCCTTTGCCTTGTTTTTCATTTTCAATTATCCGGCCACAGGAAAGATGTTCCGCAAGGATGTCTCCGTCCCAGGCAGTGTTTCCAGTCACCTGGATCTAGTGTCACCTTTTTAACACCAAATGCTAGAAACCCCTTGTCCCCTACAAACTCCGATAACAATACCGTTGTTTCAAAAACTGCGGTGGAAGTCGTGGATCTAGCATCTCCCCTCGGGAATTGTATTATGATATTGTAGAAACTCCGAATGAATTCTTGACACTTCTTCACCAAACTGGGAAGACAGGGAATCTTCCTAGTTTACTGGATTCCGAGGAACGAACAAATCATTCAAAGGTGCAATCTTTTACTGGAAACAATCGCCATTCTTCAGCAGGTTCAACTAGATATCTGAAGGCAGTCGACCTTGATGGTGATCTATCTAATACTGATACACCAAACATATTGAAGGACAGTCCTGCACCCTCAGTGCTGTGAAATCAAGCTCCCCAAACAAGAAACGCGTTTCCCCTCCTCATGCCCCACGACATGAGCATGGTCTACGCTCACTGAATGGCTTGAGAAGTGGGCGCAAGTTTATTCTGAAAGCTGTACCTTCAACTCCCCCTCTTACCCCTTCCATTGGTAGAGCCGTACCACCGGAGACAGACGGCCCTCCTTAGAGATTCTTCGAGAAATAAGTGAGAACCTTAAAATAAATGTATGATCATATCGACATCTTGATAAGTATTGAAGCTGTAGCTATCAAGATGCCATGATTATAGACTCAAGAAAGAGCTGTGAAGCATTCATTCCGGTTACATGTAGAGGATGTTCCCAATTACGAATTCGGAGGAGAGCAATCAGGTGAACTTCATCAATTTTCTTCACCTGATGATGCAACTCTCTTGAAAGACAATTACGTTGATGTATTGTTGGTTGTTTGTGATGCCTTTTCCTATTGTATTTCTTGGAAATTCATAGACCCTTATAAGCTAATAAAAGTCCCTAGCTAGGAACAGGAGAATGTTGTAATGCAAATGATATGCATTTGTGATTCAGTGTTCAAATTCTTGTATCCCATAAACAGCTTACTTGAATTCTACCTTCAAAAGATTCCATTTTTCCAAGTTTCTTGAAACAAAAAATTGCATTTTCATTCAGCTATTAAGCATTTTGCAGATCGATCTTACTGTAGAAGGTGAAATTAACTGCATCTCTGGTAAAAAAAACAAGAAAAAGGATGTCAAATGGGAAATGAGCAACAGGTTGATCTCAAACATGAGTTAATTAACCTTGAGGAGTACGAAGGAAAGCATGCTATTGTTATACACAATATTTCTATCCTATTGAAGCTGCTACTTCAACCTGTGATAGCTGCTACTATGTTCTATTTGCATTTCTTCTCATGTATACCCCCAATCCGCCTCCCTGGTTTCTCGATTTACGACCCGTGAAGCCCCAAAGTTGCAGCTATCCAGTGACAGACTACATCCATCTCTTCTGGAATAGTGTAGTGACCGAGCCTGCATGTATGCAAAACACAGGATGATTCAAAACAGAACCGGAAGCTAACTAAGTAAGTGCCGTGTATCTTTACCCGCCATATGATCTAAATGTTAAGTTTTGAAATCCAGCCGAACTTAAGATACGTGCAGACGTTTCCCCGTGTTTGTAAGCTACAACATCATCCCCTGCAACACAAGATTCTTTGAATTGAGAGATCATACAAAGAAGACTAACAAGAACAAAGGCAGAGCAGAGCAAACATGAATTGTACATACCAGATCCATGACAAAGCAATATAGGGAATGATGCTGCACGCCTTAAAAATTCATTCGATCGTTCCATTTGGTTCCTTAACATCCTACAAAACAATTAGCCCTTTAGTGCAAAAGAGATGTGTTAGTGCATAAGCGTACAGCAACAACATTTGTACCTGGAACATGGAAGCCAACCACTAAGGCCGATAACGCAACTCAAGTTAATCAAGTATGGGTTTCTACTCGCATATTGGCCGAAAATGTAGCACGTAGCTGAGTAAAAGAGCAGCTGCAGCACCCATACTAAACCCACCAATACCAAGTTTGACTGTGAATATAACAAAGAATAAACGCATTAGCATTCCTTGCACAATTATTAGTAGCAACATGAAACCTTGATGCAAGTGTCTTGAGATCTTCCTATCAAGAGGAATCTACTTATTCACATTAAACTATGGTATTAACCAGAAAATTTTGTTACAAAATCAGCTGAAAAATAGGCGAAAACATATGTTCTAATGTGATTGCTGACCAATCAGAAAAAACAATCAGACAAGTTGAATTTATATCAAATTACTTCCTAATTCTAAATGCACCACAGTGAATGCCGAGCATGTTTTGCTGATAAACAAGTTTAGCCAATAACTTGAAAATGCCTTTCTTTGTTTACTATATTCCACATATTAAGAAACATTATTTATTACCTTTCATAATTGATGCAGATTATCCTCTTAAAATAACATTTATGATCTTTGAAAAAGAAACTTACTATCAGCAGGCTCTGTTGACAGGAGATTAGCAACATGTGCTGCTGAGGCATCTAATCCTTGTAAATCGTCAGGTGCGTCCTCTGAAATATATTGGGCATCAAACCCTGCCATAATCGGGTTAAGTTTTTCAGGCAGAGAAGATAATAACTTATTCCAATAATATGAAAGTGGAATCCATAAAAATTGAGTTATCACTGAATTAAAGAGTGCAGCAGCTTACACTCCAGTGACATAAGTTAGAGAATAGTAGGGTAAAGAAAAATATCTTACAAGCAGTGCATGGAAATCCCCCAAATAAAGAAACTGGACGAGTAGGAGCAGTAGGGCAAATCCACTTTACCTGCGTGATCAGTTCAAAATGAGATAACGAAGTTATCAAACATATAAAGTATGAATCTTTTCGACATTTCTCAGGGTGAAAATGAAGTAGGCTAATGTGCTGCATCATAAAGATTTAGAAAGAGCTGCTGTATGACTTTCTATTTTATACATTACTTACGTTTGGAAGCGGAAGGTTTTCCAATAGCTGAGACCAGCTGCAGAAACAAAGAACAACATGCAAATAAGAATATGTACAAACCTTTTTGAAGCATCAGTTGAGGCTCAAGAAAGTTGACAAGTTATACATTTTAATACGTGAAACCACTAGGCTTATTACATAACAGAGCCTTTTACGACTGATAGTTGAGTATCCATGCAGCTAACAAATAAATCAAGCAACACCAATCTAGAAGCAAGAATGGAGTACCTTTAATCAAGTTGACAACATAACAGCAGAAAAGAGTTGTAAGTTAAGACTTAACACTTACTACGGAAACCCATGTACATATGTTAGAGTCTATTACTACCTCAAACGCATGCCACCCTACATAGTTTCAGGGCCAAACTTTCCAATAAGACGCAGTTAAATATGGACATATACACAATCGGTAATGCCATCATAATCCTCCTAATTCTTAATTAGAGTTTTAACAATTTACAACCTGTGATCAAATAACCATATCGATACATATAATGCTTAGTGCTTTGAAAATGCTATAAACTTATCATTCTTTGATTAAAACCTCAAGGGTAGTTACTAGTTCGTCATGTGTGGATACAGGAAGTCAGCAGAAGATTTAGAGTAACCAAAATCCATTCATTTGATCAATCTCTCACAATAACTACATCTAAGACTTTTCATGCATTTCAAGACAAATGTGAAACTTTCATATGATTGAAACAGAACAAATACCTTGAGCCTTTATCACCAAGACCATGTAGCCAAATTATTGTTGCTTGATGCCTCCCTTTTGGCCTGACGACATGAGTCCTTCCGAACTCAAATGTTGTCCTAGAGCTTTGGCTACCTTGAATATGTAAGACACAAGTGTTTAGCAAATTATTGATAACAAAGAATGGATTTTGTAACCAGTACATTTACATATTAACCAAGGAGGAAGTGGTTTACAGACCCCCGGTAGTGTTATTGTAGCTCATAGCTTGGTTTGAGTTTATATATACTTCCGAGTGATTTAAATTGGAGTCCTGCAGTGAATGAAAATCACATTGGTGCACTTGTATTTATACTCGAGTTTGAAAGTGAGAAAATGGAATGTAGAATAAGTGTGCACACGGACAGGACTTAGCCATTACACCAATAATATACTACCTAAACTACCTGCGAGAGAGAGAGAGAGAGAAAAGATAAGGGAACCCTGAAAATGATGGAAAAAGAAAGACAAAAAGGAAACAAGGGATAAAGAAAAAGCAACAATCTTTATGACCACATAGAACAGAGCCCACCACAAATCGTTAAACAAACCACGAAATGGTTATGCAATGCAAATCCTCACAGAATCAATTCCAGCAAACAAAATGGGAAAACACCACCCATTTTTGACCATTCAATCCAAGAAACAGTTGATTCAAGCAGCGGAAAAAGAACAAAGAGATAAACTCAACATTAACCCTTTTCAGTGTAGACTAATTTATGCACATTCACACCCTTACACGACAATTAAAAATAGAATCTTTCTATCAAATCCCAGAAGCTCAAAAGCACTTCAAGTAAAGATTACACTGTAAATTTCTGATAGAGGATAGAGATTGTTGAACTTGGCGGTGTGAAAATGTGAAGAGATTATGTGGGGTTTAAGCTTTTTATAGAGTCAGGGTTCTAGAATTATAACTATTGAACACGGAATAAAGTGATTAGGCTTTTCCGGTTCTACATTCCTTTTGTCTCTCTGTTTTGTCACACTCTGCTCCGATAATACTATTTTATTTTCTGTTTTCATGCAAACTGGCTTAGATACAGTAAAGATGTATTACTCCTTTGTAACAAGAACTGCAAATTGCATTCCAAGTGTGCAATCTCGTATCCGAATCAACTGTCCCATTTTCTCGTGTTCCATTTTTCTGTCTCATTATTATTTTAACTGTAAAGACTTAAATGTTTACAACAATACTAAAATTCCAACTAGAAGCTCTTAGACGCTTACACTAGTCAGACACGAGTAGAATACGAAAAATAGGACAAAAAATCCTATGCGATCTCGTGCCAAACTAATTACTTTCAAGGATTTCTTACCAACAAAGGCGATTCCCTTGCAGGAATAGTTTGCAATTGCAAGACATTTGACTAGTTGGCTTTCTCAAAAGAAAATTTGTCTTCCCACGGCACTAGAGTTTTATTCGCTAATAATCCCTCCGTCCCAAAATTCTTTGGCCCATTCTTTTTGAGACGCTTTTAAAGAGAAATGTTATTGTGTGAGTAGATTGATATAAAGTCATGGGCCCCACAAAAAAGTCGTGTGTAATAATTTACTAAAAAATGAAAAGTGGACAAGAATTTTGGGACAACCCAAAACTAATAATGGGACATGTTAATTTTGGGACGGAGGAGTAGTATTTTTAATTTTAGATTCTTTTTCTGCTTAGTAGATACCGACTGTGCTGATAAAATAAAACATAAATTATAGACAGACGATAACATCATCGGAATTAATGCCGGAAAATTGGATATCATTATCTGAGGATTTTCTTGAAGTTGAAACTATTTTATCTTATTACAAAGATACTACTGTAATTTTTTTTTGGATTGATTTCACTGACTCCGTGCATTATTTAAACACTGCAAATGTTTTTCTATCCCAAATAGTGCATTCCAATTTGTAATACCGCTTAATTATCGCTAATATTTGTCGTCCATCCTACAGTTCTGATCATGTCCTAAAGTGTATCATCAATCATGCTTTTATGTCATCATTTCATGGCACATTTTTGTCATTATTATGCGTCACAACTCAAAAGTAACAATTCTTTGAATTTTGATGACATATTGCCATATAGCACACAGGGGCGGCTCTGGGTCTAAGCAACTGGTGCCACCACTTTAGGCTTCCTGTCGAGAGCAAAACCCCCATGGTGGAATCGTCTTTTAGGTTGAGATCTCAAATTCTTATATTTTATTCTTTTTGCATAAAGATATGAACAAATGACTTAGTAATACTTGCTTTTGTAAGTGATGTCTAATGTTAAAATCCTACTTCTAGCAATTTTTACATTTTTTTTCTAGCTGCACTCTAAGGCCCCAAATTTGAAAAAAACAAAATTTGAGTAATAGATAATTTAGAGTTTAGGACTCAAACTCATATGCTTTATCTTAAATCTTAAGAGTTTTTTCACTATGCCAAAGCTATTTATTATAAAATTTGTTTGACTAAAATATAATTTGATTATCTTGCTTTAGACCTCCGTAAAGTTTAAATTACCCTTAATAGCATGGGCATAACAAATTAAATATTGGGGCACACTTGTGTGCAACGAATATATAGTACATTCGGGTAAAAAAGAATATAATTTTGACCAAATTAGATCCAAGTTGACTTATATTAAAAAAATAAAATCCTACTCTTCTCTCATTCTCCACTCTCTCATCCTCTCATTTTATGTCTCTCTCTCTTTCTCTCGCCTCTCCACCTCCTCTCTTCGCCTCTCTCTCGCCTCCGCTCTCTCCGTCTTCGTTGTCCGCCTCCGATCTCTCTGCCTTCGTTGTTGACCTCCGCTCTCTCCGTCTCTGATCTCTCCGCCTTCGTTGTCCACCTCCGCTTTCTTCGCCTTCGCTGTCCCCCTCCATTCTCCGCCTCTACTCTCCCCACCTCCGTTGTCTACCTCTGCTCTTCGGATTTTTCCAGATTCAACCGCGAGATGCCGCCGATGGGTAGTGCTTGGCTAAATCGGTGTGTTTTTCTCTCTCTCTCTCTCTCAGACACCACACGTAGATTTTTTCAAAGTGTGTGTATTGAATTGGAGTTAATTCGATCAATTGAATCAAAATCGTTGCTGAAATTTGGGTGAATATTGTTTGTGCGTGACGATGGTGGTATAATTAGCGTATTCGTTATTAGTTTACAAGATTTCTTGGTAGAATTGTGTTTGTCCTTTATGAAGTGGTTCACCGAGCAGATTGTTTGTTAGTTTAAAAGATTTTTCCACATATTTTAATCGAATTTCATACTTGTAGCTTCTTTTAATTGGCTTGATTTTGTATCCATGCGTCCAAAAAAATGACACTTTAATTAATAATTGACACTCGAAATACTTAAACACATTTGTTTTTTGCAACCGACACATTTTTTAATTGTAAATGACACTCAATGAAATGTGACACTCTCCTCCAATACAAATAACACTTTTGTTTATTACGCTGACACTTTGAGTAACCTTTTTGGTTATATGTTGATTATATTTTGTTGACTAAATAATTGAAGGGTGGTTTCGTATGATTATTGGATTAAAGTGACACATTCCTTAATTCCCGATTGACATTTTACTTAAGTGTGATTGACACTTTGAGATAAATGACACATTTATTCACAACAAAATATGACACTTCGAGATAAATGACACACTTATTCATAGTTGACTCTCCTTTCATATACAAATGACATTTTTTTCAAAACAAATGACATTTGTTTTAATGTCATTTGTTTCAAAAAATAATTGATAGTCAACAAATAATACTCTACAAATGACACTTTATTTAAAAACAGGTGACACTTTTGTTTCAAAGAAAATGATCTACAAATGACACTTTCTTCGAAGCAAATGATACTTTTGTTCACTGCAAATGATACGTTCGTCGTTAATTAAAAATGAGAAAAAATAAAAAAATTAAAAAACATTAAAGAAACTAAAAATTAAAATTAAAAATATTTAAAAAACATTTAATAATTTATAAAAAAAAGTATAAAAAATAAAAATCCAACAAAGGGCTTGAACATGTGACCTTTTGTTCAAAAAAATGAATACTTCACCGCTGGCCTATAAACTATTAGTAATTAAATAATGAATCGAATGTATATTTATTTTGTTGTGCGCACGGATCCGAACCCAATAATTGGGCCGCAATTGTCCGTATGCGCTCCCGATGTACCATACATCGGGTGCAAGTTAGATATTTTTATCCATTATAAACTATAGATATTTCATATTTGCATATCTTAGTTGATAGTATATACTAATTCTTTAATTATATTCGACCCTTGATCCTTGAAAAAAAACACCTGTATGAATATAATGCGAAAAAAACAGAATGAAAAGTGAAAAATCACAAAGCAGCAAAGAATAAAGACCCAATAATTGAAAATAAAAGTTCAAAACGATAGTAATAGATAATGGAAATAATATAATATTGTAAATATGTTTGTTTTATATTTCCTTGATTTGCTAGGGTTTCGTACTATATATTCACCCTTTTGGTTAATGAGAGGGCAGGGATTACATTCCAATATGGTATCGGCAGCCTACGGCAATTTAAAAAAAAAAAAAAACTCATTTCTCCTACGGACGCTACGGCGCCGCCCCTCTTCTCTCTTTTCTCACCATGGCCGATAACCGTAACAACCAATCCAAGTCGATGCTCCACCCCGTGTATACAAGCCTCTAATATCCAAAGATAAGGTCCGTATTCTTGATGGCAAGAAAACAACGTATTCTCAATGGGTGCGTCTCTTCAAACTTCATGCCAAAAGCTACAAAGTTTCTTCACATATCGATGGGACCGCCCCCTCCAGCAACCACTCATGCCACCTTTGATCAACGGAGTGAGATCGATGCTCACGTTCTGCAGCCGGATCTACGGTGCAGTTCGGATGACATCTTGGCTCGTATTCTCACCGCCGAACCTACGGCATACGAGGCTTGGCAACGCCTTGAACAAATTTTCCTCAACAACAAGGGGCGCCCGCGCCGCTTCTTGAGCAAGAATTTAATACGCTCAAACTTGAATCTATGTCCTCTCTCGAGGAGTACCGCGCCGCCTCACCGATTTGGCTTCTCAATCGCGGGATGTGGGCGCTAGCGCCGATGACCAACGTATCGTGTTGCGTATGGTACGTGGCCTTTCTCCGCATTATGATACAAATGGCTTCCTTTATTCATCGGCCCATGCCCTCATTGAGAGACCGCCAAAAGTATGCTTGAACTTGAGCGCCATCGCAAAGCGGCACGTGACGACAACACGACTTCGGCTTTGGCGGCGCAAGCACCACCACAAACCCCGGCACCACCACAGCCGACACCGCAATTTGGTCCACGTGGAGGCTCACGCCATAACGGACAACGTAGGAATTCCCATCGCGGAGGCGATCGGGGTCGCGGGGGAATCGAAACCCTAATGCTACTTTCTCCCACACCAATTCCTATCGTCCGCCACCGATGCCCTACTCTCCTGGCCCACATGGTTCCCACCTCAAATGCCGTGGATGCCTCCTCCGTGCCCATATCCCACAAGTTCCCGGATGGCATGCTCCACCTCGCCAAGTGCCATCACGTAATCGACAAGTGCTCCACATCTCGAATCCCGGCTTTGGAAATTCCAATGGTCGGCCTTTGCTACTATGTCGATCCGCCCTAAAGAACGGATATCGGCCATGCTTTTCAAGCTATGTCCTCGCTTCTTCACCGGATCCTAATTGGTACATGGACACCGGCGCCTCCTCCCACTTGACGCCCCGATGCAGGTATTATTGCTAAACCTTCTTCAACTCGTCATATTCGCTCTATTTTCGTTGGCAATGGCAAAAGTATTCCAGGCTTGCGGGTCCGGAACCTCATTTCTCCCCTTTTCTAATCGAAAATTCCGCCTCCGTAATGTGCTCTATACCCCTAAAATAATCAAAAATCTTATCTCCGTCCGTAAGTTCACTACCGACAATTTTGTCTCTCGTTGAATTTGACCCTTTTGGTTTTTCTCGTGAAGGATCTTCGCAAGCTGGGAATATGATTATGAGGAATAATAGTATTGGTGATCCCGTATCCGGTCGTGCCTAATTCCAGCCCAACCTTCTTCCTCTTTCGCCGGCCTCGTGGATCAAGCTTCCGCCGATGTTGGGCACAATCGCCTTGGTCACCCGGGAGCTCCTGTTTTCATCATCTTCGCCTCGTAATTTCATTCATCGTAATAAGGAGCCTAGCTCCGTTTTATGTCATTCGTGTCAAGTTAGCAAACACAAGCGTTTACCTTTTCTCGATTCCACTTCTACTACTATCGCTCCTTTTGATATTATACATAGTGATCTTTGGACATCACCTATACTTAGTAAAAGTGGCTATAAGTACTATCTTGTGTTAGTTGACAATTTTACACAATTTGTTCGGGTATATCCGTTGAAAACAAAAAATGAGGCTTTTCCAAAGTTTGTCCAATTTCACTCTTATATTCGTAATCGCTTAATACATCTATTAAGAGTTTCCAATGTGACATGGGCCGGAATTTGACAACACTTCGTTTCATCAATTCGCTTCTATCAACGGTCTTGTTTTTCGCTTTTCATGCCCTCAAACTTCATCTCAAAACGGCAAGGCCGAACGCATGCTACGCCGCCTAAATGACATCATGCTCTCCCTTCTTTCTCATGCTTCCCTTCCTTCTAACTTCTGGGTCGAAGCTTTACACACGGCTGCCTATTTACATAACATCCTTCCTACCAAGCTACTAAATTTTTCCTCACCCACTTCCGCTCTCTATCTCAAACATCCCACATATGATCACCTTAGGATCTTTGGATGCTTATGCTACCCGAATCTAGTCGCCACTCGCACACATAAATTAGCATCCCGCTCGACTCCGCAGTGTTTTCCTTGGATATCCACAACAACATCGTGGATATAGGTGTCTCGATCTTTCAACGGGTAAAGTTATCTTATCTCGCCATGTCACTTTCGATGAAACTAAATTTCCCTTTGCAGAAATTCATCCCCCACCTACCTATCCATTCCTTACCACCTCTTCTTCCGCCATGTCCCCCCTTCTTTATCCTCATATCCAAACCCCCACTTCCACCTCCCCATCTTCACCGCGACCCCACCACTCTCGCCACTTTCTCCACCATCCACACCCCCACCCCCTCACATTCCGCCTCCCCCAAAATCATCCTCCCCTCCCCCAACAAAAACCACAACGACTCACCCCATGACCACCCGCTCCGTAAATGGAATTTTCAAACCCCGCATGGTTTTCCATGCTTCATCCTCTCCAACCTATCTCCCCAGCCGCCTAAATCCTACCATTCCGCTCTCCGTGATCCAAACCGGAATCTTGCTACGAAGCGACGAATATCGAGCACTACCGGCTAACAATACACGGGAGTTAGTTCCTCGGCCTTCTAATGCAAATGTTATCCGCAACATGTGGTTATTCCGCCACAAATTTCATGCCGATGGATCTCTTCAACGCTACAAGGCTCGCCTTGTCGTTAATGGTAAAACTCAACAAGTTGGGATCGACCGCACCGAAACTTTTAGTCCCGTTGTGAAACCAACAACTATCCGGATCAGATTGAGCCTTGCTATCTCGCGTTCTTGGCCCCGTACATCGCCTTGATGTTAAGAATGCATTTTTACATGGAGATCTTTAGGAAACCGTATATATGCATCAACCACCTGGTTTTATTGATCCGACAAAGCCTACTCATGTCCTGGCTGCTTAATCAAGTCACTCTACGGCTTGGAAACAGCACCTCGTGCACGGTTTCAACGATTTGCTAATTTTATTCTTCGCAAGTGGTTTACTAGCAAGGATATGTGATCCTTCACTCTTTATCTACCGACGAGGAAACGATATGGCCTATCTCTTGTTATACGTCGATGATATTGTTCTCACCGCCTCCAACACCAAGTTTTTGAAGGCCATCATTCGGTCCTTATCCCGGAGAATTTGCCATGACCGATCTTCGATCTCTACATCATTTTCTTGGTATTTCGCTCAAAGAACGGACTCGGTTTATTTCTATCTCAACAACAATATGCGAAGGACATCTTGACTCGTGCCTCCATGAGCGCGTGCAATGGTACATCGACGCCGGCCGACACAGGTGTCAAAGCTTAGTGCTACCGACGGCGATCTTCTCGCGGATCCCACTCTTTATCGGAGTTTGGCCGGCGCCCCTACAATATCTCACCATCACACGGCCGGATATCACCTACGCCGTTCAACAGGTGTGTCTCTTCATGCACGTTCTACGCTATGTCAAGGGAACACTCGATCATGGCCTCCAAACTCCTTGTTTCTCCATCGCATACTCTCACGGCATATTCGGATGCCGATTGGGCTGGTCGTCCGACTCCCCGCCGCTCTACATCCGGTTTTTGTGTATTCCTTGGCAACAACTTGGTTTCCCCGGTCTTCAAAACGCCAACCAACGGTTTCCCCGCTCAAGTGCCGAAGCCGAATATCGGGGTGTGGCCAATGCAATTGCCGAGACTAGTTGGCTACGGAATCTTCTTCTGAGCTTCATGTTCCCCTCCGTCATGCCACTCTTGTCTATCGCGACAATGTCTCCTCAGGTATCTCACCAAAGAATCCCGTTCAACATCAACGCACTAAACATATTGAAGTTGGACATCCACTTTGTCCGTGAAAAAGTGCGTCTTGGTACCGCTCGAGTGCTTCATGTTCCCTCCGAGTATCGCATGCCGATATCTTTACTAAGTGGCCTTCCCCGTCACTTATTCACTGATCCGCATCCAAGGCCCGAGCGTCCGTCCGGCCGTCTCCGACCGAGGGGGCATAATAGATAATGGAAATAATATAATATTGTAAATATGTTTGTTTTATATTTCCTTGATTTGCTAGGGTTTCGTACTATATATTCACCCTTTGGTTAATGAGAGGGCAGGGGATTACATTCCAATAGATAGTCCTCATGACATGACATAATCGTCAAGATGCTAAGCTTGTAGTTAAAGATTATAATTTCAAATTCCACCAAATTCGATATGTGTTACTTTGTGCGCACTAACACCCAACTATTGAACGAAAAAAATAAAAATTCAAAAATATGGCCTCCATGCAAAGACAAAATCAGTAGACGTTAGCATCCAAGACCTTCTTCATGAGCAAAGTGGCCTTCTCCCGAGCCCGGCCCGAACCTCCCACCGAAATCTCCGCCAGCGCCGACAAAAGCTCCGGTAGATCAGCGGCGTCCATGAATCCCTTCTCACTCTCGTCATACAACCTCAGAAGAATCTCCGCCGCCCCTTCCTTGCTAAGAAAGCACCCACTCTTCAACACCCCCACCATCCGGGCCACGACCCGATCCGTTCTCTTCAACTCGTTCAGCCCCTCCTCAAATCGGGCCAGTAGACCGAGAACCGCAAGCGAAGTCCCGGCGATATCCTCGCTGTCGGCGCTCTCCGCCACCGCTATGAGTGTCGGCACCGCTCCCGCCCGGACCGCCAGCGTGCAGTTGCCGTGAAACTGCACCAGCTCGGCCAGCGAGCTGAGGAGGTGGTGCGAGGCCGGGCTCCACGGCCCGGACACCGCGTTCACCAGCACCTGAACCGTTCCGGCGACTCCGAGCTTAGCTTTGTTCTTGTCGAGCATGGCGAGGCTGCAGAGGAAGGAGGCGGCGACTTTGGCGGAGTCCGAGGATATCGGAGACTGAATGAGGGAAGCGAGGTGGAAAAATGGTGTCCCTCTGAGCTAAGGAATGCTTCAAATTAGGGTTGAGGGAGAGGTTGAAGAGGACGGAGAGCGCAAGAGTTTGTATGTCGTGAGGGGAGGTGGATTTGGAGAGTGCGATGAGGGAAGCGACGGCGCCGTCTATTTGAGCGAGGAGGTTGCGGTTCTGAGGGCTGATCTTGGTGATGGTGGCTAGGGTTTGCAGAGCCTGGCATCGATCGTCGTCGTCCGAGACGGTGGATTCGGCTTCTTTCATGCACTCAACGATGGTTTCTAGAACTCGGCTGGCCATCACTAAAATTTTAATTTCTGTTATTTCAAGAATCATGAATTTGATGCTTTTAATTTGGCTACGTAATGAGACGAGAAACAAAAAGATCGATGATTTTGAGACGACAAACGGCCTAGGATTTTCAGCCGGACGACAAGGTGACTTATAAAAGAATTAGTAATAACATTGTCATCGTAAGAAGAAAGGAAAATAGAAAATTAAATACTTCGTTTGATCCTATTCCCATTTATTAGTATTTGGGTAAAGTATTGAATTTCCTGAAATATTAATTAACTTTTGCGTTTTGCCTCACAAATTATGTAAATATGTAATTTGTTCCATGAAATAGAACGAATTTTTATTATGGTCCAATGCTGATAGGTAATATACTGGATCTTTGAAGTATTTGACCGATCACAATTCTATATATTCTATTTTTACTCTAGAAGTTCATAGCGAATTCATTAGAGGAATGATTAAAATAGATCATTTCGTTGGCAAAATTTACAGATAACGCGTGACCCCACGAATAAAATCCGCCAACCGATCCATCGGTAAAACTTTTACCAACGGAAAAATAAGGGTTGTCGACGGAAAATCCCGTTGGTAAATCTGGAATATCTTGTAGTGTTTATTACTACTTTATATCCTATTATAGTTGATTTACTAGTTCTTTGTTGTATGAAGATTAAAAAAGTGAGTGGATATGTGTTAAGTTGGTGGGAGTCTATTTATTTCCTTTGAGAATTATTTCCATTTTCGAAAGATCAATAATAATAGACAAATCAGAAAAGAAAAGAAACAACAATAATGGGAGATGGAGTAGTTTATATTGTATATATTAGGGAATTCAACTCTTAATTTGTTGTGATATATATATATATATATATATATATATATATATATATATATATATATATATATATTTGGCAAACACTAACAACTTTTGTTAAAATGAACTTTTAAGCAAATTTATGGATAAGTAGCTAGAAATTTTTTACAAAAACTATTCCAAACAACTTTAGCGTAATAAAGACTTATTACTTAAATATATATATATTTCGGATCATATTTTATAGCCCAAAGTGACACAATTTATCGAACATATTACTATAAAATATGATCCCAAAAAATATATAATTTTTTTTTTGACAAACACTAACAACTTTTGTTAAAATGAACTTTAAGCAAATTTATGCATAAGTAGCTAAAAATTTCCTATAAAACCTATTCCAAACAACTTTAGTGTAACAAAGACTTATTACTTAAAAAAATATTATATTAATGAAAGTATTTTAAAATTCGCTAGGTAGGAAAAAACTAATAGTTAATCGTAAATACTTATGTTTTATTGAAGAAAAAGTATCCTCTAATTTTTATTAATATAATATTTTTATTTTAATTTTCATAATTAACTATTAGTTGGAGAAAAGTTTTATAATTGTTGTATTTGACTCTTAAAAATAAAATTACTAAAATATTAAAAAAAATTAAGTAACGAAAATTTTTGGCCAAATTGATCCTCAATGTTCGATAAGTTGAATATTTTGGTCCTCGAAAAAATAATTCCGAAAATACCCTTTTTATTTTATTTAATTTTAAAAAATAAAAATTTAACGGTTAACTAACTAAAATTAAACGTAAGAACCAAATTGGCCAAAATTTCATAATTTGAAGACCAAATAATTAAAAAAAAAAAATAAATAAGTGACATCAATTCTACCCAAAAGACCATACTTTAGCGGCTAAAAAAATTCAATTTGCCTTAAAAAAAAAAAAAAAAAAAAAAAAACTCTTGCGCGCGCGTGCTGGCCACTTCCAACTGACGAAATTAGGGATTTGGAGGATTGTACACAAGGTATTTCAATTTTCAAGCAATTCTCTCAACGATGGTTGTGGAGCAAGTTTTTCTTGATTGTTCATCTCTGGATTAACCATAGTCTCTCTTGTTGGAAGTAGAATCCACAACAAAGAAGTCCATGAAATTTATAGTTCGTTTTCCATATTCGCCAGCTTTTCCGTGAGGTAATTCTTTCGAAATATTTATCTTCCTGCTCATCGGACGCCGAAATTACCCCTACACCAGTCCCAAACTCCGATTTTGTGGAAACGATCCCAAATTTAGAACCCAAAACACAGGGAAAGTCCGAACATTTCCGAAACTTAATACGGAAAAAGCGGAACTCAGCCGTAAAAATGTTGTTGACAACCTCTGTCTTACAAAAATGACCACAGAAAGCTCTTGAGTACTTCAAATGTGTGGAGATAAATTGCGGCTTCGTTCGAGAAAATGGGGATTCGTTCTTCGTGCTGCTGCACATTCTTGTGAGATTCCCGAATTATCATGATGCAGCTCGGAACTTAATTAACGATCATGTATCTTGTGATTCTTCCCCGTCGTGTGTTGCGCTTGTTGAACAATTGATTAATTGTTTGGAAAGAGTTGGTTTTGGATTGAAGCCGCGGCTCTTTTGTTATTTCTTGAATGGATATGTTAGGGCGCGGAGATATAAAGATGCGGAAGATTGTTTCTTTACATTGGTTTCGCGTGGCATTGAGCCTTCTGTGATGATTTTGAATAGTTTTCTGAAATCGTTGATCAGGGCGAATATGATTGACAATGCACGCTGCTTGTTTAAGGACATAGTGTCGAAGAATATTATTTATGACTGATACTGTACACATGATGTGCGCGAGTCTCAAAGAAGGTAAAGTGGAAGAGGCGGAGAAGTACTTTTCGGAGGCGAAGAATAGTAGAATTAAGCTTGAATCTTATGTTTATTCTGCTGCTACTCGGGCTGCGTGTATGAAGCAAGAAAGCAATGTTGCATGTGCTTTGTTGAGTGAGGTGAAGGAGAGGGGCTGGGTTCCGCCGGAGGGTACTTATACACTTCTAATTTTGTACATGCGTAAAACAGAGGAATATGATGGAGGCATTAAGGCTGAAGGATGAGATGATTGATAGTGGACATTCTATGAATTTGGTGGTTGCTACTAGCTTGATGAAGGGATATTATCAGCAGGGTTTCAAAGCTCTTTGGCGTTGTTCGATAGTATAGTTGAAGAGGGACTTGCTCCAAAACAACGTAACCTATACGGTCCTCATCGAAGGATGCTGTGTTAATAGGAATATGGAGAAGGCAAAAGAGTTATACTGCAGCATGACATCTGCAGGTATTCAGCCAAATGTATATACTGTGAATTCTTTAATTAGAGGTTACTTGCAGACTGAAATGCTGGACGAGGCGATTAAGATCTTTGATGTTTCCTCAAGAGTGGTATTGCTAATGTTTTCACTTACAACGATATGCTGTCCTGGTTCTGTGGGAAGGTAAGACTAGATGATGCATACGATATATGGAGTAAGATGATTGATCAGGGGGTTGAACCAACTGTTGTTTCCTACAAAAATATGATTCCGGGAACTGCAGGGGAGGGAATATGGATGTAGCACGAGATTTACTATCTGAAATTACTATAAGGAACTTGAAACCAAATGTAATTACTTATACTATATTGGTTGATGGACATTTTAAAAAGGGTGAAACTGAAAAGGCCATTGCACTGTTTGACCATATGGTTAACTCGGGATTGCCCCGACTGATGTCACATTCCATACTGTAATCAATGGGTTTTGCAAGGCTGGCGAAACCCTTGTAGCAAAAAAGGATGATGGAGAAGTTTGTGGGAATGGGTTTGACTCTTGGTTGCATGACTTATAATTCCCTTATTGATGGCTTTATCAAGGAAGGTGATGTTGATACAGCATTAGATGTTTATAATGAGATGTGTGAATCTGGACTTTTGCCCAATGTTGTTACTTATACCACTTTGATTAATGGATTTTGTAGAAGAAATGCTACGGAGCTTGCATTAAAGATGCGAACTGAGATGCGTGCTAAAGGTATTTCAATGGATGTCACTGCATATAATACTCTTATTCATGCCTGCTGTAAGAGAAATGAGATGAAGATTGCTTCTCAACTTTTTGATGAGCTTCTAGAAGTTGGTTTGTCTCCAACTATAGCTGTTTACAACACCATACCTACATAATATGGAAGCTTCACTTGACTTGTATAAAAGAATGAAGAGTGAAGGGATTCAATGTGATTTGAAAACTTACACCACATTGATTGATGGGCTGTTAAAAGTTGGGGATATAGCACTTGCAACAGTCTTCTACCGAGAGATGCTTGGTAAAAGCATCATTCCGGATGTCAATACATACTGTGTTTTAATACAGGGCTTTTGTAACAATGGGCAGCTTGATAATGCTCGCAAGGCCCTTGGAGACATGCTTAATAATAGTATCACCCCTAATGCACTTGTTTATGATACACTTATTAGGCAATATTTCAGGGTGGGTTATTTTCAAGAGGCTTTTAGATTGCATGATGAAATGGTTGAAAGTGGTATTGAAGCTAATGATACTACTTATGACATCCTCATGTCTGGAAAGTCTAAGGGGCATACGACCTATGAGGGGGCTTTACGTATATGAATACCCCAATTGTCATTGCTATAAGAAGCCCTTTTGATCTATGAGCCTAATGGTCAGAGCATCTAGGAAGACGATTGGAAGTTGCATTGGGATACCCAATGAGTTGTGGAGAACAGATTTTGGATCAGAAATTGGGTCTTTGGCATATGTCTTTGCAGTCGTAATAGGATCAAAGTGGTAAATAGGCAGAAAGCTTATGTGCATTCGTTGTTATAAACTCCACCTGGAGAGGATTTAAAGTTACATATGATCTTTAGCTCTTGAGGTCTTTATACTGATAAAAGTGTGTTATTGAGGCTGGATTGCTTTTCAAGGAAATGCCTTTGTGTGCAATTTGAGGCCATGTTGATGTCTTTGTTTAGAAGACTTATGGATTCATAAGATTATGAACTTCATTGAGAATATTGCTTTGCTTATTTGACTCGTTTTGCATGTGTTTTCTGATCCACAAAAGATACAGATCTCATCATAGTTTATATCAGATTAACTAGCAGTACGAGTTCTTCAGAGGTCAGGCTAAAATGAGTTGGCTGGAGATGTTCTCTCCACCACTAGCATACTGAGGAATGTGTAGCACACTCTTGAAATAGAAGACGTGATTCTCTGTTGGGATGATAACTGACTTGAATCGAGGTTATTTTCTTCTTCCCGGGACAACTTTTTAACGAATTCTAGATTTTATTTTACTCTCATTCGAGACTTGGTGCATTGATAACTTTGTTGCTTGTTACAATTATATTTGGAATAATTTTTTGCCAATGATCTTTGTAGATCACTAGTTCAGTTGTCTACTATAATACTGTCTGCCTTTGTTTGCTTGTATTAAGCAACTTAGCTTCCTTTTATTCTTCTTCATATATGCTTAAAGATGTTTTTCCATATCTACAATAAATGTGCATTTCACTCTCTATCTGCATTATTTATTTTTGTATTTATTAAGCTATCTATCATATGATAGTAGTGTTAAATAACTTTTGAATTAGGCATGCTATGGTAGGTCTGCCAAACCTTAAATTCAAAATTTATGACTTCAATAGAAGAAGAATCTATGCAACTGAAAAGAACTATAATAATGCCAACCATGCAATGGCGAAAACAACTGTAGAATGCTAACAAGCTACAGATACTTGGATGCAAATTCTGGAAAGCAAATAACAATATGTTGCATTCGAGGATCTTGATCAACAGACCAGCTTTATTTTTGACATCTAATGTTACTGGAATTTGCAGATCACAGATTACACAGGTAGTATGTTGCTGCCCGTCCTTGGGTTCAAACTCAAAGATGCATAAAAAAGGTTACAGAGCTAACAGAAAACCGGAGGCATGCAAACACAGTGCAGGAGAATTCCACAGTTAATATCTCGAAAGAGAGTCCGAGCAACAGAGAGAACTTCGGTAGCAGCCTACCACTTTGTCTCTCTGTTTTTTGGCCTCAAACGGCAATCAAGTTTGCCTTCAGTTTCATCACTCTTCTCCTTTCCTTTAAACTCTTTTCTTGGATAATCGAGGGAAGGAAGAAAGCAAAAGCTGGCGATGGGGGGAGATTGCCCCTAGGCCCAACGAAGCTACCTCTAATTGGACATTTGCACTACATCATAGGATCACTTCCACTTCATTATCCTTTGAGGAATCTGGCAAAAATGTTGGGCCACTGATGCACCTCAAGCTTGGTGAAATTTCTGCGATCATCGTATCTTCAGCTGAAGTTGCAAAGGTGGTGTTGAAAACTCATGATCTTGCATGTGCTGAAAGGCCAAAAAGCGTGGCTACTCAGATAATGTGGTACAACTACAGTGATATTGTGTTTAGCCCTTATGGCGATTACTGGAGGCAGATGCGCAAGATATGTATTCTGGAGTTGCTGAGTGCCAAGAATGTCCGCTCATTCGAGTACATCAGGAAGGATGAGGCTTCCCTTCTCACCAAATCCATTCGATTAACTTCTGGAGCACCATTTGACCTCACCGAGAAAATCTTCTTGTTCATGAGCTCTATGACATGTAGAGCTACATTCGGAAATGCATCCATGGATAGGGCTGGAGCCATTAAGTTACTCAAGAAAGCACTTCATATGGTAGCACACTTTGATCTAGCTGATTTGTTTCCTTCAATCAAACTATTCAATCTCATTACTTGGAACAAGTTTAAGCTTTTGAAGCTGCGGCAGAAACTGGATGAGATCCTTGACAGAGTAATCGATGAGCACAGGAAGAACCGGGATTCAGTGAGGAAGGGTTATGGGGGAGTTAGGGACTGAAGACTTGGTTGACGTTCTTCTCCGGTGGAAGGAAAGTGGCGAAGTCGAAATACCCATAACCAACGACAGCATCAAAGCCGTTATCTTTGTAAGTTTGTTGAAAAGCCATAGCCATAGCTTGGTTGTTGCAGTTTGCTCTAAAACAATCACCTTTGCAGGATATGTTTGGTGCTGGGACTGAATCTTCATCAACCACAGTGGACTGGGCCATGGCAGTACTCATGAAAAATCCGCGCGTGATGGCGAAAGCACAGGATGAACTAAGGCAAGCTTTCAGAGGAAGGGAAACAATCCAAGAGTCTGAGATTCGTTCAATAAAGTATCTCAAGTTGGTTATAAACGAGACGCTAAGGCTGCATCCTCCGGTTTCTGTAATCCCAAGAGCATGTAGGGAGGAGTTTGAGGTGGAGGGCTATCGCGTACCCTCAATGCCAACGTTGTTATTAACATATGGGCGATAGGAAGAGACCCAAAGTATTGGGATGATCCGGAGAGTTTCGAGCCGGAAAGGTTTGAGAGAAATCCCATAGATTTCTTGGGGGAATCACTTGGAGTATATTCCGTTTGGATCAGGGAAGAGGATGTGTCCCGGCATGACGTTTGGGTTGGCCAACGTGGAATTCCTTTTAGCCCAACTCCTCTATGACTTTGACTGGAAACTTCCTTCAGGAATCAGCCATGGCGATCTGGACATGACTGAGGTTGATGGGATTGCTGTATCAAGAAAGACTAGCCTTCGTTTGATTGCTGAACCGTACGATCCTGCAGACTCATGCAACGACGCTTAACCATAAACTCAACGCGTACTTCGATAGCGGAAGCGGAGGTAGGTTTCTCGTCATAAAAAAAAAAGAAAGTGAGTTGGCTTCATTGTAATAAAATCTTTATTATTAAATTTTCTTTCTTTCTCATTTATAATTTCATTTGTCTATTGATTTCGTTTTCGAACCACATTCTAATCTCTAACTTTTTAATTTTAAGTTTATGAATATTGAACTGTCAAAGTAAATCGAATGCATGCGAAAGAGCTTGACTCTTGTTTATTGAAAATAATCTTAAGGATTTGACCTGATCAACCAATTTAAAATATCAAAACATGATTATAAGCAAATTGTTCAAATTTCTTTATTTCAAAGTCTCATATAAGGATTTGGCCTACCTAGCTAATTTAAAATACTAAAACATCATATGATTATACGCATAATTGTCAAACTTCTTCATAACCTTGTACAATCGAATCAAATTATATTAACGAAGTTCACACACAGAGTCGTGTAATATGTAATCACAATACTAGTTGATAAACAATACTTTCTTTATTGAGCATGAATACAAAATGCACATCTACGTACATATTGATGTCACAAATGGAAGAAATATATAGTATACGAATATAGTGAAGTGAATAAAAAAATAATAAGATGACATGCAATTAATACTGTATGGTTAATAAAGAGTTGAAAGACAGACACTTTATATAAAAGTGATCATCCTAAAATATCTACCGCTACAGCTACTAGGCGAATTAATCAAATCCACTAATAATGCCCAAAATAATACTATGTAAGTTTTGATTCTTATTTGACACATCTCAAAAATACTGTGATAACTTTAATTTTTTAAGTTGGATAAAAACATTCCTAATCAAATTCATTAATGGGTATACACAAGTGGCTTTGGTGCCGTAAATTTATTTTTTAACTGGGTGCTATCGATAATAATAAAATAAAAATATAAAAGATATATTAGGTTTTTTAAATACCATACAATAAAAAACAATGTTGAGAACCACTATTACATTCATAGTTTTCCTCTCCTCTCTTTCATATTTTGAAAACACAACATTATAGCTTCATCGCTAACTCGTGCTAAACACATCTTTCTCTACGAAAGTTACCAACCAATCATTGAGCCATTGATCACCCATCTTGTTTCTTTTGTCATTCTTCACAAAGTTCATACTTGAGAACACTTGCTCAACACTAGCAAGCTTCTGTCACCGGTAAAATCAATGCTAACTTGACAAGGAGAAAGACATAACGATATTGCCTTATGCTTCTTTGTTTGAACAAGTGTCCTACAAAGTTCTCGCTATCCCTTTCAATTCCGGAAAACTGAATCGGACTTCACATCATCAATGTAATTCTCAAACGTAAAAGACAAAGCCTGAAGTTACTAGCACCACAAAAACTCATCCGGGTAAAACCTCAACCATCCTTAGTAATGCATTGGCGTCAAAAAGATTCAAAAGAAGAAGAAGGGCACAAACAAGCTACACAAGTCAATAGTTCAATGCTTTCGACATTAAATCTCTCATCAAGCTCCTTCAACCGCAAATCCAAAATGTTGTAGAAGCAATCATACTTGTAATGATGCAAATTGGAAATCATAGGAGCTTGACGCCTTGACCTCTGGCCCTTTACATACCGTGCATTCATATCGTGCAACAATGATCATGAAGTCATTACAAGACAACAATACTCGCTCTAAAAAAACTTCCCATCCACTATCTCGCATTTCTTGAAACCGATTCTTGTTAATTGTAACAAGTTTCAAAGCATTCAAAATGTCTTGATCACGTTTTTGCAAAGCTTGTGACAAATCATTTGTCACACCCAATATATCGCCCATTAGTGCAGCATGAAAACGAAGTCAAAAAGTTTGCAAAACAAATAACAAAGATACCGCTTCACCGTTTTGCCGCATGATCTATCGTGTTCCAAGTCTTCAAGCACATCAATAACAAGGAGAAAACAACTCCATTAAACTAGTTCTCAAATGAGATCCCCAACGAGTATCACCAAACTCTAGCTAAAGACATAAGTTGGTTTAATCCTTTTACCACTTTTTTCAAGCCATTATTTCTCAAATTTGCCAAAATAAGCGACTTTGTTTATCTCGAGCAAATCTTGTCGTTTATTGGAAGACCGAATTATATTAACCACCCGATTTACCTATGCAAAAAACCAATTCACCACGCTATGGCTTTTCACAACGGCAATAAGAGACAATCAAGCCGATGAGCGAAACAATGAACATAATAAGCACAAGGATTTTCTTTTTGAATCAAACTTTTCAAACCACCTAATCGACCGCTCATATTGCTAGCCCCATCATATCCTTGTCCTCGGATACTTGATATACACAATCCATATCCCGACAACATAACTTCCAAAGTCGATTTGAGAGACAATGCAAAACGGGATCTTCGACATGTGCAATTCCTATGAATCTCTCCACAATGAAACCTTTATCATCGACAAAACGTAATACAATGCCCATTTGTTCTTTATCAGACACAATCCCCGACTCATCAATCAACACACAAAAAAATGCATCTCCAAGTTCGCTTATAATTTGAGCTACGGTCTCATAAGCAAAAGCATAAGCAATATCTTTTGAATATCCCGAGAAGTCATCTTATGATTTTCCCCGGAGCAGCATTCCAACGCTCTATGTATTTCTTTATTGCTTCCTTCCCAAGAATTCCAACAATTCAAGAAAGTGGCCTTTGTATGAAGAGTCTTTAGATTCATCATGTGCTCGAATGCCAACCCACCTCGAACTAAAAATCGACAACATCAATTGATGATTTCAAGCGAATATGATAATCGAGATTTTTCTGTTCGCTTGTCTATCCAATATCGTCTCCAATGCTTTGATTAGCATTCACGAGATCATGTCCCTTCTTCACAAGCCTTTATTGATGAGGGCTATTGATTGAACCAACATGCTTGTTCAAGCTTTCCTTTTTGTGCCATCGAGTAAACCCTCGAGTTACAAAATGCTCACCACCAAGCTCACCAAGGTTTTCAACAAAAAACAAGGTAAACAATATACAAGATCTCGCTCAATACTATACTCCAACCAATCATATTCGCCAAACCATTTTTCAACAAAACTCCGATTTTGTTTACCAATCTTTCTAGTAGGGAAGACATGACCACGAGGTTGGCATGCACGTTTTTTAAGGTAAGCTCTCCCTACCTCATCTTGGACATTTGGATGAAAATCAAATTTGCTTCCTTAATCCAGATCGGGCCTCAAAGATTCATAAACAATGTGATTAGAATCTATTTGTTCCTTTAGAGGAAGGGATGGATAATCACTTGAAGATGAAGGCTCTTGAGCTATTTTCTTGTTACTTTCTGAGTTGCATCCTTAGTACTTGCTGCTTTCTCACTTGCTTCCTTGTACTTCGAATAACTTCAAAAAATCTCTTCATCCTATTTTCAAAAAAATTAGTATTTGTAAATTGTAAACTAAATCTCGAAATGTCATTCAAAGATAACCTCTTGATAATAAATTAATGATGTGGATAGTTTAATAAGAAAGTTAGATAATAAGACAAATCTTCACTAATCAAAATTGAATAATTTACTAAGTATACGCACTATACTTCCAGTTTCATTCATGGGACCACTTCTCCACCACCTCATTCCCAAATCCCAAGAAGTCCAAAAAGCAAGAACATTAGATTCATAATTATAAAATTGGAACCCTAGATTGATGAAAATAAAATTGAAACTAAAAGTAAGGGGATAAAATTGAGACCTTAAGGTAGTATAACCAAAGCTTTTTCGATAATTTCTCCCAACTTGTAGTCGGATTCTTTGTAAGCGGAAAATAGGAGACTTCGTTGTTTTAACGGCGTTTGAGAAACAGAAGCGGTTAAGAAGAAAAACGCTACTGCGCTCTTGTGAATCGTGACAAATGAGTTGAACTTTTAAATGTAATATAGACATAGTGGGCCAAAAAAATTAAAGAAGGTATCTTGTCAGGTTGGAGAAAATGGGCCGAAATCCAATATTAGTAGTTAAAGAAAAAGAAGGGAAAAAATGAGGCTGCCCGGATTCGAACTCGGGTTCCCACGAAAATTACCTAGCATTATTACCGCTGGGACACAGTCACAT
Organism: Lavandula angustifolia; assembly: GCA_028984105.1. Taxonomy (NCBI): domain Eukaryota; kingdom Viridiplantae; phylum Streptophyta; class Magnoliopsida; order Lamiales; family Lamiaceae; genus Lavandula; species Lavandula angustifolia. Next base: position 29,182,261 of record CM054808.1, read on the forward strand.
GATTGATATTATTACTAAAAAAACTTTTATCAATATTTTGGAGGTGCTATAGCACCCCCAAATTGCCCTAAGCCGGCTCGCTATCGGGTATACATATCCGGATATGTAAGTTTGGTCAAAATGTTAATGCATGATCCTATTCAACCTCACGCATTCAATAACGGTAAATATATTCGGATAGGTAAGTTTGATCAAAGTGTTAAAAGCATGACCCTATCCACCTCATAGTCATAGAAGACTTACCGATATGCCATTCAATATAATCTACAACATACCATATGGGATGGACGTGGGTCGTTGATAGGTCTAAATTGTACTATCCATTTTCCGTATAATTTGGCATATTTTTGTGGCATTTGGAATTGGTTTGATGTTTGTTTTGCAAGATGTTAACTCGATGATGTGGCATCTCGACGAGGCGTTGAGGTGGCATCGCATAATCAAAGAAATATCTACTCAAATTGGAGAAATTAAGGAAGGATTAAATATAGAAGGAAAATAAATTAAATTATTTTACTTCTATATTTAACCATCTTAATCAAAGGGATTGATTACTCACGGTTTTGGAGAGATTTGGGGAGAGGATATTTTATCTTATTCCTTATTTGATACGTGAGGGGAGTTGCGAAAAGAAGGGAGGATTTATGCATGAAAGACGGAAGATCCGATTCATTGACACGCACGAAAACCGTCTCCATGCATCTCGAATAATCAACTTAAAACCCTAGCCAAGACTTCCGCCACTGGCCAAGATTCATCATCGAATTTAACATCAACTTCCGCTTCCACGCCGCGTAATCGAAGGGGAGAGAGAGACCAAGGAGATATTCCGATCAAGAAGAAGCCGACGCCGAGGAGGATTCAACCAAAGGGGCAGCCCGCCTTAAGTTTGCATTCTCGTCTTTGTCTTCAAGTATCGGGGTTTAGATTTGGAAGGAACAATTTGTTATCGTTTCCGTTCAATTCCCGGACTTGTTATGCCTCCGTGTTTATTAGCTTATGGATGTTAATTTCGCTTTTAATTTATGAAGTTTGTACTTTGGGATTTTAAATTCGTGCTCTTGGTAATTTGATCTCCCTTTAATTGGGTTAGAATTTCCGTGCTCTATTATTTGTTGAATTTCATCATGTTTTAGTGTTCCGTCCAAGAAACCTAGGTTGTTCGTCCGCTTCGGCTCTGCAGATGCTCGGCTAAGTTTTGAAATAGGGGCCAGCGAGACGTAACACACATACCACTTTAAATTCGTGAGACTAGTGGCTAAAAATTAATCATTTGGGGTTCTGAATTAATCTAGGAATAATTAATTGGATTAATTGATTTAGGCTTGATCACCCTAGTTAATTTGATTCATAGCTAATTTAGTACTTCCATCAGCCGTGGGAATAGGGCTAAATAAGTAGCAACTTGTCTTAGTGGCAATTGGATTAATTCAAGAGAGGAGACTATTAGATGCCCACCATACGAGTAGGTTCCTAAATCTGGGTTCCCTTAGTTCTTAAAGCCGATTAGGTGCTAAATCTATCGCTTCGCCCACCAACGTAGGTTGCATCTAGTTTAGAGTAGTAATCGCTTTCAATGCCCACCATGGCGATTATCGAATAATTAAGGGGGAATAGGGGTTATGTCGGCTTAATTACGATAGGCCCGCAACTAATTGATCTCGAATGAATTAATAAATTATTCGTGTCTATGATCGATTGTTGGTATGTGTGAACTCATCCCTGAGACCCGCTTTTATTTACATTAGTAAAATTCGTGTCTATCTCTTGGATTTATTTTTTTTCGTTGTCTTAGGTTTAGAGATTCCCAAATCCTGCGTGGTCGCTAACCAAAAATCTTGATTGATAGGACTTTAAGTTTGAATTTATCCGTTCCCCGTGTTCGATACACGTGTATAATACCGTTTTAAGTTCTAGCATTTGCAGGATTTATTTGGTGTTAAACATCGACCACCGATCCGACAACAATTTCCATTAGTTTTCCAAGTTACACCTTAGATGATCTAATGCTGTCTCCCTCTGTTTCAAATTCTATGTAAATCAATTTACAATTAAGTTTCAAACCCCATGATCGTTGAAATATTGTCTAGATGTTTAACTGGAAATATGTCGTTGGAGCAATGTCAAGTGAGGTTTAATGTTGACCAGGACAATATTGGATTGCAACATTTCAAAACTCCATGAAAATTGGTAATATAGGAGCTTAATTGTAAAACCAATCTGAGATTAGTGTCTCTGGACCAACAAACAACAACAAAAAAATGGTTGGAACATAAAAAGGTCCAAATTAGACTTGTAAAAGTCAAAGTTTAGGCGGAGATTATTTGTTTGGTTATTTCTAGCACGACACACCTTCAACATGCAAGTCGACATGGAATTATTTTGTTTCCTTCACATGCATGCAGAAGACACGGCAGAAAAATGATAATATTTTCCGTTGTAGATCCAGTGAGGGGAATCACACCCGATGCCTAATTTTTAAATTTGGAAAGGTAATAGGTCCTTTTGGTGTGTGTGTGCGCTTTTCTAAAGTGGAATCATGTGCAGAGATGAATAAAACAATAATAATAATAATTTTTTATAGTGGTTCGGATGCACAAGATATTACTTCAACTCTTCTCGCTTCTCAACATGAATCCACTATCGATGCTTGTGAAGCACTCACAAACGCAGCATCAACACATGCAAAACTATCAAACTATCTAACTATCAAAACAAACTATCTATCAATCAACTTCGTTCTTTCTAATAGAAGAAAAAGGAGGTTTCAAATTTGTTCAACAATAAGAGTTTTATACACTCTTGATCGGCAAGCTTAGGATAAGCCGATCATTTCTTGGAGTGTGAACAAAAGTGGAATTTATCGCCAATGCACGCCAGGAGAGACGAGCGTAATAGCGAGTTCTTTTAGCTTTGAATGTACTTGAGCGTGTTTGAAATTCTCGTAACCTCGTTGTAAGAGGTCTTCTGCTATTTATAATGAGCTAGGAAATAGATCCATTGAACACCATCTATTTCCTATCGCTCAGTATTAATAGCAATACGACAACTCATGCGTTCAATGTTGTCGCTTTCTTCTTTGACCATCTATTTCGAATATTGTGGGCTATGTACCTTGTTTTGATTCTTCATTCCGATCTTCAACGCGGTCTCGATGAAGATCCGGGCCGCGAGTTGGTTCAAGCCTTAGTGATATAAGCTTGGAGAGCAAAATCCCGAGATCGACTAATATTTTATATCTCGAGCCTAATATGAAAATATTAAAGATACTCACCGACTATACATACAATTTGATGATTGATTCCTAACAATTACATTAGACCGTTTCATCACCTAAATGGGAGTTTGAGATCAATCAAAACTTATATTATTTCCCAACAATATATGAATCATTACTAGTAACAATTAAATAAGGGGGATGTGCAAAAATGTACAAATCAAACATGTGAAAATGCAAAAATATACATGTGATTCCATAATTGCAAAAATATACATTTTTACTTTTTAAAACCTATAAAGGTACTCTAGGCGACCAGGCTCCTTCTCTCTCCTCCTACTTTTGTAGCAAATGTCTTATCTTTGTACTTGAATTTACCTTCTCTCTCCTCATACTTTAATCCCTCACATGAGTGTTGGGTGGAAATTTTGCCCTCACGCATGCAACGTCCACAACAAATAATTTGCGTCCACAAATAGCTCAATTTGTCCCTCATGCACGCACATCCTCTCGCAGAATAATAATTTTCTTCCTCAGGATGCCGTGCTTATTTTTTGTCTTCATGCATGCGCATATTTTGGCCCTCACGCATGGAGCATTATTTGGCTCCAGCTATTCCTTTTATTTTTTTTTTTTTTTAATCGCTAATCATACGGCACATGAACTATTTAGAGAGGAAAAAATGCCGGAAAGAGATAGAGCGAGAGAGCGAGATAAAGAGAGATGTAGACACAAAGATATTCACTTACCTTTTACCTAGTCACATGCAACACATAGGATGCGTGAGAAAACCGAACTCTATACACAAATAGGAGAAATCTCGATTCTTTCCTCTTCACATGCAACACATTTATACTCTTCCATTAAATAGAATTTAAAGAGAGCAAGAGGGAACGAGAGAGCAAGAACAAACAGAGAGAGAGAGAGAGAGAGAGAGAGAGAGAGAGAGAGAGAGAACGAGAGGGGATGAGAGAGCGAGACAACACGAGAGAGAGAACGAGAGGAGGGAGCGAGGGGTGCGAGACAAACGCGAGAGAGAGAACGGGAGAGGAGCGAGAGAGGGGCGAGTAGGCTCGAGGCGCTGTCTAGGGTGAAACAATTTTAAAGGTAACCCTATTCCATAATTTGTTATATTTTTTTTGATTTTGTGTAGTAAATATCTATGATTATTTTGAGGGCGTATGATTTTGAAGGGCGTATTATTTTTTGAGTGATGGTTTGGAGGGCGTATGGATTTTCCTTGATTTGAGGGGTAAATATCTACGTATTCACAAAGCCTTGGATCGTTACGCGATTTTGCTTGATTTGAGGGTAAAATATCTATATATGATTTGCTGTGATTTAGGTAAATATATACGTATGATTTCGAGCGAGAGAGCGAATGTTTTTGGGCTTTTTATTTTACGTATGATTTTTGCTTATTCTTTGAGGGGTAAATATCTATGCTTGATTTTGCTTGATGCATGAGCAAATATCTACATATTATCTACACAAGATTTAAGTAAACATGTACA